>CM048845.1:116622032-116989532 GCA_026545225.1 Cornus controversa | reverse complement strand
CCTTGTGTGGAGGGGGAGAGCCAAGTGTCTCCAACCTTGGCGTTGAGGGGGGAGTGTTAGCATAGTCCCAACATCGCCTGGGTACCTTTGCAATATGCAGTATATATACACACGGGCACCCTCTCCTTGTAAGCTGGTTTTCAAGGATGAGTTCTACCCATGGGTTTATCACTTAGAACATGTAATTTATGAGCTTCTTTGGCAACAGATAATTATATGACAAGGAGTCCAATGTCAGCTTTTGCCCAGTCCATCCTTCCCTGCCTGAATATTTCATTCTCTAATAGCCCCTGATGAGACACTGATATTTACTCATAGAATATTGTGAATATTGAGGATACAAAATTAAGCAGCAGAATAAAAAGCCTTTACCTGATCAATCATAGGCATCAATCCAATAGCACGAGCACGAAGGAAAGAACCAGGCAGTACAGGTTCCTATACAAGAGGAAAAATCCAAATATTATGATTATTAATTTACCTGGACAAGTGCTCTCATATAACTTCCATTATGGTGAGATTAGATATGCAATAAGGAAGCTACCTGCATCAGTACCAGGACATCCATAGGATCGCTATCTTCACAAAGGGTTCGTGGAATGAAACCGTAGTTGTGTGGATAAACAACTGATGAGTATAAAACTCGATCAACCTATTTGCAAAAACTTCATTCATGGTTAGTCAATCTTTCTTTCTAGAACTTCCTGTGATGTATAAAAACTAAAATTTACCACAACTACAAAACAATAAAACTTGAATCCAGTTACATATTCAATATAAAATACATTCACAGTTGACAATTCAGTGAACATCATATAAACTATCACAAGTGCAAAGGAAAATTACAGCTTCAGGTTTAATACTAAGACACACCCTCTCTAACATGAAATCAGATCTTGTCTTGAAGCTGTCACAACTTGAAAGCTATTACTGAACCATTTGGGCCTTGCTCAACAGCTCATTACATTTCCATGTGGTCCTTATTGACTAGCTGTCTAGCTGAGGTGGTATATTCTGTTCCTTAGTGAAGAAAAAGTGCTAGGCTCAAGTCCCAGTAGAGAGACATGGGATGGTAAGGGGGTAGTTTCGTTGGTATGATGAGCAATACCTCCACTGTGTAACCCAGATCGACACACATGCAGGCAGAGAGAGAGAAAGAGAGAGAGGATACAACTCCCACCAAATATACCATTATTGTGGTTTGAGATAATCTGAACATCAGCAGAATCCTATTAGGAAACATGAAGATCAGGATTATTATACCCCTATAATCGAAATATATACAGAGCGACATATGGAACGTTGAGCATTTTGTTCCACTGTGAAACTGTCAAATGATATATACAAACATCTTTTTAATATATAACCTATATATTCAAACATCTTTTTGAATACATAACCCATATATTGTAAATGTTTCTGTCACCATTTTTTTTCTTCTTTTGAGTGAAAATTATACCCATGGTTTCAATTGAACATACTTTAAAAATGATTCAGTTCTACCACCTAAAAGTTTAAATTAAGTTACCTTGAAATTGGAGAAAAGGCATGTTACTAGTAATATATTAACATTATCTGAAGATCGAAGGAACACAGGAAAAGACAAAGGATCTCACTTTTATTAGGCCGCTTGTCTTGTCAAGTTCATACTTAACTTTGCTGCCTTTTCCAATTTCAATCACCTGCCATAGAAATTCACATTCGGATTTAAGTGTAGTTGAATTTCCTAACACCACCATTTGGTTTTAGATAGGAGAAGAGAAGATAAGAGTCAAACTTTTACGATTGTCTCTTTTTCATAGTTTGATGCACTTGTTGAAAAAGAAAAGAGAAATTGAGCAATTAGGATAGGAAAAACCCTCGGATCCACAAAATCTATAACCTCATTTTAGCCAAGGGTACAAGCACTTTAGAAAAGAAAATGAGTGAACCTCAACTTTCGTTTTTGGTAGGTAAAATGAGTCCTATTAAGTGAAAAGTAATAATAGAATAGAAAACTATAGATGCATATAAGCGAAATCCGCAAGCACAACCTATTCCCTAAACGACTCACAGCCAGAGTGGGAAGGCCAAAAAGAACTCCCAAGAGCCTCACTTTTGTCTCCATTTCTTCTCCACAGCTAAACCAACAATTTTTTTTTCTTTCTTTTCTCCTCTCTCTCTCTCTCTTTTCTCTATTTACTCTTCTCTTCTTGTTTGAAATAAGGAAAAAAAAATGGTATGTAAGACATAATGTATATATTTCCATCTGAGGATCATTATTTGACTTAGCACCAGATCAGGTTTTAACAAACCCTAATCAGGTCCCTGGCAACCGGAGATATAGGTCCCAGAGTCGTGGTGACCCGATCTCGTTTGATTTGGGTTCCTCGCTTCCCTGGTATAACTGATAGACAAATATGAGCCTCAATTAAGGCTCTTATGCATGAAATGATGTGATGTACGTGCCACGGATGCTGTATCAATGATACGTGTCACAGATGATGCATCCATCACAATCAATGAATGCCACCATATATTGTCTCACCTGTGCGTCACCAGCTGTCTCACCAGAGCAAAACTAAGAGGAGTTCTATTTCCAATGAAGGATCTTCCAAATATTTAAAGCAAACAAGAAAAAAATTGCAAAACTTACACAATTGAAAACTGCTGGTGCACCTGGCCCTGCATAAACCAAAATATCTAGCATTAATAAAGAAATATATGAGATCCCAGACTATTATACTTTTGAAAGCTTAAATCAGACCAAAAGAGCATAGGCAAGTAAAGTGGGATCTAATGAAGACCGGTAGAAAGATAAGATTTTATTTACATTATGTACATAAAATTTGACATAGAGTCACTGATATTGACATTGATACATTATTGATTAGGAGATATAAGTAACATGTTAGCCGATGAAAGTTGTACCTATTTCTAAGTCATGCCATGGATGAGCCGCAACAGATCTTCGTGACATTGAGGAGAGGATTCTCTCATTGAGAACTACATGAGGATGAGAGAACCCTGAGTTCTTTCCACTCCCTTCTCCGTCATTGTTAGACATGTTAACCCTCGAAATAGCTAAAAAAAGAACAGAGATTATAATCATAAAAAATAACTGAGCCAAAGTCTATAATGCAATGCAAACCTTACTTCCATTTACTTCAATTAGAAAAGGATTACAAAATAACAACATATGTATTTCTTGATCTTGCAAGATTGCTAAGTTGCTTTACTCAAGACTTCGCATAAATTGAGCTAAAAGCTGCTGGCATGTCCTAGGCGGAAAAATGCCAGTTCAAGAATAAATCAAAGAAAATAAAATTAAGTCATTTCGCTCATTGTGAAGGAGCACAATTTATTTCCAAATACCTGTACTTCCTTTATTTTCCAAATAACCAACCAGAGTTACGATTTTAGGGAACAAATTTTTTTTTTTTTTAAAAAAGAACTTTGAGAACACAAGCAGACTAATCAATATCTTTAACTAAACCATTTTTTTTAATAATGCATGAATGAATTATACATCCAAGTCACCAAAATAAGAGAGATACAATCCCTTTGCAATGTTCACTACTTCACTTGAACATATGAATCACAAATAAGGAGAGAAAATAAGACAGAACCAAAAAAGATTTTGACAGAACAGATAGTAAATCCAATCATAAACCTCCACAAATCGACATGCTTATGCGCAGGTGCAAGTGTATGAGTGAGAGAGTAACAAACAGATGTTTTGCACAATTTGGATTTGGGACGAGAAATCACACAACCTAATATGCAAATATAAATTTGAGAAAATATATTCGAATTTATAATGGATAGTAGAAATCAAAATGCATAAAATGAATATAGATATTACACTCACTCAAATGAGTCGTATAAATTCACAGGTAACGAAAGAATGTCGGAAATTCCCGGGCATAAACAGCAACAGATTCAACATTTTAATATCGGATCAATCAAATAAAATAAAAAAATTCAAGGGAAATTTAGCATCCACATGCCCGCCAATCACCATAAACTTAAAAAATCTGCATGCAAGAAACCAACATAAGCTCAGTAATTTCACATTGACTCAGTCTCTGAAAATATTCCGTGGAATTGTTTTTAAAGGAAACAATCTATAAACAATCAAATCAGTTTATATATTATATAGTATACACATGCAGTTATATTTATATATATAGATATATTTATAATATACACCGAAAGCTATTGAAACCAAGGAAAGGATAAGGCTGGCGAACTAACAGTGAGACGCTAAAATGTGAAGTAGAGCTTCGATTGGCGTTTTGATGGAGTGTGTGTGTTTATATATATATAATAAGGGACTGCGTAAGGTGGACGGAAAGAAGAATATGATATCACTTTTCGGACATTGTTCCACCGGTCGGTCTATTGGGTCAAGAATCAAGGTGGTCCGTTGATGCGATTAAATTCAATCTGACGGTTCAGAAGGCGCTCATGTGACAATAATTTATTTTACTTTCAGAAAAGGGCTCTTTTCTAGAAAGCTCGTAGCATTTGGCAGTACTAGTACTACGGATGGCAATTTTGTCCGTCCCGCCGGGTTTTCGTCCCGTCCCGCCCCGTTTAAAGAGGGTATGGGAGCCATTTTTTTTCCGTAGGGGCGGATTTGGGAAAAAAAATCAAAACCCGCCGCGGGTACGGGGCGAGTTCGGGACTCTATAATAACCCGCCCCGTACCCGCCCCGCCCCGCCTATATATTTTATTATTATAAACATATTTATATGTATACAAATTATAATTTTACTTTTGGTTGTATTAAGACTTATGTTTTCTTTTTATTTTTTTTGTTGTATTAACACTTCTTGAATTGTTGGATCAAACTTGTTACTAAGTTATTTAGTTGTGAAATATATTTTCTGTAATAGGCTATTTAATTGTGGAATCTTATCATTTTACTTCTTAGACAGGGGTTATACTCTTTCAAATTTAATAGTATCAAACTTGATACTACCCACTAGGCTCGTATTTTTTGAAAAAATCAATTTTTATTGATGTTTGATGTGGTTACAATTTTGTGGGGAGGGGCTCTGCCTCGCCCGTCTCGTTCCACCCCTTTTGAAATTTTAAACGGGGCGGGGCGGGGACGGGGTGGGGTTTCTCCCAACGGGGCGGGGATGAGTTTTGAAATTTCATCCCGTTTCAAACCCGCGGCGGGTTTGGTAATTGTGTTGAAGGTAGCGGGCGCGGGGAAGGGTTTAGGCAAACCCGTGCCATACCCGCCCCGTTGCCATCCCTAACTAGTACAGGTGGTAGTCCCCATGGAAGACCAAAAATTTCGTTACACATAAAACAAAAATTTTAGGTTGAAATACGTTAAAAATAGATAAATAAATAATTTGCTTTACCCAACAAACTTTTTTTTTCGAAAATTTGATTTTTCTTTGTTCCTTGCTGCTCACCGATGTCATTGCTGTGACATGATAATAGATTATTTTGAATTTAAAAAATATATAAATTTTTTTAAAAATTTTTCTCTCTTATATTTTTAAATTTAAAATAAACATGTATTATTGTGTCACATTAGCAATGAAAAGGAAGTTCATTTTTACAAGTCACAAGACAAGCATTAGAGGTGCAACTTGAATGAGCTTATATGATTTTTTACATACTTTTGGACAATTGTTTTTACAATTAAGGTTGAGTTTAGATTGAAAAATCTCAACTCGAATTTAATTAGGATTAAACTCGGGTTGAGGTGCCAATAACTCGAGTCGAAACCAAACTCGAATTATAAATTTATTACATATATATTTCTATTTAAAATATACTATATATATTTCAAATTATGATCAAGTTGGTCTAGCCAATGGTCTATTTGTTATTATATCACAGGATGTATTGGCCAATGTATTTAATTATTGAATTTACTTATGTTGTGAAAAAATTGGTTGTTTATTTTTTGGTCTTTACAATAATAATGTCTGGTGATAGATGTGCATTTCAAGCACATAAAAGAATGAAAAAGTAATTTATAAACTGCATAAAATCAGTGTGGCATAGAATGTTTATATGATAAAATTAGTGTGATAATCTTGAAATCTCACCCTCAGTTGCAAGTTCCAATTTAGGACGAACTAAAAAATTTAAAAATTTGCTAACTCAAGTTGAAAGTCAAGTTAAAATTCAATGTTAAAGTTGAATTGAGTACAAATTACACTTCTAACTAAACCAACCCATCAGTGTTGTATGATTGTATCCCAAACAAGCATGATTCTTTTTCGTGATCCAATATTATTGTATAATAACTTTCTTTTCCCTTAAATGTTAACTTATAAATATATTTTTCTTTTTTGAAGAGTAGAGGAAAAAAACAACTCTTTAATGTTGAAAAGAGAAAAAAAATAATATATATATATATATATAAGGAATAGTCTATTTTTCTTTTCTGTTTCATTAAATTGTTGAGGCTTGAGATAGTAAGCAAGTAGCTTGCTGTGTTTCATAAGATTGATGATGAGACAGAGTGGTCATATTGCTCCGTTCTAAAAGAATATGGAAAAATAATAAAATAATTTATAATTAATTCTAAAATTGATCAGCTCGAGTTCGACATATTTTAACTCTAGTTCTCGTCTCAAAGTTATTAGAATTAAGTAATTAACCCCAAACTCTTTTTATAGGTCAATAGAGCATTTGTGGATTTGAGCGGTTGTTAAATGTGGACTCAGCCCGGGTGAAAGAGGTTTGCTACTTTGGATCCGTTTGATAATTGTTTATGTTTAGTACTTATTATTTAAGTATTTATATATACAGTATTTATGTTACAATTTTACTTATTTTATTTATCCATAAACATGGATATTGTTTGATAACGAAAACGTTTGGCTTATTTTAAAAATTATAAACAGAAAAACATGTTTGTTAATCTTAAAATTGTCTGTGCTTTTTTTTTTTTTACACAATCGATCCCAAATTCGAATAAAGGAAAAGGGTTGCGTCAGATAACTTGACAGCCGGCGTAAAACTATGTCACGACCAATATAATATAATAATATGTTTGTTAATCTTAAACTATTTTTAAAAAAATAAATAAATCAACAAAATAAACTCTATAAAAAAGTTAAGTTCATGTTACAACAAATACAACAATAGTATAGCAAGAAATATACATAAAAAAAAATTTTAATAATATTAGGTTACATATATATATCTACAAATTACAAATTATACTGTAAAACCAGAATGACTCACAACCCAAAATGCTCTAACAAGCGGGGGTGCACACGGTTCAGTTCCTTACAATTTTTGGGGAACCATAACCGTTTAACGATTCCTTAATTTTGGAACCGAAATCATTGAGTTCGGTTCAGTTCGATTTTTTTCGATTTCGGTTCTTTACGGTTTAAGTTTCGATTTTTTGTGCACCACTAAATTTATTACTAATCAATAGAAAAGTTTAACATTTTTCTACCAGTAAATTATAAATTTTATTTTTACATTTTTTCTTAATGCATCTATGGCTTTTATTCTTTTATTTTCTTTTCGAAAATAACTGAAAGATTATTATGTGAGTATGTGTGTGTGTGTGTGTGTATATATATATATATATATGTATTTCTGTATGTATTGTAAGTAATCAAAGAATGTATCATATACATACCAAAGTTGCTAAAAAACAAATAAACTTTTTTTCCTCTTTTATTCCAACATTTGTTATTTAACAAAAGTTAATAACAGTTATTATTGGAGTTGTATTTAAACTTATAATAATTATAATAACTCTATTGTTTAAACATTTTTACATAACAAAAGGTTATTATAACTATTACAATGAGTTTATAACAGTTATATATATATTCAACGGTTTAGGTTCAAGGCTTGGAACCGAAACTAGAATCGTAGTTAATAGTTCCTACATTTAGAATCGGAATTATAGTAAATGGTTCGGTTTGATTCAACTACGGTTCCAATTCTTTGTGCATCCTTACCAACAAGTTGAAAGAGCTCTTGAATTTCTTCTGCTACTACTTTCTTTTTTATTTTTTTGATTTTTATTTTTCTCTCAACATTGAAAATGAATGAATGATATGAGTACAAAATATAATTCTTATTTCTTTGACAATGAGATGGTTGAGACTTCTTTATTTATTTTTTCCTCAAATAAAGTTTTTTTTTAGCACGAATTTCCCTAAGTAACTATTTCTTATTATCAAGTATATTACTAATTATTCATTTTGTACCAAATATATATTTTTTTTTCAAGGCAATTGGGGCTCTTTAATTCTGTTTACACTTAATAATTCTAATATTTTTATTGTTGTATTAAACAATAGGCTTTAATAATTTTTTTTTTCATTTTCTCACTTTTAGTTTCAATTTTTAATTACAATAATATAATCACCATTTTAGATATAAAAGAAAATTTTTAATTTTTTTTAATAAACATAAATATTAAACATATTATTTTGGTGTTTAGGATTTGAAAGCTTAATTACAACGTTATTTTAAAAGTTTTTATGACAATTTATAAACAAAACAAAAATTATTAAACATGTTTATCCTAAAAATTTGTTTTTTTTAAACAATAAGTACTAAACATAATCCGTTATCAAACGAGCCATTTATTAGCAAGTGTGACTGTTGTTCGGGAAAATGAACCAAACACGTGTTATTTGTTTTTAATTAATCTTATCATGCGCAATGATTTTTTGAAATTAAAATTGTTTTCAATGATTATGCAACTCTTTTGTTACTCAAAAATGTAGCATTAAAATATGATTGATGTTATAAACGTAAAATTGATAAGTAAAAGCATTTTAGATTTAACGTGACTCTACTTCGATATAGTGATATTTTAGAGTTGAAATTGATTTAAAATATTGGATAAGATTAATTTAATTTAATTTATTTATTTTTTCTGAAAAAGGACGAGCATTTGTGCAGCAAGAATCACGCCTAATCTAACTTGGGCGCCCAACATTAGTCCAACCCAGGCTTGGAGCAGGATTGGACATCTAATTTTCTGTTAATTTGGTTACGTAATCGGGTTGAAATCTTCAACCTAACTTCAATTTAAACGTAAATACAGACATTACAAAGTGCCAAACTGATTCGAACCTTACAAATTGCCACTTTACCAACATACAGACATACAGTCCACGTTCGATGTATCACGCAGCAACAGTGGGGTCTCATGATCATGATATTTATGCTCTAACTTGAATTTTTAATTATTAATAAAATGACAAAATTACCCTCATGTCCATGTCATTTAAAAAAAAAAAAAGAAATAACGTGGGGGTGGAAATATAAGTTACAACGAACCTCCTACTATATAAATTAGTGACGAGGAGAAAGAAACGCCATCAATTGGTTTCAATTTTTGTTCACACATGGCGATTTCGGAGGACCCGAAACCAACCCCACCGAAGTCATTTGGATCCGTTGTTCTTGGAGGCACCTTTGACCGATTGCACGACGGACACCGCCGTTTCCTCAAGGTTTTCCCCTGCTTTCTCTCTCTAAAAATATCTCTCTCTTCCCCCGCTCAATTAAACAGCGGAGTATTCTTTACAGGAAGCAGCGGAGCTGGCAAGGGATCGCATTGTGGTTGGAGTATGTGATGGCCCTATGTTGACTAACAAACAGGTAGCTTAGACTTGTGTTTATATATATATATATATATATATATATATTTATGTATGTACACATTTCTATTTCAATGTTGTGACGATGCAGATATTATAACATAAAAATTGGCTGAAATATAGGAATATGTCTTTATGAATGACTCGTTTCCAGTTAACAATAGTTTGGCTGTATATATATATATATATATATATATATATATATAATATGCCATGTTTTTCAGATATGGGTATGACACACATTCCAAAATAGTTTTCTTCTGTATTTTCGTCAGTTTTAGATTCATCCACTTCTGGATTATAAGATTTTCAGGTGTTTAAGCTTATGTCAGTGTTCCTCTTTTTACTAGAATTACATTAGTCATATGTTTCAGTTGGTATCAAAGTTCTTAATTTTGATGAGATACAAGTTTCAACAATATATTCGAGTTATTCTATTGAATTTTGAGAAATTAGAAAAAGTAGACTTAAGTGGTATGACCATATTCAACGTAGACATGATGATGCACCGGTTAAAAGAGGAAGAGTTGTTTGCCTAGAAGGTAAGCGACAAAGAGGCCGACCAAAGCTTATGTGGGATAAAGTAATTAGAAATGATTTCAAAAATTAGATCTAGGAGAAGACAGTGTATAATAGGAAAGAATGGAAAAAGAGAATTCATGTGGCTGACTCGATCTATATGCGATAAAGGCAAGGATGATGATGATTTTCTTCTATGCAAAAGGTACTCCATTGAATTTTGGTGAAATATGGGAATTGGGGTTATCTTGCTCCATTTTGGACTCTAACAAAGCTTGTTTTAGAGTATAAATTTTCAGAAAGGACTACTGTCATCATCATCTTCAGAGATTTACATTATGAGAATGACAATGTAATCGTTTCTCAAGTTCAGTATTTATTTTTCCCATCATTGGTCACATCTTTTAGGCTTTAAAGTGTTTTGAGATAGAAAGTTTTAGGTTGTCTTTGATTGTGGAATCATGATTAGTCTCTCATTTTCTATTATCATTATTATTTTGTCGTATTTCTTCATTGTTTTATGTTAAAATGGCATTCTATGAGCTTCAACAGAGCTAACCACATTTTATTTGCCAGATCAGTCAATTTTTTTCTGATGTAGTTGAGATGAAGTGTCTTTGGGAGCAAGAAGATAAACGTCTGATAAATATTAGACTGGTTTTTATTGCCTTCTTAAAATGTATTTTTTTTCCCAAAAATGCTCTTTCTAATAAAAGGAACCTACACTGATGCAGATGCATTCGTTTTTTTAAGAGAAATGCTACTAAAGTGGACAAAGTAGGCCAACTAAACAATGAAAATGAAAAGTGACAGATAGGAATTCATGTGGGTCACACATTATGTTATCTCATCAATATATATCGCCCACTATGCTTTCGCATTGATATGTTGGCTAAGCTTTTTACTTTAAAAAGAAATTTCCATTTTCCAACTTTCCTCTCTTCCAACATCTAAGATAATGTCTGACCTCCACCAAAACAATTAAAAAGATACAACTCCAATAGAGTGATTGTTTTATCATCAGTTACCACGTGCTCTATTTTCACCCTTAAAATAGAGTTTGAAGTCAATGTTCTGTTATAAGTTTCAAAGGGGTCCCTTTCCTCATGTATGCTCAAAATCCTTTATATATATGTGTGTGTGTGTGTGCTAATTATTGTCTTATATTGTTTTGTGTCCATGCAGTAGAGTTTGGCAGACTAACATATTTTTTTGCACTCATTTTTGCAGTATTCTGATCTAATAGAACCCATTGAAAAAAGAATGCAAAATGTTGAAGATTATATAAAGGTATTTAACAAAAGAAACAAACTTCTTTATTCAGTTCTTATTTTTCATTGGTGTGATAAGTGTATACCATTATTGAACTTTACACTTCAAATCAAAATGGTTTTCTGCACCGCATGTGCAGTGACAAGGGCTGCATAGACATGTTTTCATTGTAGCTGGATTGTGATTTTTAAGTGGTTCATTTGTACACTTGTATCCTGTTGTTGTGTGTTAGCTCTCAGCCCTGTTTTTCTCTACCACATCCCAAGGGTGAGGTGCTTATTTTTTTAAAATAAAAAGAATAGAAGGAAAAGGAATTTTAGGTATTTTACCATTGTAATTGGATAATGAGCCGAAACTTGCTGTATGAGGAGACTATGAAGTGGCTAAACACATGGACCAACAAACCAGTACGTCAGGTGCATTGAGTTATAAAGACGTCCAGGTGTATTTTGCATCCTTTTGGATTCTGTTAAGGATTTTTAAAATAATATAGAATAAAAATAGAAAGGTCTACATCATCTTGTAGTTGCAGTTGTATGTATTAAAAAAATTCCACTTCTTATATTAGCGGCATGATAATATATTTTTCATTTTCCTGCATTTTTTCCCAGTCTATAAAGCCAGAGCTGGTATTGCAAGTCGAACCTATTACAAATCCTTACGGCCCTTCAATCATAGACGAGAATTTGGAGGCTATTGTTGTCAGGTCCTTTCCTTGATCAAGAACTTCCTTTCCACACCCTTCTCTTTTCTTTCTTTCTTTTTGTGTGAGTGGG
This sequence comes from Cornus controversa, assembly GCA_026545225.1. Lineage (NCBI taxonomy): Eukaryota > Viridiplantae > Streptophyta > Magnoliopsida > Cornales > Cornaceae > Cornus > Cornus controversa. The sequence goes on along the minus strand of CM048845.1, from coordinate 116,977,362 downwards.
AGCTTATATGTCAGAGGGTTACCTGGAGGACTGTGTATTTGTTACTCCATTTTTATGAATATCTTTGTGATTATCATTTGGAGATTAGCTACTTAAAATTCTTTATCCAGCAGCAAGGAGACCTTACCTGGTGGACTGTCTGTAAATAAGAAGAGAGCTGAGAGAGGCCTCTCACAGCTAAAGGTTTGAGTCTGGCTTCATATATATTTGCCTAACAACATGAAATTCTCATTATATAATTATAAACATGTTAAAGAGTTGATTGCTTGTTATTTCTTGAGAACATTTTCAAAACTGAAACCTCACTGCTAAGGACCCTGTGCAGGTTGAAGTTGTAGATCTAGTCCCTGAACAATCAACTGGAGATAAATTGAGCTCCACAACATTGAGGAAGCTTGAGGCTGAGAAGGCCAGGAAACTTCAGCTAGGATAACAGGTATATCTGCTAGGAGCTTACGGAAAATCAAAGGGGCTGTCTTTGTACTAAAGTTTGTTTATCCATGCCATTATTTTCTTTGAGAATGTTAATTATAGATGTCAACAGGAAATAAGTATTTCAACATAATAGACTACTCAAAATTTTAATATTACACGTTTACGGTATAAAGAAGAAATAATGGAGCATCATTGTATTCAGTGGATCAGTTCAGCTTTATATCTTCCTCCCTCTTTTCTTTTATGTAAAGAAGATATATAATAAAATCCTTATATTCATTGAGTCAGCTGAATATCTTCCTCTTTGTTCTTTTTTCCTTTTGGAATACATAGATCAGATACAAGCATATTTATCAAAAAAAAAAAAAAAAAATGAAAGAAAGAAAGAAAAAGGATCAGATACAGGCATGTATATTGAAAAATCTCTTAAGTATTTACTCATGGACCATATTATTTATCCGTTGAACCCAAATGCAGAGTTATATTGGAAAAATCACTACTTGTTTCACTCCGTCAAAAGACACAGCTCTAATCATGGTTACATTGGTGGGTGCTTTTCTCTCTTCCTCTCTTGCATTCTCATATCATATCACTATCCCTATGTGCAACAAAATGCTCCACTAATTTCATGGTATTAGGTTCTCTGTATGAAAGTGGTTTTGTTTATCTATTTTAACATGCATGGAGCAAGGTAATGGGAGATGTTGTATGATGCATTTGAACTCTCATTGCCTTCTCTCTCTCTCTATTTTATTTATTTAGCTTGTAAAGAACCTAGATTTTAAGGAGCCACTGAAGTATCATGGATGCAATTTTTATTGTGATAATGTTGATTTAAAGAATGAGAGTATATGATATAGACAGTGCAAATAAGAGGAAGAACGGACTGGAGTTTTGCATGGCGAGTGCTTGAGACCTCATGTGATCAAGTTTGAATTGAGTCTTATTTTATGTCTATTTCAAGTTAATATGTTTCTGGTATAGTTTCATATACGATGTATTAGGTTGTAGGAATCGAGGATATCTGAGTAAATTTTACAGTTACTGTAAATTTGTAATAAGCTTTAGTAATGGCCGGGGATCTTATTTTGGGTCAAATTATCATTCTGAATCTTTGTACTTGCCATTTATTAGGATTAAAATATTCTTGATAGGTAGGTCTAATATATTCTTAGTATTCAAAGTGTCAATGTTTCCCATTTGGGAGTCTCAATCCTGGTAGGAGGTATATATACGTAGTCATTCAATTCAATAGAATTCGGTAATGAGAACTTCAGATTGTCTGAGTTCTAAGAACTCTAGATGATTCTTCTCCTCCTCTTTAATTACTGTTCATGGCCTTTATTCATCCCAAAAACCTTCCTGTATTAAGTCCTAGTCAACCCCCAGCAACTCTCCTCACTCTTTTGGCCTTCAATTTAACACCTAAAACCCTGAATAATTGCTGTTTACAATTTTCAGCATCTCATTATCTGCAATTTCAGCAACTAATTCTCTTCAAGTTCAGCAACCTGACTTTCTAAGTCAAACCAATTTCAACCCCTTACAATTGACAAACTGTATAACATAGACACGCTAGTTTTGCTTGAACTGTTCCCACCATTTTATCAATTGTAGGCTGCAGATTACTAATTAAGTAGATTAGTGTTCAGCATCTTCATCAGTTCTGTATCAGAGATAAAGGATCTTAAATTAAGATCCAATTAAAGGCACCATGGATCTGGCTGCTTTTATAGGTAAGGATCCTGCTGAAGGTATGATTGAAGAATAAAATCTTTTAATCCTTGTTGTTTCATTACTTATCAAAAAAAAAACTTTTAATCCTTGCCCAATAGTGTAGCCAATCATACAGTCCAAAAAGAGGATGTTATGTCAAGGGAACAAAAGTTAATATTATTCTGGCACTTGAAGAATCCTTAAACGAGCAAGTTGAACACAATGATAAAGCTAATAAAGTTCTAGTGACTGATGAACATGGGACTGAATTTCTTGTTTTTGGACTATTGAGGGATGACTTGATATGCAGGAGATCTTAACTATTGACTGCCTCTGTTATTCTAGATATAATTAGTGGTACAATGGAAAGGAAGGGCGTCTTATACTCTTACTATGGTCCAAGTTGCTTGCATAGGGGACAGTCATGTTTATTTGTAGTTGGATTTCAAGCTTCAACGACTGCAAGTTTCATGTTCGTTTATTTATTTATTATTATACTACAACACTACGAAAATTAAGGTAAAGGATTCTCTAATGTTGGGAGACTGATGTAAGCATGTGAAGAACAGGTGCAAATTGGGAGCCTTGAATGGAACATGGTTACAAGCTCGTGTAACCTCCCTACCCTCAAAGAGGAGGGGAGGGGTTTGAGTCCCGGCGTGGGTTTGAGTCCCGCCGTGGACAATGTGTGTGTGAGTACTTACCTCATCAATATATATATATATATATATATATATATATATATATATATATATAGTATGCTGCTGATGTAGACATTTGGATATTTTAGCAGTCAAAGAATCATATGTCGTGTTTAGGACTCTTAATCCTAGTGCCAGTGGTAACACAATTCTTAGAGACTGAGAATTTTGTGTGATTTCTTGATTCAAAATGACTTCAGGGGTTAGCTCCAAGGAATTGTTAAGTGAGCTACATCAACCTACAAGTTTTACTTTACTCTCTTGACTTCTTATCCTGCCTTTGACTTGTGGATCTAATTGCCTTGGCAGATTCTTGTTTAAAATTTCAGAAGAGTTCATTACAATGGGACAGACTTTTATGATGAGATGATTGTCATCTATGGGTTCTCCATTAGGTTTGGTGTTAGCTCTTTAATGATATACCATAATGAAAACCTCAAATCAATTCTCTGTTCAAATGGAAATTGAAATTTTAATTAATTACCATAGATGTTTATAAAATAATCCTTTTTGTTTTCCATTATCTGGCCTTGTGACTAATAAGCAAACAAGTGACGCCTTGTGATGAAACCAGTCTAGCACATAGCGAGACTTTTTTAATAAAATTTACTCTCAGGATACAAAGAGTTCCAAATTGCTCTCTTGTTGTAATACACTACAACCCCCAAATTGCTGTATTGTTGAATTAAAAGTACTTTCGAGCGGTTGAGAAGCAATTTCAAATAGACTCTAAGACAAGGAAATGAAAGTGTTGCGAGGAATATTTGTACGTCGTGATTCAGAGTGAAGGAATCTTCATGTTTTGTTTATATGTTAAGCTGAGTTCGCTTTTCATATTCCAGAATGATTATATTTTTCTAGAAAGACATCTTTTTTTAATTTAAATTCGAACGCATATATAAACTTTCACTAAGGTTATGTCTTTTCTAGGATGACACATTTTTGAATTTAAACACCAACGAATATATTACCTTTCAATAAATTAATTTAAAAATATATTTTATATATTTTCATCGCTTTCAACTAATACTCCTAGTCACTCTTCTTACATTTCATTACTTTCTGCTAGCCTTCATGATACACTTGCATGGTAGCCTGTAGAATCTGTCATTCTGCTACCTTCATAATACACTTGCATGGTAATCTCTCACCCCTAAACAACTGATGGGAAAAGAGTCATTCTATATTTATTAGAGCTTTCATATTTGTTATTGTAATATTTTGAGTTAAATTTTTTATTTTGTAAAATTTATCAATGGTATCATCGCTCACTTTATTTTAGGTTAAACCACTCTAATTGTCTAAATCATTAAACTTATTTTTTTTTTAAGTTCTTTAAAAGAAATTAAAATATACTTGATCATATTTCCATGATCAGAAGGAAAAAGGTTGCCATACAGTTCAAATTTTCAAGGAGTATTTTATTTTCTCTAGTATAATTTGTTATTGTCAAAATAATATATAGTTGTAATAATAGTTAATCGAAATTCTTGAAGAATACTTAACTTAGGTGGTGTTTAACTTGATGTTGTTTGATCAAATTAAAAATTGCTGAATTTTAAGATATATATATATATATATATATATCTTCCATTTTAAATGTTCAGTGATAAATGCTGTATCTATCACATAAAATTTTACTCTATTTTAAATGACACTTATTTTTGTAAGTGATATCCTAAATGCATTATTAATTGTATTTAATTAAGTTATATTAAATCTATTCCGAATTAAATACTGAATTGGGTTATCAAACAACAATTTATTACTCCGTACTTAATTATAAGTAAATTAAGTGTTTATCAATTTAGATACATTAAAATAATGCAATTTAGATAACACTTAATTCGTTAAAACTTTTATGCCACATTTGATACGCAAAAATAGAATAGAATGCAAGTGGAAATGAAATGAGAATAAAATAAAATAGTCATTCACATTCTATTGTTTGGTTGCAAATACGAAATGATGTAGGAATGAAAGGATCATTACCCGTATTTTATTGTATTAATTTGAAACCCAAAATGGAATGAGTTTCAAATTGAATTATCCAAAATACCCATGTCAGTGACAAATAAATTAAACTAACTAAATAACATTCTTTTACAATTTTTTTAAAAAGAAATATCGGCGGTGGTGGAAGGTAGTGGCGGTGGTGAAAGGCGGTGATGAAAGGCGGTGATGGCAATGGAAGACAACAATGGTGGTGTTGGTAGGCGGTGGAAGTGGCAGTGGTGGTGGTGGAAGGCGATGGCAGTGACAGCGGCGATGGAGGTTGTTGTGGTGGACGACAATGGAGGTGGTGGAGGCGGCAATTTTTAGATTTGGAACATGAAATTTTTTATTTTTAATTTTGCTTAGGAATGAAATTACCATTCCATAGATTGAGATTTGAAATGAATTTTTATAAAAAAAATTAAAAGAAATATCGACGGTGGTAGAAGACAGTGGCGGTGGTGGAAGGTGGCGATGGCGATGGAAGGCAACAATGGTGGTGGTGGAAGTGGTGGTGGTGGTGGTGGTGGGGAAGGTGATGGCAGTGTGGAAGGAGGCAGTGACAACGATGATGGAGGTTGTTGTGGTGGAAGGCAGTGGAGATGGCGGCAGCAACAATTTTTAGATTTGGAACATGAAGTTTTTTTTTTTTTCTTAGGAATGAAATAATCATTCCATAAATTGAGATTTGGAATGATTCTTTTATTCTTTTTCATTTCAGGGAATGGACCTGGATTATCTTACCAAACATAAGAATGGTTGAAAACTTGGAATGAGCATTTCTTTTCATTCCATTCCGTTCATACATACCAAACAAGTATAAAAGAATTCTCAATTTAAAATCTAAATATATAAAATTGAGCTCCTAAAATTTTCAATATTAACAAAAAAAACACTTTATTTATTTTTCTTGAGAACATCATTTGATAAATTTGTAATAGTTTGTAATAAATTTGATGAATCATTACCAAACCAACACAATTGGAAATTAGGGGTGCACATAAAAACATTTAAACCGTTGAATTTGAACCAATTCAAAATGTATGATTTGGTTCTGTTTCATGTATCAATAGTTGGCGTTTTGATCTTAAAAATAACATAAGAGTTAAGATTGATTCGATTCATGGGTTTACAGGTAAAAATATCGAACTAAACCATGATACTTACATATATTATATTTGTTTTATTTACTTAGTTAGTAAATATATTAATAAAATAATATTATAACTCTTGCCAACATATTACAATATTATAATGTTATTAACAAATTTCAGAAATTAGTAATACACTCTCAACTATAACTAAAAGATAATTTTATTTAGGTTAAAGTTAGATTTAAATAATGTTTAATTTAAGCTAACGTGATTAATTTAATTCAGTTTAAGCATTATCTATCAGTTCAATTTGATTTCTGATGGAGCATTTGACTCCAATTATAAGCCAAGTGATGTGGGTGGTGGTGATTCGTATGACGTGGATGAGAGATGAACTTTGATCAAGACTTTTCTATCTCAAGGTAAGACTGGGAAACTGAAGAGCTACTTTCCTACTAGGACACATTCTCATCTTACTGCTATAAATACATGGACAATCCATGTTCCAGGTATGCAATTAATACCCATTTGAGTGCCTTTACAGCTTCAAAAACCTTTTCGATATCTGATTTAAGCGTCGGAGTGTAATCGGTCGGTACCACACCGATGTCTTCCCGGTTACCCCTTGTTTGTCTTTTTACAGGTAACGTTTGACTTGGATCGGAAGTGAGTTTGTGCTTCATCAGTTGGTGTCGTCTATGAAAAACAATCACAAACGTGATTGTTCTATACGAAACATGATGCACCTACGATCTGGACTAGAGACCGTAGCCGATCAGAATCCCCCTGCCGGTCATAATCCAACCGACCAGGATCCCCCTACCAGTCACAATCTTCTTGCTAGACACAATCCCCCAGCTGGACAAGATCCACCTACCGGTCACAATCCGTTCGCCGTCCCAGACCCTACCGGCCACAACCTTCCTATAACAGGAGAAGGAGGCATGCAGCTCCCTGGTCAGAGAGACTTGCCTGGGTACATCCCGAAGCCCCAAACGATAAGGAGCATGTCGCAGCATTAGAATCCTAGGTTCAGAACTTAAATTAGAGTTTGATCCAGGTACTCCAACAAAATGTGGCAATCCTGCAACGCCTTCCTCCTGTGACACCAGTGCCGTCACAGAGCCACTTTAGGCCAGTGTATCCAGAAGGGAATGATGTTGGATGTGACAGTAGGATTTTGGGGGATGACGAGGCCTAGAGCCACGTGAGAAGCGATCGAGATGGGGCGAATCCCGTTCACCTAATTTCGTCTGAAAGAGCTCGTACTCGTGGAGATTTGGGGTTTAGAGCTCGTACTCATGGAAATTCGGGACAGGTTAGGGAAAATGCTTATTATAATATGGAGATACAGGACCTCAAAGTTAAGGTGGAAAGTATGGCCCATGCCATAAAGGGAAAACATCTTGCTGCAGTGGAGGATCTGGTCCAACAAACCAACCTCCTTTTTACCACTGGAGTAATGAATTGTCCTTTGCCTAACAAGTTCAAGATGCCCACCCTTGACGAGACTAAAGACCTCCTAGACCATCTGGAGACTTACAAGGCTCTGATGTACCTGCAAAGAGTACCAGAGGAGATCACGTGCAGAGCCTTTTCCACTATATTAAAAGGTTCTGCATGAGCATGGTTTAATAGCTTGAAACTTGCGTCATTACATTCCTTCAATGAGCCAAGCCGATTGTTTGTAAGCAATTTCATTGCAGCTCGAAGACACAGAAAGCTTGCCACTTATCTTTTGAACGTAAGGCAGACCAAAGGAGAATCGTTGCAAGACTATATTAACCAGTTCAACAAGGAGATGTTGCAGGTCGATGCTTTGGATGACAAGGTAGCAGTTACCGCATTTATGGGAGGCTTGCAACCCTCAAAGTTTTTGTATTCAATCTCTAAATATCCACTAGAAAGCATGTCGGAGCTACTCATAAAGGCCCAAAAGTACATAAATGTCGAGGATGCCCTAGATACACGAAGGGAAAAAGAAGATGGCGACAAAAAGACTAACATAAAAAAGGGGAGAACAGTCCATTAAAGAAGAAAAGGACCCTAAATATAGCAAAATAATGCGAGAGTAGAGCGATAGGCTATCACACCGAGATAAATGATTCAATTTTACCTCTTTAAATACATTGAAAAACTAATCTCTCCTCTACATTCAAAATGACTCGACAATAATATGGCCCCCAAAACTAAGAATTGATCTCGCTAAGAGATCCCGTGACAAGTATTGTAGATTTCACCGTGATTATGGATATGACACAAAGGAGTGTATCGACTTAAAAAGACAAATTGAAAGTCTAATTCGGAGGGGCCAGTTGTGTAAGTTTGTGGTTGGAGATGAAAGGGAGACATAGAACCGCCCACGGGGATGGCAAAGATGACAACACTCAAAAAAACACTACATTGAGAGAAATCAGAGTTATCTCGGGTGGGTTTGTAAGTGACGGAGAGTCAAGGCGGCTCGTAAAGCGCATGTGAGGAAAGTCAAAAATTTCTATAAAGTGGGCGAGGTGAGCCAGTCTCCCTCTCAGGCCAAGCACCCTCGAATAGAGGATGAGATCATAACTTTCTCAGAGGCCGTTGTGAGGGGAATTCAGCAACCACATGATGATGCTTTAGTGGTTACACTAACTATCGCCAATTTTATAATTAGGCGAGTACTGATCGACAATAGTAGTTATGATGACATCTTGTTTGTAGAAACCTTTGACCAGATGAACATTGGTAGGGAAAAATTTAATCCCACTAAGTCCTCGCTTATTGGATTCTCTGGGGAGAAACTCCTTCCGCTTGGTATCATTGACGTTCTAGTCACTACCGGTGCAAGTCCAAGGCAAGTCACTAAGATGGTGACCTTCTTTGTGGTAGACTACCTGTCTACGTACATTGTTATTATGGGAAAAGCTAGGTTGAATGCCATGAAGGCAGTGACCTCCACGTACCATCTCCTCGTGTGATTCCCTACTAATTATGGCATTGAGGAACTATGGGGACATAAAAAGGAGGTCCGTTATGTAGAACCAATAGAAGAACTAATTAAGATCGACTTTATGAACCAGAGCCAGGTAAGAAAGTGAGTATGGGGTCATCACTCTCACCCATCGCTCGTGAGGAGCTTGTTCAAATCCTCAAAAGAAATAGGGATATATTCGCTTGGTCATATGAGGACATAACTGGGATTGACCTAGCAATTATTATGCATCGGTTGAATGTTGACCCTACCGCCAAGCTCGTCAGACAGAATAGACGAACTTTTACTCCAGAAAGAAATTTGGCAATCTCTAAGGAGGTGGATAAGTTATTAAGGGCCAAATTTGTACAGGAATTGCATTACCCAAACTGGTTAGCAAACGTAGTCTTAGTAAGGAAAACTACGCAAGTGGCGCCTGTGCGTAGATTTCACCGATTTGAATAAGGCATGCCCAAATGATAGTTAATGATAGTTTTCCTCTCCTATATATCGATATGCTTGTGGAAGGGACGGCTAGATATGAGTGACTTAGTTTTATAGACGTCTATTTTAGTTACAATCAAATCCCAATGCATCCATTGGATCGGGAGAAGACATATTTCATAACAGAGAGAGAGTTGTACTGTTATACTGTGATGTCGTTTAGTTTGAAGAATGCGGGCGCAATCTATCAGAGGCTGGTCAACATGATATTTAAAAATCAAATTGGCAGAAACATAGAGGTATACGTCGATGAAATGCTCATCAAAATTCTGAAAGTTACGAATCATTTGATTGACTTGCAAGAAGCCTTCGATATCCTCTGAAGGTACAGGATAAAATTTAACCCAAGTAAGTGTGCTTTTAGAGTCTCATTTAGAAAGTTTTTAGGTTACTTGGTCAATAAGAGGGGAATATAAGCCAACCCAGAGAAGGTTAAAGCAATCCTTGACACAAAATCGCCCAGAACGATCAAAGAGGTCTAACGACTAACGGGCAAGGTATGGGCACTAAACAGCTTGATCTCCCGCTCTACAGACAAATGTCTCCCGTTCTTTTAGGTCCTAAAAAAAGCCTTTGAATAGACCCCAGAGTGTGAACAAGCCCTGGTTGATCTAAAATAGTATCTTAGTTCACCCCCATTCTTGTCCCATGCACACCCGAAGGAAGCGCTGTACCTGTACTTGGTTGTTTCCCCTACGACAGTTAGTTCTGCGCTAGTATGAGAAGATAAAGGGGTTCAAAGGCTCGCATACTATGCTAACAAGGTACTTTATGGGGCTGAAGAGAGGTATCCCATGATAGAGAAACTGGCTTTTGCCCTGGTCATGTCAGCTATGAAGTTTAAGTTATACTTCTAATCACACACAATAGTGGAATTGACCGATCAACCACTTCGATAGGTTCTTTTCAAACCCGAAACTTCTGGACGTCTTGTAAAGTTGTCCATGGAGCTGGGATAATTCAACATCCAGTACAAGCTAAGGTCAGCAATAAAAGGTCAAGTACTTGCAGATTTTTTACCCAAATTAACCTATCTACTAGAGGAGGAGCAAATATCGGTGGAAGAAAGGGAGAGACCAGTTCAACAAGATGGAGATGACTAAATGAACCCAGACTGCACATGAGAATTATTTGTAGACGGATCATCGAATTCACAAGCTAATGGCGTAGGGATAATGATCATATCCCCTGAGGGGAAGACCTTTAAATATGTTTTGCTATTTGGATTCAAGGCAACAAACAATAAAGCTAAATACGAAGCTTTGATCGTAGGGCTGAAAATAGCAAGAGTTTTTGAAGTGCAGCAATTGAAAGCTTACATTGACTCCCAATTAGTGGCCCGATAAATCCGCGCAGAATATGAAGCAAAAGGGGAAAAGATGAAGTCCTACCTAGAAAAGGTTTACGGGCTAATCACTCACTTCCAGAGGTTCTCCATTACGCGAGTCCCCTGAGATAAAAAAATCTAATGCCAATGCTCTGGCTCAATTGGCAACTACATAGAAAGTGACAGATTATGCAGTACTTATGGAGTGTATGAAAGAACCAAGCATAACGAAGAAAGTACTGTGTAAGGTACACCAGGTGGCTCAAGGTATGGAATGGGCTGATCCACATATCAAGTACATCAGAGATGGCGAGTCACCACTCGACAAGGTAGAGGCACGCAGAATAAGGATGATGACATCTAGATATACCTTGATCGATAAAATCCTTTATAAAAGAGAAGTCTCCTTGCCCTACTTGCGATGCGTTTCGGTGGATGAGACTCAATATGTCATGAAATAAATTCATGAAGGGGACTGTAGAAATCATGCAAGGTGCAAGTCCTTAGCTTACAAGGCTATTAGACAGGGATATTATTGGCCCACTATGCAGCAAGATACGTTGGACTTCATCAGAAAGTGCGACAAATGCCAACGTTTCGCCAATATCCTAAGACAACTACCAGAAGAGTTAACTCCAATAGTCGTGCCATGGTCTTTTGCCTAGTGGGGAATGAACCTAATTGGTCTTCTACCTATGGGAAAAAGGGAAGATGAAATTTGCAATTCTGGCTATTGACTAATTCACTAAATGGGTGGAGGCAAAGCCTTTGGCCAAAATCAGAGAGAAAAATGTCATTAATTTCGTATAAAAATTGATCATATGCAGATAAGAGTACTAAGGGTCATTATCACAGACAATGGAAAACAGTTCGAAAGTACATTTTTTCAAAATTTTTGTTCCGAGCATGGTATAAGAAATTACTACTCCTCACCAGGTCACTCGCAGAAGAATGGATGATAGGCGTTGAATGTTACACATTTTAGCCTCTTAATTTATGTATTTTATTCTCTTAGTGGTAGATTATTTTATTATTTTACTTTGTTTTAGTATTTTCTGTATTTGCAGGGCCTTAATGATTATTTCAGTTAAAACTATGATTTTGGGCTTTTAAAGAATATATCCAAGATGGTTAGATGAAGCTTACTTCAAGGAGATTCATTCAACCATTTATTTCAACTAAAATCAGCCCAAGGAAGAGGTCCAAGAGAATTACAGCTGCTTAAGAAGGTTTCGGGCCTGAAGCCCAAATCTGCGTTTAATACAGTCTTAATCCCATTTTGGAAAACGGACCAGAAGTGTTATTTTTGAGCCTCAAATCGACTTAATTTTTGTATGAGTTAAACGAAATTTGATTCTGCACACTTTTGTATTTCACGAAAATTCCGTGAATCGGACTTCTAGTGGGTCAAAAGTTGGGCCAAACATCAGCAGAAAAACTTAATTAATTCCTAACTGGATTAGGACTTTGGTGTATTCTCTTGGGGAATAAAGTGAAGAATTAGAGGCTGAGTGAGGAGGCGATTACGGATATTGGAGAGTCTGAGAGGGCTGAGGAGAGAACAGAAGACATACTTTGCAGAGCCATTGGAGAACGAAGTCATACGCATAATTCATGAAGATGATGCCTTCTTCCTCAACAGTTGAAGCTTCTTCGTTTACCATGAGCAGCTAGTTCATCCACTAGGGTTTTGATGTATCCCTAACAAAGCATCAATGGTTTGATTGTGATTATGTAATTTAGAGGATTCTTATTATAGAATTGAGCAATAAAAGTCTTGTAAATTCAGTTTCAATGATTTCTTATTTTGTCTTAGATATTTAGTTGTTATTATTGAACTCAATCTCTCTTATTTTCTGTGATCAAAAGAGCAATTATTACACAATGGTAATCACTAAATATATCATTAAAAGCTTTGATGGATTATGCCTAGAGAAGATGAACCATACTGCACCCTAGATTAGAGTAGTTAGGTAGATGGTCCATGCCAATTGAAGATAGTCCATGACTTATCTTTAATCATATGTTATCTTTTTAACGGATGAAGGTGAGCTTGTAGCCACCGACACCACTTATGCATGATGTAATTCTCCATAGTTGATTCAATTGACCATTGATTGTGGAGTTAGTGGTGAAGTCAAATACCCTAGATTTATCTCATATTATCTTCACTTTCTATTTACGTTGATTTATTTTATTTTACTTTTTAATTAGTTTAAAAATCAGAATTCTTTTCTCTTAAATTTAATTAGAATTAATTCCGTATTCCAATTCATCAGACCATAATCCCTGAGGTTTGACACCCCTTTTGATAGTCTTATTCTGCAAGGAATTCATTCTATTGCGAAGTGTGGTAATTTTTAATTGATATACTTTTTGAGTCACACTCACACACGAATCAATGGACAAACTGAAATTACTAACATAACTATACTCAAGATGATTAAGACGTGTTTGGAAGATTCCAAAGGTGTATGGCCGGAGCTACTACGAAGTATCCTATGGGCTTCCAAGATCACGGCTAAAGTTCCACTGGGAAAATAACCTATTTTTTAGCTTTTGAAAGTGAAGCGGTTCTCCCAATAGAAATGGGTCAGTTGGTAAGTCATCGAACTAATCACTATGACCCCAACCCTAATGAAAGGGAGTTAAGGGCTAGTATTGATTTCATCGAAGAAAGAAGAGAACATGCCCGAGAACGGGCAGCGGTCTATCAGCAGGCCATGTCCCGGTACTACAATGCTCATGTCTTGCAGAGGAGTTTCCAACCTGGAGACCTAGTCCTTTGTGAAGTAACTTAGGCTACCAAAGCCCCAGGCATTAGAAAACTGGCTCCCAATTGGGAAGGCCTTTACAGAGTTATCCGGTCTCAGTGACAGGGGACATATTGGTTAGAGACATTAGAAGGGAGGCAGTTAGCTCATCCTTGGAATGTTGAGTATTTGAGGAAATACTACCAGTAAGACTTTTGTTTTAAGTTGCATTTACTTTGATAGTTTTAGTTGAAACTTAGTTTGATGTTGAGCCTCAGGGCGAGAGTTTCAAGTTTTTTTGAATAGTCTCTATTGTTATTAGAGTATCAATAAAAGTCCTTTTTGTTTTAAAATAGGTTGTCGTAATTAAAATCAAAAGTGAATAATCAATGATGTTGTTTTAAAAGTATAAAATAACTCGCAAGTGTACGAATCTATTGAAGTATAGATCGGCAAAAACAAGATCGAACCCAAAAGAATGCTTTGAGAAGAAAAACTAATACAAATTTAAATTAATTTAAAACTAATCTAGTTTAAACAAAATTTGGTTGATTTGAGATAGATTAAACTAACATGCAAATAAAATAACACAATTGAAATCAAATAGAGAAAATAACCAAGGTTTTGGATTCCACCACCATTAAATCCATGAAGCTTCTAATATTCATTTATTAATCTCCACATTTAGAGTAGCAATCAAGAAATCAATCTATTGCTTACTCAAGATTTAACAATAAAGCACTATGAAAAATATATTAAAAAGGTATATTTTCCTTCGCTTCATTAGTGTAAAATTCTAAGCATCTTATGAATCCAATTTAATGAAAAACATAAGATCAAATATTATCACTTTTAAGAAATATAAACCCAAGCTTAGATTAATTATAATACTTTCTAACTACCACATATACATGATATAGATGGTAAAAAAATTATAAAATAATTAATCACAATAAGCGAAAATCATAAGCATTTAAATCATACACATGAGAATTATGCGCAGAATTGGGCTTCAGGCCTGTAATCTTCTTAAGCAGTTATAATTCTCCTGGATTGATTTGAGTTAAAATATGAAGTTGAATGGATCCATTTGATGTAGATTTCATATAACGCTCTTGTATGTCTTTTTTAAAAGCCCAAAATCATGGTCTAAATTGAAATAATCATTAAGGTCCTGAAAAGACAGAACACAAAAAAAAAGTAAAATCACAAATAAACTATCACTAAGAGAATAAATTATGCAAATTAAAAGGCTATAATGCGTAACATTCAATGCCGATCAATCAACTCCACTGGGGCACACCTCTACAGAGGGCCTTTAATGAAAAAGGCGGAATGAATTAATTTCAAGAATATTGTTAATCAACTCCATTGGGAAACAACTATTCAAAAGGCCTTTAATAAAAAAGGTAGGATGAATTAATTCCGCAAACATTGTTAATCAACCCCACTATGGCACACTTCGTCAGAGGGCTTGTAACGAAAAAGGCGGAATGAATTAATTTTGAGAATATTGTTAATCAACTCCACTGAGGCACATCTCTTTAGATAACCTTTAATTAAAAAGATAGGATGAATTAATCCCGAGAACATTGTTAGTCAGCTCCACTGGGGCACACCTCGTCAGAGGGACTTTAATGAAAAAGACGAGATTAATTAATTTCGAGAACATTG
Source organism: Cornus controversa (assembly GCA_026545225.1). Taxonomy (NCBI): domain Eukaryota; kingdom Viridiplantae; phylum Streptophyta; class Magnoliopsida; order Cornales; family Cornaceae; genus Cornus; species Cornus controversa. The sequence goes on along the minus strand of CM048845.1, from coordinate 116,962,213 downwards.
TTAATCAACACCACTGAGGCATAACCTTTCAAGAGGAATGTTAGCTTATGGTGAGGTAAATCCATCGCATAGTTCTTTTATAGGGTTATGCCATAAAGGTTTTGGTTAAAATATCTTAAACCAAAGGACACCACAATGAGAAAAAGGCAAATTATTATTGATAAAAGCAGGGATTACAAAAGCCGTAGGCTAAAGGTACTACGGAGAAATAGCGTTGCAATGCAAAAAAGAAAAAGAATCAATGGTCAGGCTCCTCAGCGTCGCCTAGTTGCAAGCGAGAGAAGTCTATCTCTGGCCATTAGCCCTGCGTCATATTCAAAGCCTTCAATATATGACTGGTCGCATATCCTGTTGAACTCGGGCGAATCCTTGAACTGTTCAACAACCACGACCTAATCCTTGGTAGGTCGGCATTCAGCCTGGCCATTTCGTCCCGTTCATGACAAAGTTGGGAGTTAAGGATGTCCATCTCGCCTACGTGAGTAGCATGATAAGAGCGTAAGGACTCTATCTTAGAGTTTAACGTTGAGTGTTCAGTGTTGAAAGAGGTCTTCTACCTCTCGAGTTCAGTTTTCGTCCACATGAGGCGGTTAAAGATGACTGGGCGAACGTTATGCCCTGTTAACACATTAAAGTCTGCATAAGTGTATGACATAAAATGTAATACCAATGAAACGAAAAAAAAAAGGGAATAAACCTTGGCCAAGTTCGCAATAAGATGCAAGTAGACGCATAGGTCCCAAGCGCGTCTATCTATTCGAGATCGTTCTGAAAAATGAATTTTCTGGCCATGGCAACGGTGTATCTTAGGTCGGACAACATTGACTCAGTACTGTTGCCTGCAGATGAGAAAGATACTTAAGAGTTATTGCTTCCAAATAGTTGAGTTGCTGGCACCCTAAATGAGCTTGGATCTAAAATGCTTCTAGGGGCAAGGGTGGCTGTAGGGGAGAGTTTCCAACAGAGTGGAGAGATGACAAATTCCCGTGTTTAAGAACTACAAGCCTTCATGGCCTTTTTTAAGTAGGAGGGATGAGCTAGACGTGACTCATTTTCCCTTCGACCGGGCAAACAGATCATTGTTGACTCTCATCCGAGAAGACCTTGCACATTTTTACTAGTAAGTACATGTAATACAATTTTTTAAAAATCAAAAAGAGCTACAGAAGGGAAAAAATTATACCTCGCCTGTCTACGACGACACAGGGATGGTAGTCTAGCGTGGCCAGTCCCGTGTCCGAGGTTAGGGCCAGGTTATCCCTCATTGGGTGATTATAAGCCTTCTCCAGCCTATCTTCTTCCTTCTCATCAACGGCTGGCTCAGGCCTTATAGTTGGATTTAAAAACAAAAGATAGTTATATATGTGCAAGGTAAAAGAGAAGATAACGTAAGTACAAAAAAGGAAGGCAAAAGGGTGCTTACTATAGACATCCCTGTCAATCCACGTACGGGGAATATAGTAAGGCGGGAGCTCCTAGGCCCCGAAGAAAAAAGAACCGTTCTTTCCATGATTTGATCCGTGCGTCATTGTCAATAAGCACCAAGCCCTTAAGTGGATTTTTTCCACTCGCTCGGCTGTGGAAGTGGCGCCAGTCGCCATTTTTAGCAATTGTATAGCAAGAAAGAAATTCATTCACGGATAGTGAAGGTCCGTTGCCACAGGACTTCCAGAGGACAAGGGAAGCCATAATTATGCGCCAAGAGTTTGGCGTGAGTTGGGAAGAGCAAAGGTTAACAGTATGAAACAGATCCTTTGCGAATTCTAGGATTAGAAACCGAAGGTCGCAGGTAAAGGCACCCTCATAGAAAACATGTTTTCCCATTAGAAATAGAATAAGCCTTTTCTGTGCTGGTGGGGGCTCTGGCGACAACTTCGGCCGAGAACGAATAACGGGCGACCAATTCATCCACCTCCAAGGAAGTTATATTATATACGAGATCCTGGCACTCTAAATAATCTTCCATAAAGAAGTAGATAAACTCAAGGGCTTCTGAGATGGGAGAGTAAAGAGCAAAGGGCTTTGGGTCTAGTTTATGGAAGTTGTGTTGAAAGAAGTACATGCAGTGTGAGAGGGAGGAGGTGATAGAATCTTGTATACAAAGGCTGATAGTTGATGGTGTGCATACAAATAAAGGAGGCAAAGGGCTTATATAGACACATGTCAACGTTCATATTGCAACATTCACCTAAGCAAATTACTATTGGCAACGATTATAACATAACTCAGGAAATGCACAAGAAAGAGTAGCAAACCGGCCAAGGAGGGGAAGGTCAGCGCTTAAAAAAAAGCCAAGGCCGGCCAAAGCCAGTTCGTAAAGGTTGGCCCTAAAAATCCGACCAAGGAGGTTGGTCCTCAAGGGTACTTGTATGTAGTTTTTAATACTTCTTTCAGCTCTTAGATCACCACTCTTCAAGAAGAGAAAAAATTGAAAAAAAGCAAGGCAAAAAGATTAAACAAGTTCAATGTGCTATTGCTTCAAACGAATGTAAATGTGATCATCATCTCCAAAAGGTCTGAGGTAAAGATTCTACAAATCCTGACAGGATACGGGTCGAAGATTTGTTTCCATGACGGGTTAATCAAAATGTTTCTAAGGTTCGACAAGCAACTCTTATGAACAGGGGGCATTTGATGGGGTTTTGACTCCAATTATAAGCCAGGTGACGTGGGTGGTGGTGATTCGTATGACGTGGATGAGAGATAAACTTTGAACAAGACTTTTTTTTATCTCCAAGTAAGACTGGAGAACTGAAGACCCAGAACACCCCGAAACCCTAAAACCACCCAGAACACTTCGAAACCCTAAAACCACTCAGAACACCCCAAAACCCTCACCCAGAACACCTGAAACGTCAGTCTCTTACTAGGACACGTTTTCATCTGACTGTTATAAATATAAGGATGATTCATGTTCCAGGTACGCAATTAATACCAATTTGAGTGTCTTTACAGCTTCAAAAGCCTTTCCGATATCTGATTTGAGCGTCGGAGTGTAATCGGCCGGCACCATGCCGGTGTCTTTCCGATTGCCTTTTGTTTGTCTTTTTAAAGATTGACGTTTGACCCAGATCAAAAATGGGTTTGTGCTTCATCAATTCCAATTTCCAATTTTGTTGGAATTGTTAAAATTAGATTTGTTCTACTTTATTTTTTAAACTGAAAAACTACGTGCATTCTATAAAAAATTATATACATATATATAGTTGCCTAGCTGGTATACTTTGATTATTAAATAAAAAATAAAACGAAGGCCCCAACTCATTTAAACCCAAATCCATCTAATTAAGAATTTTTTCTCTGTAACACTTTGCAGTTTTTTTAGCCACGTGGACCAATGAGATGTATTTTAGCTTTACTTAGTAGGCATATCCAATAATTCCATTAAGAATAGTATAGTAGATTAAAATTTTCGGATATGAGTAAATAAGTAGTGTCCCTCTCAATCCATTTTAAGGGCGTGAAATTTGGGCGCTTCATTGAAGCTGTGTTGTATGCTCGTGACCCATTCCGTTGAGGCGGTGGCGGAGACACCGTTGATATGGTGGCCATGGAGGAGGTTCCGGCGGCCTGATTTGAGATGCAAAGGCGATCCAGGGTTTCGCGATGAACGATTTTGGAGAATATGATCGCCATTTTCGACTTTGCCCGTGTTTCTCCGATCTGATCCTTTTCTTCTCCGATCTGAACATTTCAGAGAGCTCACGCTGATTTTTGGAGTTCTTTCTGTTCGATCGACTCGTTGTTTACGCAAATTGTACAGGTTGGTTGTTGTTGTTGTTGTTGTTGTTTTTCACTGTTTCTCCCCCTTGATTCGGTTTTATTTTTTTTGTTTTTCTGTTATTTTGAAAGAAGTGATTCATTTTGAAATTGTAAGACTGACATATAGATTTATTCGAGTCTCATGATGGCTAAATGTTTTATTTATTTTATTTTTATTACCTTTTTTTTCCTGGCTATAGTTTGGTGAGTTTGGTGGATTTATGATGTCGGCGATCTAATTTTCTTATCATCTTTGCATTTGTGTGTGGCGTTGATGGATTTTTTGAAATGGCTTGATTAATGGATAACAGAAGTTATAACTATCCATGGAAGTTCTCATTTTGTAGTGGGTGGTTCAGAGAATTGCATAAATGATACCAGTTTTGAAATGTTTGGAAAATGTATTGCTAATGTTGCTTCAATGTTTAGATCTTGCCTTTTTCAACTGTTGGAATGTAAAAAGAAAATGTTTGAATGTGTTATACTCCATTTTTTTTTCTTTTTTAAAGTTAGTCTCATTTTCATATAATTTGCAGTTCAATAATTGAAGAAATTGATTTGTATGCTCAATTGAGATGTCCTTCAAAAGCATTGTACGAGAGCTGAGGGAGATGAAAGATGGGATTGGGAACATATCGAGACGAGGGGTAGAAGGCAAGCGATGGTGCACCCGAACACGTTCACATATCGCCCCTGATGTGACCCCATCTGAGCCACTTCAACAAGGCCAGTGGGCGAACTTACCACCGGAACTACTTCTGGATATAATCCGGAGGATTGAAGAAAGTGAAATGTCATGGCCTGCTAGGAACGTTGTTGTTTCTTGTGCATCAGTTTGCAAGTCATGGAGGGAGATTACTAAGGAAATTGTGAAGACCCCAGAGGAATGTGGCAGACTCACCTTCCCTATTTCATTGAAGCAGGTATATATTAATCATCTGTTTATTTGTTCTTTATTGTGTCAATAATTTTCAGTGTTTAGCTTCAATCTTATGCAAGTGTTGTTTTGCCTCTTTTAACTTCCAAGTAGCCGGGACCTCGTGATTCTCCGATTCAGTGCTATATTAAAAGGGAAAGAGCAACTTCCATATATCGTCTGTATTTTGGTCTGGCCCCATGTAAGTCACATTATTTGCTCATGCCCTGCTCCCCCTCTTTCTCTCCCTCTCTCTCTCCCCTTTTCAGTCTCAATGCTTCAGTTTTCTCTTGACTTGTGCAATGAAGATCCTTTTTCAACTTTTGTATCATAGCATTGTTGCTTTAAGAAGCACAATTGCTGTTGTTTATAAACCTAAACTTAAATGATTTATTTAAAATTTCACTTTTCATGAATATATGTATAAAAGTGTTCTTGATGTATTATATTATTGTGGTTTCTTGATATATTATATTTCTGTTGTATCATAGGATATTTTATATTATTATATTAAGTGTTCTATGACAATTAAAGTGTGCTTGTCAATTTAGTGTGGCATTGTTCCAATACTTCCCCGCTTAACCTAGTTTTGGAGTATGTTGCTCTTTATATCAGTTTAAAAATATAGAAATGGAAAACCTATTAGCCACTGGGAGGTATGTCAACTAATCATTTTACTGAATTGACAGCTGAGGATGAAAACGATAAGTTGTTGTTAGCAGCTAAAAAGATCAGAAGGGCAACGGGCACTGAATTTGTGATATCTTTGGTTGTGGATGTTTTTTCTCGAGCCAGCAATGCATATGTTGGAAGACTGAGGCAAGTCTCGGCCACTACATGTGCTAACTATGTTTCTATGATGAGTCATTTTCCTATGACCCTAACAAACATTATAAAACTTCTGCCAGGTCTAATTTTCTAGGCACCAAGTTTACAGTGTCTGACAGCCAACCCCCAAATGACACTGCAGTTCAACTTAATAGTCGGTCAAGTCGAAGATTCCATGCTAAGCAAGTATCTCCAAGAGTACCTGCATGTAACTACAGTGTAGCTACCATTTCGTATGAGCTCAATGTCCTCCGCACCAGAGGCCCTAGGAGAATGCGATGTGTCACGCATTCTATTCCTGTCTCATCAATTCAGGAGGGTGGTACTGCCCCCACACCAACATCGTTTGCACTTTCCTTTGATGAGAAGAAGTATTCTCCATCACCGGCCTCAAAAGGAAAGAATTCGGTCACCGACTCCCCATGCCTCACAGCATCTGTCCCAGTCTCTAGAGAGCCACTGATGCTAAAAAACAAAGCTCCTAGATGGCATGAGCAGCTACAGTGCTGGTGCCTGAATTTCAGAGGTCGTGTTACAGTTGCTTCTGTTAAGAATTTCCAGCTTGTAGCATCTGTTGATCCTTCTCACAATGTGTCAGCTGCAGAGCAAGAAAAAGTAATTTTACAATTTGGAAAGATTGGAAAAGACATTTTCACTATGGATTATTGCTACCCGCTCTCGGCCTTCCAAGCCTTTGCTATCTGCCTGAGCAGCTTTGACACTAAACCAGCTTGTGAATGACAAATTGACATCCATGTGGGTTGCAGTCTTTTGCTAAGTTTGCTAAGTTGCTTCCATATAGTTGAAGTATGTTTATTCTCTGCATGGAAGCTCATCTTGCACGGCCATATATTTATAACTGACAACCTTACTGGTAGCGAGTAGTTTATCTGATAGCAATTTGGATTAAAAAAAAAAAAAATTGCATTTTGTATGTGTCATGTATTTGGTGTCGGAAAATTTTCCACACTTTTCCAGATTACTATCACTTTTGAATTATTGATATTCAATGTAACAACTAAAGCAGTGATTTATATCCATTTAGTCGCAAGGTGATGACACATCCTGGCACTGTTTATTACTTGATGCATGCCAAATGTACTCTTTATCATGTAAATTGCTCAAGGCACCGGCTCATTTTACGGTATTTTCGCCGCATCATGTCGTATATGCTTTTTCGATTATCTATTTTTGTAAGCTGCATGACTGTTTTTGAATCCACCTTTTTTCTTTTATCTTTGCTGTTATAAGCTTGACTACTCCATTATTTTTATTTAGGGTTATTTCGTTCATCTCCTGGTTTGTTGTCCGGGACATGGAGTTTCCTAGAGGATGTCTGGTGACTCGGGTCATACATTCTCGGCCTCGGTTAAAAGTCTCTCTTCCAAGAAAAGTAGTGATACCGATGGTTTAGGGGTGCATACGATTCGGTTTCTTATGGTTTTTAGTGGAACCAAAATCATTGAGTGTGGTATGATTTTTTATGGTTTCGATTCTAATTCAGTTTCATCTTTTAGTTTAATTTTGAAATTATTTTGACGTATTTTTTTTATTAAAAAAGATAAAGAAAATCATAAATAAATTGTTTTTGCATAATTTTAAAGTATTCATCCACCTACTGCAGGTTCAATGGTAACATCTAACATGTATATGTAATAGAAGTTTATGAAATCAAATAAAATTTGATTGGTCTGTTGTTCATAAAATAATAAAAAGGCTGCACTTGAAGTTCAATAGCAACATTACATATAATTGAAGTTTATGACAAAAAATAAAATTTGATAGGTCTGTTATTCATAAAATAATAAGGCTGGCAAGGTTAATGTACCGTATCACATAGCTCCCTATTACAGATGGCTTTCTTTTAATCTACAATATGTAGTTTTTGCATCGTCGAAACTATTGAAATGTAATTACCGACTTTATTATATAGTTTTTACATCTGCTGGATCACAGAATATGTTTGGCCCTCTTTGAGTCCAGGTAACACTTTTATCATCTTTTTAGCAAGGAACGAACATCAATTCAACAAGGCCATATTATGGAGTTTTTTTGGTTATACATATGATCATGAAAATTTGTTATGAGCTCACTCTTATATATATATATATATATACATATATATGTGTGTGTATATATATATATATATAGAATAATGATCTTTTGCTTACCGGTGAATAAAAAATTTTCTACACATCAAGCATAATAACCATTAGATATGATCTAAATGTAAAAAATGTAACTTTCAAAAATCATTTCAATCATATCCAATGGTTACCATACATAATGTGAAAGAATTTCTTGCTCACTGGTGAGCAAGAGATCATTTCTGTATATATATATATATATATATATATATATATATATATATATATATATATATTATAACGGTTTTAGTTTTAATAAATTTAGAATAGGAATCAAAATCATAGTGAACGATTCGATTCAGTTACGATTTTTAATTGTTTCGATTTCACTGATTCTTAGTGCACCCTTACCGGTGGTAGTGCTAATTTGGTGCTACAATTACACGTATTTCCAACAAACATTTAAGATCACAAACATAAATTTTGCAATCAAGATTGGACCAAAAAATAAAATAAAGATAATTATTGGACCATTAGCCAAACTGGTATAACCTCTACTTCCTCGAAGGGGGTGGCGAGGACTTGAGTCCTACAGTGGACATTTGCGACAGTAAAAATGAGTATTTTATAGAATCCAAAAAAAAAAGAAAAAAAAGAATAAAATTTAAATAATGACCAGAGATGGACATCTGATTTTCTCTTCTTCAAGCTATGTCCCAGAGGCATAGCGCCATGTTCTTGGACAAAGCAGAAGCTTTTTTTCTCTCTCACAGGAAGCAAGCAGATCCTATCTTCGACATCCAGTTCTGATATCATAACATTGATTGGCTTTCATGGATGGGTTTGAGAATTCCTCATTTACCAATCATAGTTTATAAAATTATTAAACCGAGCATCGAAGAAAAAAAATACCAAAAAAAAAAAAAAACCCCAACCACCAATCTTCTGTGGATAATATTTTGAAACTGAGGCATTGAAAACAAAAAAAATAAGGAGCAAACGCTAGAGGAAGGGCTTGAACCTTCGACCTTGTGGTTAACAGCCACACGCTCTAGCCAACTGAGCTACTCCAGCACCTTGAGATCCGTATTTAATACAACTTGGTCACTTTTTTATTTTGATTTGTTAATCAGTCGCAAATTACAAGAAAAGTATTTATATGGGTTGTAATCTGCTGGGCCTCGTTCCATAATGCTATGACAATTCTATCATAGAAATCTGAAGGCTGATCGGACTAATCTAATTTTATTTTTATGTAAGTGAAGTGATATCATGTATGAGATTTACTATTTTATTCACATAAAACTATTTTTGACTTAATCTAATTTAAACTCTTTATCACTACTCTTGTTCCATACGACAATTTTAGAAAAATTCTAGTCGTCGACACAATCACCCAAGAAAAGGATCAAAGTGACACACCTTAGAAAAATACTTGTTTATAGTAGGTAATATACATTTTAAAATAATTACTAATTTTTATTTTATTTTATACATAAGTAGATGCCAGCTCATATAATGTGACATGTAATAAATATTCCCACTTTTAAGATCTGTACAATTAATGTATAACACATTTATTTGACAATTATTTTGAAAAATAATCTCGGATGGGTGCACACGGTTCTTGGTAGAACCGAAATCGAAATCGTTCATAACGGTTCTTTAATTTTGTAACCAGAACCAGAATCATTGACTACGGTTCGGTTCGGTTCAGTTCGGTTCTAGTTCTTTGCAGTTCCGATTCCCCAACAGTTCTTTGTTATTATTATTATTTTTTTAAATATTGGTAAGATAAACACTTATACTTGTGTATCCCTATTTATAACAGATTAGAAACTATTAATATTTATTTATATATATTATATTATATAAATATATATAACATTAAACTTAGAATCTATTAGTATTTATTTATATATTATATATTTTATACTTTATATATAAATAAAATACTAGAATTTAGAAGGTATTAGTATTTATATATATATATATATATATATATATATAGAACACTAAAAACATAGAAATTATTATTATTCATTTATATATATATATATATATTTTTTTTTCTAATGATTCTGGTTTCTTGACTTGGAACCAGAACCGAAATCATAGTGAACGATTCCTAAAATTTAGAATCGAAATCAAAACCGTAGTGAACGATTCGATTTGATTCAGGTACGATTTCAGTTTCACCGGTTCTTTATGCAACCCTAATTATAGTATATAAACTTCATTATAGGAATTAGTAAATATGTAACCCATTCAGTAATGATTTCACTAGATTTATTAATCATCAACTGTGTTTCTTTTGGTATATTGTGTAGTCCTCACCAAATTATAAAAAAAAAAAAAAAAAGAGACAATGAAAAATAAAATTCAATTCCTCTGAACTTAAAGCAGGGACAAGGAAATGAGAAGAATAAACTGAATAAGTTTTGCTCAACATGAAGACACTGACATTACAAGTTACAAGCCTCTTAAAGACAAGCTGGCTATCGAAAAATGTCATGTTCACATTTGTTTGCCTCAAAGAACAGATATGCCTACTCACTCCTCAGCAATAAATTCCATGAATGATGTTCCTTTGCGTTTAAACATGCAACTTGCTTATGATTGACCATGAAAGGAATAGACTACAATAGTCATCAAGCATTTCTCAGGGCAAGTCCAAGTTGGACTCTGCTAAACAGCAAATCATAAAACAAAAACCTTGAAAGAGAGAGAGAGGACGTCGGTGATCTTCGGATCCTTCTATTAATAGTCTCCTGGATTCCATTACTGTCACTCTCTCTCTCCAAAAGCCTCCTTGGTTTTCATTCTAGTCCATTCTCCAGACGCTACATATATGTAATACCTCCACTTCCACAGAAGAACCCTAACGGCCAAAATGGCCAACAAAATATTAACTTAAAGTTGCTTTAGGAGCTCACTTTTTATGATTGCCTCTATAACAGTCATTAAAAAGAATTTGTACTATAACAAGTTAATTTGTACTGGAATATGAACTACTGAATGATTGAGCTAAAACAAAAGCAGAATCTTGTATGCAAATGCACGCCAATGCACTCAACTAAAAATACCATATTAACAAAAAGACCACATAAAAAATATACATTCTAATGCCTAAAGAAATATCCGGAGTGATTAACAAAGATAAAAAGCGAACATGTTGGGAGTTAAGAAAACACAAGTATTTATCCACTAGCTATCTCAGCTTTGCTATAATATCAATGTTCTCCTCCAGGTATATATAGAAGCCCTTTGGGTAGAACTCAAAATCTTACCAGGGTGCATTATATGATATTGACCAGCGGGAGAGGCTGGGAACCGCAGGTTCTAAAATGGGATAAAGATCTGAGTTCTACTTTTTCTTACTGGTTTTTGAGAATATAGATATTTTCATCCCAAAAAATTTAGATGGCTTGGAAGAAGATTTCTGCTCTCTATAGTGGTTGCTAGAGTCTCTAGAGAAATCAAGATCAGATACAGAGCACTCTTGTAAGTCACTATATTCAATATCTCTCAAGAGTCGAAGCAATTCCATTGCACCTGCCTTTGCTTTGTCATTCCCGTTTATGGATAGACTAAAAAGGGCAGGGATAACACCCTCCTCCATGACCAACCGACAATATTGAATGCGTTGAGAGCACAAAGAAAGGAGAAGAGTCACCGCATGCTCCTGGTCCTCGCGACTGTCAGTCTCAAGTAGTTTAACAATGGAAGCAATGCATCCTTCAGTTTCAGCAACAGAAGCCCTAGCATCTTCTTTATTGCACAAATTGTTCAAAGTGGATATGCAATATCTTGCAAGAGCAGTGTCCTCAAAAAGAGGAACCAGTTTGGGAATCAACTCAGAAGAAACAATAAGGGAACAAATATCACTGTTGAAGGACAAATTATACAGTATTTTGATGGCTGGTTCATGGAATTCCTTTATCTGGGTGTCAAGTATACTTAGGATGGAAGTGAGTGCACCAGATGCTGCAATTTTAGATCTACAATAGTGGTGGCAAGACAACAACTCCATAATTGCAAGAGTTTCTTCAATTACTTCCGAATCAAGAAATGATGCCAATACTCTGTATGCATCTTCAGGTAAGTATTGTATACTGCTTCTGCATGAAAGTAATTCACGGTAGATTAATATAGACTCGTAAAAGTCCATATTTTTCCCACATAATGGTAATACGAAAATGAAAGATTAAATTGATGAAAGTTTCATGACCATGAATTGAGTTAACAAAAGAGTAGTACCACAATTAGCATGGATAATAACAACTTTTCATGGTTTAAAGCTATGTTACATGGACTCAGGTACGTGTGTCAGATGTGGGTATGTATCCACGCATCGAATGTATTGAATCTCCAAAGGGAAGGACACATGGACACTGTTAATTATTCATACCGTTTGATATTTTCACTTTATTTCTAATGTAAAATAATGTATTTGAGTAACATATTGTTCAATATAAGCATTTCACTTCTTTTGAAACAATAATATAATAAAACTGAATTACTAGATATGTCTTTTAGGTGCATGTCCAACCAAAAGCGTCGGACAGATATCCATACCGATCTTCGAGTATTGTGAGTCCAACACGGGTACTTCACCTATTTTTGAAGAGTCCATGTAACATAGGTTTAGAGTAATGGCTATATAGTTTGGAGGCAGCAATAGTGATCATTAGCAAGGCATAACTGCATAAGCAATATATCAAACCAGGATTTGAGCTGCACATTCTAATAATTGATATTTGCACTAGTAAGTCGATGCAAGTAATTTCAAACCCAATAATTTTCAACTCAGAATTTGAACATATTGAACATCATTTTTTATGATAATAAAATAAGCAATTACTATGAACTAAGTGCCCCTAAAATGGGGACATATTTGGTCACAACTAAAGACAACGGTAGATTTTGAACCTACCAAAAAAGAAGAAGAAATTACCTGCTGCTTACAAATGCCAACAACAACTGAGATCCAGTTCGCAGAGCTTTTATATCTTGCAGATCATGTGCGTCCTTCAAAAACCTAATAAGTGGTTCTACAAAATTCTCACACGATAGTGAACAGTAAGCTTGGTCTTTATGTTTAAGATGGCTTTTGACATTTTCAACAGCCTCACATTGAGATTCCCAGGAAAGTGCATCAAGTTCAGATAAAAACCTCATCTTTATTCCATGTGCATTTTCATGTGACTGAAATCTGTGAGAATCATCATTCCTCTGCTCCGACATCAAGTTTAAGCCATTTGTGATGTTAAAACTTGCAGAATCTGAACTGTAACTAGTATCAAAAGATTCAAGTGATACATTGCTGACATCGATTGGAAGCCGTAGATCATTAATAAAACTGCTCAAGCTAGCAATTGAAGATGAAGAAGCTTCCCACGGCTGAATCTCTGCTGATTGCATAAATGGGTTAGCAACAGTTACTCCATGCATCATACTCCATTTTGAAATAAGGTTCTTAATGGCAGTATTCGGTGTCAATGACAAATGGGCAAGCTTCCTTTTGGTCTCTGGACATGTATCATGACCTTCATCAAACCATTTCTGTATCCACATCCTTTCAAATGTTTGCTCAGAAGCAATGATAACAGGATCATGCATCAATCTCAAAGACAGGGGACACAAAAATTCTTTAGGAGGTATTGGACTATTCAAGATGTCAGGCTGAGCTTCATCATGCTCATATTTTATACGAGATTCCACTTCAATGAATTGCTCGCAAGAGGTTGAAAATGAAACAGATTCTTCATGCTGTACAAAGGCATTCTCTGTTTGCTCTCTCCCAATTAATTGTCCATAATCCTTCAGCAGTTTCACAAGGCATTGCAATATCTGTTTTTTTGCAGGATCACAATCACCAACTTTACCGAGGAGCTTCTTAATAGATCTTTTCTCCATCACAAGATCCTTTTGGGAAGTAATATGAAGCCTTGAAGCTGCAAATTGAATAGTCTCAATTGCAGATTTTTCTATTGAATCTGTTGCAGTTGCATACTGCTGGAGGAATGCTCGCACAACCTTCCCAGCCTCTTCTTCAGATGAATCCAATCTAAACTTCGCCCTCCTAAGGTCAGCAATTACTTTAGAAATCTGCAAATGACAGCTATCATTATAGTACATTGTTGTGGTTCTACAAATACCTCCTGAAGGGGATGAAATAATGCCAGAAGCAACACAGAACAGGAGAGCTTCAGGCTTGTGCGCCTGATTTAAAAATAATAATGTATGCAGGTTTCTTCTGAACATTTGATGTAATTTTTTATTTGTTTTTTTGTAATTTTCTTCTTTAGGTATTTAGTTTTTAGTTTCATATTCTTAGTAGTTTTCAGGCATCTAATAGTTAACTTCAGACGTCAGTATATTTGTTAGGATGACTTTTAGCAACTAATTATTTGTCGTCTGATATCGGTGGGCATATAATAGGTTACTAAAGTAAAAACAAAAAGATCAATTAAATTATTTAACTTAAATAAAATTGAAATGCTTCCCTTCCTTCCCTTATAGATTCAAGGTTCCTTGAAAATTCAAGGGTCTCTATAAGGTTTCAGGTTGAATGCCTTAGAATCTTCATTTATTTACTTCACTTCTACTACTTCAATTGTTATCAGAGCCTTGACTGAATATTCTGATGGCAAACTATGGAAATGGTACAAAGCTTCTTAGTAATGTTGGTCATGAAAACCAACATTTAGAACTCATAGTCAACCTATTTAAGGACATGTTCTATTTGGAGGATTTGAATAGCTAAGAAAACTTTCAAGAATTAGATGATATTTTTGTGTGTGCGTGTGTGAGTTTTAAATAGGAAAAAAAAAGTTAAGGTTTAAGTCGCAAAGGAAACACACCTTGACTGACCCATGATTTCAGCTGTCAGACAATAACCCTTAATATCCTAGGTGCATCACAATGCAATCCCATGGCCACACCAAGCTCAAGGAACTCCATCGGCCTACTCCTAACCAAGGCAACTGGTAAGTTACATCAAGACATGCGAAGAGAATTTTTGATGGGGAAAAAGGAGGTAATGGTGATCCTCTTTTGGAGAGAACCAAAAACTCAATGAAAGATTATGTAGTTGAATCATGCAATATGGAGACAGGAAGCCTTGCAGCAGAAGATTGCATGATGTGAACCATGTGAGGAGGAGATATGGCAAGGTGTGGTCGGAGATTGCATGGCTGGAGATCGCGTGGTTTAGAGATTAGCTTTTTTCCATGGAGAGCTATGCATGGAGAAACCTTGCTATGGTGTATTTGTCAAGGTCCATAACTGAGGACCATGTATTGTCAACTGATAGACTGACATGAGTGGAGAGCAGTGGTCAAGAAACAACTGGAGATAGCCATTACCTCACCACTGGAGGTTGCTGGTGAGGGTGTCACTGTGCAGCCAAAGAATGCACGGTGACTGAAAAACATCATCTGCAGGGCAACGTGTGTCAAGGTGGAGAGTCTGAGGATTGCCATGCATGTCATCAAGGTGGTGCATCCGTTCTGAGGTGGAGGTTGATGGTGAGGGAGAATCAACTAGAATAGCTCTCACATTGCGGCCAAAGATTGCACGGTGACTGAGAATCATCATCTGCAGGGCACAATGTGGCAAGGAGGAGACTGCCACACATTTAGTCAAGGTGGTGCATTGTTCCAAGATGGTGAAAACCGTGTGATGGATTGTGAGGAAAGGGATACAACTATCTGGGAGATAAGTGGGAGATGTCACATCAAAGCTCCCCAGTGTATTAGGTGTGGCATGGTGAATGGCTGCCTATATGGTGCCTACATGGCAACAGTAGGACCTGATACCTAGAGTATGGAAACATAAAAAAAAATAGCAAAACATTCAACAAATTGCATGAACACACAAAAAGAATATCAATTGCAAGCAATTGCTCAAATCAAGAAAGAACTACAGGTAGAAGCAATATAGTTAAAATACAAAGAGAACATGCCATACTAAATGAGCATTTTATATTTGTAAGGTGGGTTTGGTTAAGCATTACTGAAGAATTGCTCAACAAATGCAGAATAACAACAATTATTATTTCTTCTGGTATCAATTCATGTGCCCCACTCTGGCCCCAAAATAATGATAGGGAAATAGAAACAGAAAATTCCAAAAGGACATGTAATTTGACTAACCTCTGCAGCCAACACTACTGGAACCATATTTTGAATTTGGCTTAAACCTTGCTCCAACAAGCTTCTTGTTTTTTTACATCTTGACAGTATTGCATCCCCTGTTATTGCCTGAAGATATGATGGGAAGCAAATCATTATTAAAATGACAATTAACTACAGGTATTAGGCATATGATAAAGAAAGATGAAAAAATATTATCCGCGTCATTTTCTACAAAGAGAACAAATATTCCACAAAGGAGCAAGCTCTATATTAGGGCACAACAAACTATAGTCAGTTGCAATCTCTATATAAGCTCAAGTAAATTGACGTCCTAGCAGAATGTTCTTCAATAACAGTTGCAACCATTTATTTTCCTTCTACCTCCTGATGAGTTTGACAGCATACATTCACCTATGTTTTATTTACAAAGGCCGTCAGATATGTAGTGTTATTGCATAAAACCTATATATACTCAAATAAAATATTGAAGTACAAGAGGTCATAAGGCCTATATCATGGAAACCCCAAGTGAAGAATTGGCTGGCTTAACCATTGCTTTCTAAAAAACCAATATGACCACCATTATTTGTGGAACCATGTAAGCCTCCGGTAATTCTACAGTTTTCCCTTTCTTTTCATCAAATGAACTAAACATTGCATCTACATCTTAATTTTACAGACCAGGGGTTTAAAATCATCTCTACGATATACTCACTAGGCATTATGATTCAGCAACTCACTAGTTTAAAAGTTTGCCCCATAAAAGCAATACAAGAGTTTCCCGATTCCCATATATTTCGTTGTAAATCAAGACATTTTGGACCTGACTTAATTTATGGACCTCTTTCAGATTTATTTAAATTTTAAACTCATGATTTTCACATGGGTGATAATCAGTTTAAACTATTTACATATCTAACCCCATTTGTTGAAGTGTTGTAAGATATATACCAAGTAGAGCTTACTACACTCGCTGCAGTGCTGAAGTAGTAACTTGGCTTTCTCGATTGCACTGTTCAACAAGCAAAGTGCTTGTATTCCTGTTGAGCATCGGGGCCGTGCTGCTTCAATTTCTGGAAATAACTTTGAGACTCTATCAACTAATGTCATTAGCTCTATGCACATTAGACGATGCACCTGTATTCACGAACTACCACTAATGAGATTTCAATCTAATAAAACAGTACAACAAAAATAAATAGCCTTTGGATTGTTAAGAAGAGGGATGTAGAAAACAATATGTTTCATCACTCCTCTCATGTTGACCTCTTGAATGAGCCATACACATCATATTATATTTTGCCGAGAAGGGAACAAGATTTGAGCTTAAAACCTTATCCCGCCCTGATACCATATCAAGAACCAACTGCTCTAAAAGTTTAAACTGATAGAAAAGTGCTGCAACAATATATTCTACAATGGCAACATAAATGTACTTTAATAAAGAAAACAGCACTAAATCAATCAAAAGACCAACTTACAAGCCAATGCATAGACTTCTTTAGCAAGACGATCTATTAAACTTCCACAGAAAAACAGGAGAATTTTTGCCATGGTTTTACTTCTGTTTATAGTTTACACCAACTACTATGATCATAACACCACGATATGTGACACACAGTATCTCTGTCTTCATAAAATTAGAAATTTTAGGCGTATGGATGGATTTGCTTATGAGCATATGAATAAATGATTTATTATCCATATAAATCTAAACTGCATTTAGCATATATCATTTTATTATCAAATGTGGGTCAAAATCACTTGTTACATTAGTAATGCAAATTGCGAATGAAAGTATGTTAATGTTGTTACATGAAAGTAACATTCAAATTGAAACAGAAAAAAGAAACTACCACAACATATTTGTACCTTTATATCACGTGGACATGGCATTTCTTCCACAACTTCAACAAGATCAGTCCCCATCCAGAAAAAAAGTATTATCCTAAATCTGCATTTTAATTAACAATGAAATGGTTAAATTATTTATCCTTTAAACTCAATATATATGCTTTGTGTCAATTTTCCGTATCAAGATACATCAATGCGACAATTTCATATAGTAAAAGATGAAAGAATAATAAATAACCTAGTGACAAACTGAAGAACATGTTTCTCAAAGAATAACAGCAGTCTTGCAACTGGCTTAGCATGATCAAGCACCTCATAAAAAGTAAGAAATAGATAAACTGCATTCCCATTAAAGTTTGAAGCACCAGAACTACAATATTTAGTAGAGGTCAATAGAACAACAGGTAGACAATTTTGTTTACAAATTTTTATGTTACATAGTCCTAGCTAATCCACATCTGTCACCAAGAATAATTGTTTAAGAAAAATATTAAGCAAACATCAAATAGTTATGGTAAGAAATAGTTATATCAAATGTGATGCAGGAGCGTCACACAAAAGAAATACTATATCATTGCAGCAAAATGCTCTGAGTAGAGTACACAAACAGGCTAGTGGTATTTTATCATCAAAATGGCAGGCTCATTAATCTGTGATGTTGAAAGGGGTGGTCCACCTTAGCTAAAGTTATTAATTGTTGTCGGGATAATTATTGAGCTTGGTCCACCTTAGCTACAGTTAATTGTGGAAAATGTATCATGGACTTTTGAATATGTGTAGTTCTGTTATCAGCAATCTTTTATGAATCATATTATAAATACAGTGTAAGTACCTATTCATACTCACTAATCACTACCTATTATCTCCTAATTAGAATTAGCAGCGATAAGGCTAGAGAAGAGAGTAGAATTTCCTTGCACATCAAGGAGTTAAAGCTACTCTGTTGCAACTATTGATAATTCATGAATGTTTATACTACTATGGGCAGATGCTTAAAATTTGGAGAAGAAATACCTAAAATTATTCACTAAAATTATTTACAAATAATTTTAAAAAAAGTCATATCAACCCAGTGACCATTTTAATTTCGAATGACAAAAATTGCATACGAATCCAAGTGAATTATTGGTTCAGCTGCATAATCTAAAACTTCTATCATAAGTTTTTTTATATCAAAAGAAGTATTAATAACATTCTAAATAATTGAAATATGCAACAAATTAATCAGTAGCAATATATGGCGGAAACCCTATATATTGGCTCAGCTGCATAATCAGAGACTCCTTTTTCGATATCAAAAATAATATTAACAACATTCTTTGAAAAAAAAGAAAAAATGATTAGTGGCAATATATGGTTGATATCAGTAGCTCAGAATTTGGGTAGGAATTAAGTATTGTAAAGCCTTACCCAGTGATTTGAAAAGCTGAACAGCAATGAGAAGCTCAATCCTTTACTCTGGAAATCAAACTGATCACACTCCCACTTCATAAACCACAAAAGTTCCCTTAAGATTATCGAACTCGGAGCAAAACATTCAACTTTTCACTATATCTTTTGCTCTCCTTTCCCAAAAATCAGACTTCTATTATGTGTGTGTGTGTATATATATATATATATATACACTTCATAAACCACAAAAGTTCCCTTAAGATTATCGAACTCGGAGCAAAACATTCAACTTTTCACTATATCTTTTGCTCTCCTTTCCCAAAAATCAGACTTCTATTATGTGTGTGTGTGTGTGTATATATATATATATATATATATATAAGATGAGAGAGAGAGAAACCCACAAAAACACAAGACAAATACAGAACTGGTAGATATTAAAATAGATATTTTGAACACTTATCGAACTTTTCAGTTTTCACAAACCCTCAAGAACACAAATGAATCCAGAAGAGTACCACTAAAAGTAAAGCAACAACAAAAGAAAGGTCTTTGAACAGAGAAAGAGATAGAAGAGAGAAAGTACTTTTTTGCAGTGTGTATTTGGAGTCCAATCTTCTAATTTGTAAGTGATTTTGGGGTCGTCGACGATGGTAAGCGATAATGATGAATTGATAATGTGGGTCTCCTCAATTTCTGTACAACAGGATCACTCACTATCACGTGAAAAAGCTGACATGTCAATGACCATTAAAACAGAGCAGTCTCTTTTGAACGCTTGAACTTTCCATATTGTTTGTCAATTAGGAGCCTCCAAAACACGAGGTCGATAATAATTCAACTAATTAGTTATTTTACTGCTTCCACTACTTCTGATTGAATTATGCTGTACAAACTGAGCATTTGTTTAATGGAACGAGCAAAATAGTTGGTGGAACTAGTGGTTCTCAATATCAAAGTTTCCAAACAGGGACTAATGGACTATACCCTGGATAGAGACATTTTAAGCTTTAACTTGCAAGTGGGTCTTTTTTAATTTCTATCTAATTTTTTTCTTTTACCATTTTTTTTTATTGGTTGGCTTTCTGAAATTTGGTAGAAATCCTACAAAAGGAAACAAAAAGTGATAGTGATACACGATGTTGAGGTCTAGCAAAAGAAAACCACTAAAAATTATTAAACATAAGAAGAATTGAGTTGTGGTTGAAATTTTGTTTCCCTTGCTGTTACGTTGTGATTTAATTTTGATATACAAGAGTTTTAGAGTTTGTAATAGTATAAAATAGTGAGAAAAAAAAAAAGAAAGAGATTTTGAGAACTTGTAATTTCTGATTTTTTTCATCTTTTAAGAATACTTTGCTACTCTTCATAATAAACGTGAATGCATGATTTTTTCGTTTCTTTTCAGTCAATTATTCTTGATTGTTTATGTAATTTGTCGGTGTAATACTTAAGGTTAAATGTTCTCACACCTTCTTGCAAAAAGAGAATTAAGAAAAGATCTTTGGTGCGTCCGGTATATGATGCACCAAATGTATCATAACTCTACATGTACAATACGAGTGATAAAGCTCAAAACGCGTACTACCCATCATGCACAATACGAGTGATAAAGCTCAGAACGCGTATTACTCATCATGCGTTGCACTCAATATTTATTTAAGGGTTAAATACACCTTTTTTGAGAGGTCAGTCTCACAATGAAATAGTTTTTGTCTTTATACACAAGCACTAGAAAATGGAAGAGTGTTTTGTTGGTTGTGCTAGGCGCACTCAATCAATATTTATTCGAGGGTTTGATTTTTTGAGAGGGCAGTCTCACAATGAAATAGTTTTCGTCCTTATTCACAAGCACTTGAAAATGGACGCTTGTTTTGTTGGTATGCGAGAATGCTGACATAAATTCACAATATATAGCGGTTAATAAAGTTACTTTATGCAATTATCAAAGTCCAAGGAAGTATCGAAGAAGAAGGTCTTGCACTAACCAAATCCAACTTTAATTTGATTGATGGCTCATTGACCATAATTTTAGTCCTTAATTGTGTTCTAATTTTATCTCCATTCAAGTACAACTTTTTTTTTTTTTTAACAGCATTCAAGTACGAAAAGGAAGTCAAAATTCCTATTACTTACCTAATTCCCGTCTATTTGACTCAAAGTAAAGTATTATTTACCTTACTTTTTTTAAAAAAAAAGGTAAATAGTCATGCATGCGTACAAATGTTCACCGTGACACTCAAATTCTTCACCTCTTATACAGTGGTGTATCATTTACCTACTTGCATCACTAGAAATGTGCAATATTTGAGTCCCCGTATAAATTAGGGTTCAAACTTTGGAAAAAATTTAGAGCTTGATTAGGATTCGAAGAGAGAAAGGAAACTTCCTTTGCATCTGAAATCATATTATATATATATATATATATATATATATATATATATATATAGCTCTATATCCTACATAGAATTAGTTGAAAGATAAGTTTGTATTCATTTAGTTGCTCCCAAAACTCTTGTCCATTCATTGTCAATGAAGGAAAGTCCTCTTCAATTCGGTCACAAACGGCAGCTACAAAATTCGCGATTAATATCAATTATAAGTTGACACACAAAGTTCTTGACACCATATAATAATTTCTCATAAGTAAGACATACGCGTGGGTTGCTCATTCACTTCTTTAATTTGATAAATCATTTAAAATATGTGCCATAATATAGCAATAATAAGATATATATATATTGTTTATATCATTAAATCACATACACCCGTAGGTAGGGTTTCATATTCGTGTCAATACGTGTTTCACACTTCAAAAGTTTGATCGTTAAGTAAACTAAAATTACATAAAAGCTCTAAACAATTAAAAAAAAATACCAAAAATAAAATAGAACACCAAAATTACATTTTTAACCTGAATGTGATGCTTCCTTCATAGAATCATATCTAATGGCAGATTTTTGCGGTAGTGGATTGAAGGTTTGTCTAGTCACGGTATTGCTACTTTAAGTAACAATGTGGGTGTACACACAAATTTCGTGTCCAAAAACCTAGGAACGAAATTGAGTAACAAACAGTCAGTTTTATTAATTCAAAAAAAAAAGGGGTATAATTCTCTGTGGTCGATTCTTTTATAACAAAGAATCTTCCTCTGATTCAATCTCCTTGATTTTCGGTACAAGGGCTTCGAAAGCTTGTTCTTGAACCGGTAGTGACGAGCTTTCTTCAAAACTTCAGAATTGAGGAAGGCTTGACTGGATTTTCAATCGAGGGCCGATAGAGCTTGATCTCGAACGGTGGATTGAAGGTCTTTGGAGAAGAACGACACTTGTGTGGCGTGCTTGATGCTCTTCGTCTTCAGAACTTCGAAGGTTGAAGGTCTTTGAAGTAGAACAGCACTTGTGTGACGTGCTTGATGTTCTTCGTCTTCAGAACTTCGAGTGTTGGTTGAGGCAGAGCTTCGGCAGAGCTTTTGTGTTCTCTTGAACTCTTTGTCTCTGTGCTTTTCTGTCCTTCTGTCTCCGTGTGTCTTCCTCTCCTTCTGTCTGTCTGTCTGTCTTCGTCTCTTCCTGTTTGTCTTCGTCCCTTGAATGTGTAGGGTGACCTTGTATTTATAGGCAAAAGGGGTGGAGGTTTATTTTGGTAACTCCCCATTAATTGTGCCAACTTTCATAAAAAGAGATTTTGCCTCCTTTTATATGGAAATAAATTAAATTTAAATTTGAATTATCACACATGTTTTTTAAAGGCCTGAACCTTCACGATTTTGACACGTGTCTGTTGCTGGGACCCACAATCGTAGACTTAAATTGATCAAAAGTGTTTGACTTATTGACCAATCGGACGGTGATTAATCCATCATAAAATTTATGTGTCTACAGTGGGATGGTTCTAAAGCGACAAAAGAAGAGTTAGATTGAGATATATGGGCCCCACTGGTTGTTAGACTCTTGGACTTGGAATCCTGATTCCACTGTTCTTTCTATTCAATAAATTGCTTTTGCCTTGGAAAAAAAAATCTGATTATACAACAAGCAAATTTATTTAATAGATGGAAAAATTATTAAATTATCGGAGATGACGAATTTTCGAATAAATTGTCATGTAATTCAAAAAATTGAATAAAGTTGACACGGCTTTATTTATATTTTTCTTGACTATGTAATAATTTTTCTAAAACTTGGATAACATTAATTACTATCTGTTACTACTGAAAAAAAACAAAATTATAGTGTTAACATTTTATCAGTTTTGGCTGATTAATAATGAAAAAGAAAGAAAATGATAGTAAACATGTTTGGGTTGGAAAAAGAAAGGGAATAAAACTATTTGTATTTTTTACCATTACACCCTTTTATATTTAAAAAATAAATTTTTATCTTTCATCAAAATAAAGACAAAGTTGATATTAACAAAGTTTTACTAAAAAAATGTTAGCCTTTCCTTTCATTTTTTTTTTCAACCAAATTGAGCCAAATAGAAGAACGTTATAAAAGAAACTTGTAAGGGCTTCTTTCTATTTTATGCTATATATTTTATTTAATTTTTCTCTTCTAATTTCTAATTTGTCGGCTTAAAAAAGAGGAAGACAGTGATATGATTTATGAAGTCTACTACATGTTGAGAGCATTGCAAGAAAACCTTGAATTGGACTATTTTCTTATACTTCTACAAATATATATATTTTTTCATTTTTTTAAAATAGTCTCATTAGAGACTAGGTACAATGCATAGGAAATAAATAAAGTGATGGGTCATCTATGATAGACGATATAAATACCGGAAACTACAGCTACTGAGGTACATACTAAAATGTTTAAGCCAAAGGTGTGACTATTTGTGAATTTAATTTGTAATATTAACTATAAAAAAAAAGAAAAAAAGAATTCAACTCCAATATGGATTTACAACAGAAAAAAATAATAATTATATAACTGACCACAATCAATTGGAATTAAGGCTAAAAATATCAAATGAATCAATAATAATTAGGATTAAGGTGTCAATTATTCAAACCCAAGCCATTAGAATTTGGGATGCAACTCAGATAGGCAATCTGAATCTAATCCGAGTTTTCACCAACTTGGACAATTGTTTCTAATTGAAATTAGAAAAAATCTCAATATAAAATTAATTAGGATTAAGGTGTCAATTATTCAAACCCAATCTAAATTCAAAATTTAATTTATTTATTATTTTAAATATATTTTATGATCGTGATCAACCTGACCGAGTTGATCTCTCAACCAGACCGAGTTGGTTATAATTGGAGGTGTTAGAAATTAGAAAATGTAGAACTTTCTCACTGTTGACAAAATTGTTTACGAGGATCGCTGACCCATTTTTGTTTGTTGAATCCTTGGTTAATTTGTCCCATTAGGTTCATTTCAACAGTTGACGTTACAATTTCTTTCCATAAAGCCAAAATTGTGAAGTATGTGTCAAAGATTTCATAATTGACCTAAGTCTATCTTAATTGTTTGTTGTGCCTGATAATTTGAAGCCCACTATTTGACCTCTACAATGTCGCTAGCCATTGCATAAAAACAACAACGTTCAATAACACAAAATTTTATTTCTTTTTCCCTTCTCTTCTCTTCTCTTCTCTTAATTGCTAAATTGGAAATAAAATTAAATTGACATGGATAAGGAAAGCTAACATAAATGAAATGCCTAAAAACTGAATATCTGAAAGCTATATATTAGATTATTTCTGAATAATAATAATAATAATAATAAAGAGGGTGGGGAGAACAAGAGCTTACAGATAGATAAGTATAGGCAAAAGAGCAAAGAGACATGGACAAAACAACAACCCCAATGGACCAAACAGAAGTTCCTGTGCATTAAATATGTTCGCTTGAACCTGAATTTAGGGCAACATTGACTAGCATTTAGTGCTACCATGGTCACAGCAATGATTGTGAGTGATTAAATTGCTGGGATTTGTGGAAATAATTACATTTATTGTGGCAATAACATTTAAGAAAAGGAAAAAGAATTACATTTATTATGACTTAATGTTATCATTATTCGAATAATGTCTTCTGAGTTGGAAACACTCAGCAAGTGTATCAGCTGTTGGATTTTGACTTCATCCTAAATCCAATCCTCCAAGCCCCCTTTATGACACACTTGTGTTATTTTTTTTATTTTTCAAACAAGACGATTCTCCGTGAGTGAGTGTGTGTGTGCGTCTATATATATATATATATATATATATATATATATTCTTTGGAGGACCTCTTCAGTCTTCACAAAGGTGGACTAGTGAGGTCAGACTATTGGCAAGTTCGGATTGTAGAAGGAGAAGGGCCAAAAACTATGCATATTGGAGTACTAGATTTCATGCAAGTTCCTCGAAATGAGTTCCGATTACTTTTTGCAATTTTGTGGATGTTTCTTTTTATTACATTAATTGTTTCTTGGTTGTTTCCTTGGATGATATAGTGGTCTACAAGTCTTTACAGGATCATATCTTTTCAATTTCATAGCAAATCCCTACTATGAAAATCATGAATATCCAATTTACCAAATAATATCATTAAAACTCTTTAGTGTAATGAAAGAATGCTAGCATGTCATTTAAAAGGAAAACATATTCGTCTAATAAAAAAATTAATAAATGATGTTAAAAATTAACAAAGATCAAATAAACGGAAAATGGATATTAATTATATGTCTTAAAAGGCAGTTGCAGCAGTAGCCATAGAAAAATATTTTGCAAACAAGAAAAGAATGCTTGCCAAGATGAGAAAAGGGTAAAAAGAAGAAAAAATGAAAAATTCAGACTATTATGCTCTACATAAATATAACACCCTGAGCATGTGTATAACACGTGAAGCTCAAAATTACCCACACAACACGTAGGATGATTCCCACTGTATATGTATAACACGCAACGTTCAGATTTACCTGATTTATTATGGACGTACTTATTTTCGAGAAAAAACTTGATTGCTCCCGTTGTACCATGCACAAGGATAATCATAATCTTAGGTGTAGTACACGTGCCAGGACTCACCACTACACCTAGGGTTGTGATTATTTCACTACACGGTAGAATGAGAGTAATCAAGGTGTTTTTTTTTTTTTCTTCATCCCGTAGATCTTCTCACTGAAAATATATACTAATAGGATGAAACCTGGGCTGAACCGAACACATCTTAATTAGCTCTTGAGATTGGGCCCATGTTCTAGTAGTGGATATTCAGAGTTTCAATTGAAGGGAAAGATTTAATCTGGCCTAAGTTAAGGCCTTGGGCTTTGGAAAAAGTAAGCAAACAACTTTAGGCCGGTTAATTCATAATCAGGCCCAACTCTAAGTAGAAAAGAAAAATTAGAAGAAAAAAAAAATCTTCAAGAGAGACAATCAGTCCCAAACAAAGTTCAAGCCCTCACCAATTGATAATTGCGACAAGTAATTCCAAGTTTGACATAAAGTGAACAGTTCCAAGATTGATTCTTAATAGTAACGATTAGCAAGATAACTATGGCACTCATTGGCCAACTGATTAAGTCATAACTAGTATAGCTTGATTAGTGCTCAAGCTCGATATATTATCCTTGACAATAACATTTAAGTCATTAGTGAATGACCTATATAAATAGGCCTTGTCCACACTCAACTTGATGTCCACTTAAGAATGCA
The DNA here is from genome assembly GCA_026545225.1 of Cornus controversa. Taxonomy (NCBI): domain Eukaryota; kingdom Viridiplantae; phylum Streptophyta; class Magnoliopsida; order Cornales; family Cornaceae; genus Cornus; species Cornus controversa. Next base: position 116,935,582 of record CM048845.1, on the reverse strand, counting down.
CTTAAAGCCCGTGTAGGCAGGCACAGGATAGCTTCGAAGTTGAAGTGGAAATCAGTTGAATTTAAATGGGTAGAAGGTTTTCGCCTGAATTATCAACAATCACTACTTAAAGTGCTTGTTTGGTAAGTTGGTCATTTTTTTTTTTTTCGTTTTTGCTGCCATTTTCAAAAAATAAGAAGCCACGGCAAGAAATGCGTTTGGTAATACACTTTCATTTCAAAAAAATATAAGCAATACTAAAAAATTGACAACCGGTTAGGCAATAAGTTGAAAGTTTCAAAACGAAATTATCAGCTGTAGTTTTCATTTTAAGGACATTGTTCAAATATTAAAAAATTGACAGTAGATGACGTTACGAAACACATTCTGCTTTTGACAGAAATGACAACTTAGCTGATTTTCATATTTCATTTTTCAAAAAAATGAAAAAGAAAAACAATTGCGTTACCAAACAGGGCCTAAAAAGGTCAAATTATTGAAGTTCAGTCCAGAAATTGTAAAAATGAGCACACTAAAAAGGTCACATTAAACAGTCTTTTGCCATATCTTTGGCAACATAGACTTGGTCTGCATCCAACAAAACTATGGTAAAGTTTGCTTGGAATTAGGAATTTCAACACTTCCCCTAAGCTAGCCATCATAGGAACTGATGTAATATAGGCATAACAACAAAAGTACCTGTATTTTCAAGCAAAATAGGCAACTTAAGCTTTCACAAGACATATTGAAGAACAAAATGTACTAGTTTCTTAAATAAATGATGAGGATGAAAAGCTTAATAGAGCATGAAAGATTACAGTTTCCATGTTATCATCCCTCAAGCACAGTTCAGCCTTGAAACTTGAAATCTATGGTTCATTAACATAAAGAAACCAACTTGGGACTGAGTGGTTGGAAATTTGGATCATTCATTTGTTCTCTCTTGATAATCCTCATTCCTCACTAACAATTAATTCATTTCCCTCCTTTTTCTCCCCATATTGCATCATATCTTATCCAACTGATTCAAGCCACAGACCTGTTATCACCTTCTTTTTTTTAACTTGAACCCTAAACCTACCACTTTGAGAGATAGAAGAGATAAACTAGACTACAACACTTGGTAGTACAAACATGTTATCACCTTGGAGATATTATACACACACATATATATCTGTATGTAAAGACACAAGTTGGTTAGCATATGGACCTCATAAATATTTCTGTATTTGTAGAGACAAATTGGTTGGCATACAACCTCACTGAGAAACTCCACTTTCATGATTAAATACATTTTAGATATACTTTTGGCCATTTGTTCTTTGTTCCAAGATTCCCTCAAAAGGTGGTCCTCATGCTTATGCTATCTAGCAGATGCATGCACCAAGTATAAGTGGACTTCTTCACTACTGAAAATCATGAGGGCCAGGTGTAAGTAGTCCACTACTTCTGTCACTCCTCAGTTATAAGAGGAGGACTAATCAAGCTTAAACCATCCGACGGTGTCCAGAGTCCGACATTCTGAGGTTCAGGTATACTATCTCCATTACAAACCCTTTTTCCATACTGCAAAATTACAATAAAGTAGCAACAAGACAGTCCCTGTAGGAGGGAGAAAAAGGAATCCATGGACATTACTTTTCCAGAGGTGGACTTGATATGGATTCCAAATATCAGAAAGATTATGTATCTAAAGGACCACCATAAAAATAAATAATAATAAAAAAAGAATCCTTCCACACTTCCCGTCTCTCTCATTAAATGATTAAACTTCACCATTTCCACTCATTTCTTCTTTTTTCTTTCCCGTAAATATCCACTCTCTTCTTTCAACACACAGACTATAATTCACAATAGTTAGTATTATCAATCATTTTGGTAGCATGAAGAGTATCACATGTCAAGACACGGAGGTATATTATAAGAAAATAGAAAAAATAAGGATAAACACAGAAAAAATCAAACACTGCGTGCTATTAATGAATATAATTTATTAGTAAAGATTAAACAGGGAAAACAAATAACAGTACTTCAACCTATATGGAGAGTCTTCAACTAGGACAGCATTTAATGACCAGGGTTTACATAAAGCAGGTGGTTTTTTTCTTTCTTATTTATAATTTTCCTTTTTGCCATTCTTTTTAACTTTACCCAGATAGTTGCCTGAATCCTAGCAGGATAAAGACAAGAATGGTTTCCACTTGCAAAAGATTGGTGCATGCAATCAACTTGATTGAAAAGTGAATTAAGTGACTTGCCTAGATATTATATCAATTGCCTAGATATTATATCAACTTGGAGATATAACTCGGACCAAGCAGCTCTTCACTTCGTAGAAAGAACTTTCAGTCCACATCTTTTATGGAATTTTAGCAAATGGAAGAATCAGTACCGACCATTCAATATGAACCATCAGCAAGAAGATCTTCCAAGATTTAAGAAGTTCCTAGGTGAACTTTCATAGCCTACCAACATGGAATCTTATGACTAATTTGCAGAAAGTTGAAAGGAATCGCATAGATCACATATGCAGTACTATCCGTACCAGTTAGATATCAAGCATATAGCACATTGAGAGTTCAAACACACCAAAATGAATTTGCTCTCCTTTTGAGCCATATTAAAAGCAGGAAAAATAGATGAGTTCCCTATTTTAGTACATCTAAATTCTTTTTTCTTTGTTGAAACAAACACTGTACCACATAATTTCAGGAAACAACATAGGTAATAATCATTAACTCAAGTGTTAGAGGGTCTACCTTGTTCCACGTCGGATCCGGATGGGGAAGGACTTGGGCATATAAGGGTGGGTATGTAGCACTACTCAATAGTTTAGGATTTTGGGTTAGAGGGCAAGCACCTAACCCGTTACAGTTGGTATCAGAGCCAAACCCAGTCCTTGGTCCGGTGTTAGGCTAAGCGTCCGACCCGTTACACCAAGGGAGTAGAACAGTTGCCCAAAGGAATATGTTTGAAAGGTGAACTTCTCAATTTTGACTCCCCTCCCATGGCCCTAGCCTAATATAATTTTCTTGCACTAATGCAGTGTGATGCTTGGGGCGTGTGGTAGACCCGGAGGGAATTAGTCCCACCCAAAGGAAGCGGGGATACCCTTCTTGTTGCCAAAAAGTAAAATAAAGTAACCGTTGATGACTAAATTGAAATTATCCCTCACCTCTGTTTTGAAAGAATTGCTTCTTAGACTCCTATACCATGTTGAACTCTTCGTTCTACACTGGTTTCCCTGAGAAAATTAAGGTATAAATCATGCGGGCTGGTCGCCAAGATTTAATCACAGAACATGATATTCCAAGTTCTCACGTTTGACCAAAGCATGTATATGGGAGAGGTTTAGTCAGTTTCTAACAAGGCATGAGTCAATGATTGATTGTGTCTAAGACGCTCCTCCTTGGTAGTTTGATTCTCAATAAGTTGTGGATAGGACAAATTGTCTTTTCAAAAGATTGTCCAATTTTAACCAACTCAAGAACAAAAGCATCAAGTTTATATCAGCAGCTAAAAATATATTTTTTTAACAGTTCTATTAAGAACAAAGTCGATGGTAAAGTTAAATTGAAGCACTGATGAGAAGTTTATATAAGTTGACCACTATCTGGAAGGGTATTGCATTAGAAAACAATTGTATTTTGCAGTTGTTTTTCTTTTCCTTATTGTTGGTTTCTCATTGTTATTGATTGATATCCTTATTGGTATTAGTATAATTATTCATAGTTAAACATCGGCCCCATCTATCCATATCCAGCTACTAACGGATTTGCTATTAATCCATATTTGGCAGTAGCTTAAAAAGTTGGGTGCCACCAATGTTTTCAGTTCTTCGCTGAGAACTGACCCTTTTGTCTTGTTAGCTGAAAGTATTTATTGGCCGCATAAATGTTCATTGGGATTGCATCCAAACACTAATGAACTGATACGTGGTCCACTTCTTAGGAGACCAATACCCAATGGCTCTGCAATTTATGCAGCCTAAAATGAAAGAAATATATGTTCCAGCAAGCCAACCACAACCATTTGGTTTGCTGTTAATAGCAGCATAATAAAAGCTACTTCCACCCATTTGTGATACATCAGCAACTCATCACATTATGGAAAACCCTAAAAATTCTCATGCATTGCAGCTCTAAAGCACATAGGAACTACTGATTTCAGCCTTTACGAGTTCTTTTTCTTTTTTTAAGAATAGAGGTTATACTTGAGCCTTGAGATGCAAGTTTAAAACAAATAAGGAAAAAATGAAAAGCCTCACCAAAAAGAAAAGAAAGGAAAAGGGTCCTGCCAGTGTTAAAAATATGAAAGATACGAAGAATAAACTGTCTCTTCCTCTATCAGTATACTGATTCTGATTCTCAGTAGCTAATAGCTTATCAAAGAAATTTAATTTGGTACAGAAACTATTAAACAAATGAATTTGAATCATCATAATAGCATGAAGCATGTCTTCTGATACTGATTCTCCTCATTCGCCTGTTGTTCTTTGTCCTGCTCTGTTTTGTGGTTCTTAAGGGGACGGGTCACTCCTTATTCTGCCCCTTCTGCAAGATATATTCGCCCAACTGGCTCAACCCCACCACCTTTCCAACTGTTTATAAGGGGCTCACCCGGTATCATCTTCCCCATACCATCCTTGACTACTAGTCATCCTTCCTAACTAAGCAATATTTTTTTTCCCTTCTTTTGCCTTTTGAAGGATTCACCCTCGTCACCCTTTCATTTTCATTTTGTGTCCAACTGTTTCCCAACTACACTAATTCCTCGCCATCAACACAGAGCCTGACTCTGTCATCTTCCACCGCTTATCCAAGTTTGTATTCTTTAGAAGAGCATCTAAAACTTGGAATGGCGTCAGCTTCTTCACATTACTCTAGCTCCTCATGGACACCCAAGCAAAACAAACTATTTGAAAGGGCCCTGGCTGTATATGATAAGGACACCCCTGACCGCTGGCAGAATGTTGCCAGGGCAGTAGGTGGAAAATCTGCAGAGGAAGTGAAGAAACACTATGAAATCCTCGTAGAGGACCTCAAGCACATTGAGTCGGGTAGTGTCCCATTCCCTAATTACAGATCAACTGGGAACAACCGCTGAAGCAGTGTGCATGTGGAAAACGGGTAATATGCTAATTTCTGTTGACCTAGTACGTAGCAAAACAAACATTTTACAACTAATTCTCTATTTATTACTTTCCTTGATGCTCCATCAATGCAAACAAAATTTTCAGGCATAAATCATAACATCCATACAAGTGGGGTCTAACTACTGTCTCCCTCTAGGTCCAGATGATACTGAGCCTTTTAGTTGGATTGTATTGAAAACTTTAAAGTGTTTAATGTGGTCCATCAATACCTTCGATAGATCATTAACCCAAAGTTCCCTTCACCAAATTGCTTATCATTTACTTGAAAAGGAAACAGTTGCTGTATTGCTTATTATTAAATTAAAAAGGCAATGGCTGCCACACTTCTATAAACCTTTTATCCTGTCCCTAAGTCTAAAGAGAGCCCACGTGAGGTCTAATCCCACTCTTTGTTGTCGATAACATGTCAATGTTCCTATGCTCTCTAAGTTTCAGTTCAAAAATTTCCCATGAGTTACAAAACACTATCCCCTCGTTTTTTATTTTAATGTGGATCCTCTTGCATGCTCTCCACTCAATATTTTATTCCCTATTATTTCATTCCTTTTGTTCTTTTTAACCTTTATTTATTTATCAATTTTGTCTTCACTAGGAGTTGTTTTCTTGCATCACTACTTGAACTGCAAATCTCTTCACTCTCTGTATGTCTTAGCTTTCCAATCACAAAATCTTAGAATGTGTTCTAATCTCTACTGTGAACTAAAACTGTTTTCTTGCATCGTGACAGGCTTGTGAAGCACACAAAGCTCAACTGAAGTTCAACTCATCAACAAATGTGCAATGACTACCAGCAGAAGATATGAAAAAGCAAAATAATCTGTCTCTCTATTTCTGTCTCTAAATTCCACCGTGCTCTCTCTCTCTCTCTCTCTCTCTCTCTCTCTCTCTCTCTCCACACATCTGTGTGTATCCTTCAGTGTAATTGTAATCAGTGATATAGTCATGAATCAATGGTGTTACTTTATTGCATTCATCGTATCAAAGAGGTATTATTTACTCGTAAACAAAATTGAAACCGTTCTCAGTTTAAGCAATCATGATTATAGATCATCAAAAGGCAATATTGGATCCAAAATGGAAATAATACCAATGAAATAACAGTACTAAAGAGAAGTATAGCCTTCTCCAATGGAATTTCTGATTCAACCATAGTAATCAAGTTGTTTCTCTAACAAGATTGAGAACTACTTCGATTCAGATGCTGAAATGAATGAAATCGAAAAGCAATGAAAAGAGTAACACTGATAGACAGTGAAATTTTGATGTCGATTTAGGGTTTCGATGGCTTACCTGAATGAGTGAGTGCCTCGTCTCGGATCGGATTCACTCACTGAAACTTCTATGCTGATAGTAGAGATCTGAGAGGAGACCGTGCATAAGCAATTGGAAATATGAGACAACACGGTGCATTGCAACGATGAACAAGTTATATTCCGCCATAAAATTGGAGAACCATGTTCAAATTCTGTGCCATATGATATGAGTGCGTGTTTTACATGCAAGTTTGTTGTGTCGAAAGGCGGGAAATTTCTAAAACATTATGATGGGGGAATTTCATTAGCACACAAAAATCCTTTCAAGTGATTTGTATTTTATTTTATTTATTTTTTTGGCAAGAACCGGGAACAATACGTCAATCCTTTGCAGTGTGCTGCAAAGTACAAATGTACCGGATAGGATGCTAGTTCATCAAAAACTTTGGCCAAGGGAAAATGATTTTTAAACAGACTTTCCAAATAGGTCCGAATAACATTTGTTGGGCTGTGGGTTCTGGGTCATGGGTGTGGAGATGGGTGCAACTCGAGAGGGTTTGAGAAGTCAACCTACAGTCAATTCAAGGCATACATCTCAAAATATGGTGAGCTGAGATTAGTCAAATTAGTCTGATTTGGAATCAAGTTATGATAACCATATTTTTGTTCATCTACGTGGTTGCTCAAAATGAAAAGAAACCAAGCTTCAAATGCGTTTAATGAAACTCATTTTGATAAAATGCGTTTAATGAATATGGATCAACATGGATAATTTATAATGGGTTTAGAAATACATTTTATAATTACAAAGATTCAATATCTTACGGCATCATAAGTTGAAATGATTGTGATATGTCAAGAATGTTGTTTGTAATATGTGGAGAGAAATCATTTTTTGCACAAAATAAAAATTAAGGTTGGTCAGTTGAGAAAGATACAAGACTTGCACACAGAAGAATGTTTTCTGACTTGTTCTTGCTGGACAGACTGACGAACGTTTAGAGTCTGTATGTGATATTAAACAATTCATTCTCTTAGAGCCCAAACAGGTCAAACCTCTATAAATACAAGTTTTGTAAAAGAAGAAAAAGTTCTCCATCAACACAACACTACCTTAGATCTTTCTAACCTAGTGTAATCCTTAGTTTAGCTCAGCTTAGCCTAATCTAACTTAGTTAATCTTAGTCATTAGCTTGACACCAACCCTTCTTATTCTTCTTCATTGAATTATCAAGGATTTATTCACTACAATCATTTACTAACTTGTCTCTTTGTATTTTGTAATTAATGTTTCAATGTAGTCTTGATTGTATCTATAGGTCTTTTATAACCCTTTTTGGTTGTGTTTGGTCGGCTTAAAGTTCTCAGATCACCGAAGCATTAAAGAACCCAACAAAGGGAGTAATTCTAACCTTTTATAGCACATGATCATTAACTAGCCTCTCTTGACCGTTTTAGGACATAGTTTGCACACACACCACACTCACACACCCATTCACACTTGGATCTCTGGTAGATGCTGTCATGCTGACAATCCATTAAGGCCTGGGTCCAGATGTTTGTTGTTAACTACGCTCTTTACCACAAAAGAGCCGAATAAATTAAGATTAAGTTAGGCTCAAATTACCTAATATAGTTTATTACGTCTCAACTCAAGTAATCGAGATGAGCTTTAAAATAAGGTTGTAAGTACTTGGTTGAATTTAGTGATCAATCTAAACTTGAGTCTAAGGCTTAATACCTTCAAACCAAATAAAACTCAATCTAACATTTAATCCAAAGCTTTGCAATTTGAGCCATATTTGTGCTGAAAAATTAGAATTCGAGACATATGCAGAATACCAAATATACCCTTATACACTTTACCCTAACACTTAACCATTTTGGGATACAAAAAAAAAAAAATCATATCACGTTGAGGAGAGAGCATGTCTCAGTTCGCCATCGCAGATCTAAGGTTTGTGATATACCAGTTCAATTTGTAGGATTCTATCGTTTCATTTATCAAATCGAGTTCTAGGGTTATATTGTGTAGTTGATTTCTTCACAATCGTGGTCTCACTCAAGTTCTTCACGACAGTAGCCTCACTCAAGTTCATCAAAATTGGTATTTTTTTTCTTTTCATCCTTTTTAGATTTTTTAACTCTAATTTCTGTTTTCAAAACTCTAATTTTTAGTCATCTTTACGAGTATTCATGGTTTTTGAATATATGTGTTTGTATAGGTGGGTGTGGGTTTCTATTTTGGAGTTTATATTTTTAATTTTTTTTCCAGCGTTTATTTTGTTGGTTTATGCTCAGTTTTGCTAGCAATATATATACATTAGGGGTGAAGATAATTTTATTATTTATTTACCTAAGAGTTGTTTGGTTGATTTAGGATTTTTATTATTTGTTGATGTCGCTTAGAAAACGAGGGAGACAGAAAGAGATACTGTTATTGTATACTATTATTTATCTATGGGGATAGTGTAGCTACAACAGTAATTAATATTACTATAATTTAACATGTTGGGAACAGGGCTTGCTCATGACTGAGGTAGTCCATATCTATTGGTTGATTTTTAAAACCAAATCCATGTTCTTCGATTAGTCAAAAGATAACAGAAACCATATAATCACATAATCCAAAAGATAGTTAGCAAAACAGTCATTTTATGAATCACTGATGTGAAATGCATGTGGGAATAGTTGGAAATTTAGAGAGAGAGAGATAGAGGTCTAAATCAGGCACTAGATAGAGTAAATGGAAGCAACAACAAGAATCTACACAAATTGGAAATTTAAAAAAAAGAATAGAAAAAGTTTTTTTTATTTTCATCTTTTCAATGCAGATAGATGAAAATAGATTTGTAGATCAAACATGCATGGAAAGCTACTAATTTTATACCAAGAACCCACCAACATCACAGCATGTGCTTGCACAAGAATAATGACAACCCCCACATTATCCTACCTTAATAAAATTACTTGCATCAATTTAAATTACACTTTACTTGATTTTTTGTTTTATTTTGATCTCTATCGCTCATGAATCATCATATACTAATTGTTTTAGACAACATCAAATCCTTCAATTCTGAAGTTAAGGAAAATTATTTGGGTAATATTCAATTGTTTTCCTATGTTGGATACAGAGAATGAGCAAATTAATTACACTAGAAGTGCACCATGGAGGTGTTTTTCAAACAACACCCATCAAGAGTTATATTGGAGGCACTACCACCCTCTTTGAGGACGTAGATCTGCATTGTTTATCCTATCATTATCTGATGTGTGTGGCCAATGACCTTGGGTATGGTTAAAATAGTGAGTTTTATTATAGCAACCCAATAGTGGCCAGTGATGAAGGAATGAAGCAAATTGTTAGAGATCAAGATATATTGGATTATTGTACTACTCATTCAAAATTTAGATTTGTCAAAATATTCATAGTGGCAAAGAAAACTGTAGTGGTTAAAGATGTTGAAGACACAAATATGGATGAAGAAGCACAATTGAATGAAGTTGACATGCAATATGATAATACTGGTTGGGAAGAATAAATCTTAGAATGGGCTTCTGTGATTAATCATGGAATGAATGATATTGAATATGGTAATGATGAAGTGGCAGCTGGTGTTCCAGAGTTGGAGCATGGTTTGTATCACATAGATTTCAATTATTCTTATATTAATCCATCATATTATCCAAGTGATGAATTGGAAAGCTTAAACTCATCTTCTGAAGATGATGAATATCACATGCCTCCTGCACCAAATAGGGTTTATTTTGAGAGTAAACTCTTGGAGGATGGAAAGAAATTTGAATCTGCTGCAAAGTTCAAAGAGGCATTGAGGAGTGATTCTGTTGCTCAGAAGTACAATATTAAATTTAAAAAAAATGAAGGAAATAGAGTTACTGCAATGTGTTCTGTTGATTGTGGGTGGAGGATTCATGCATCAATTAACTCCTATAATGGCAGCTTCCAAACAAAAAGTTTCATACCAAAGCATATCTGCACATGAAAAAAACATAGTACGCAAGCAACATCTAAGTTTTGGCAAACAACTACATGGAGACTTTGAGGGATATGGAAGCCAAGTGCAATGAAGAAGGCAGTGTTAAGAGATTTTGATCTTAATGTGTCAAAGTACAAGGTTAGGAGGGCAAAAAAGAAGACAAAGTTACACATTGAGGGGGACCATGGTCTGCAATTTGCTAGGGCTAGAGACTACTGCCAAATAATTCAAAGCACCAATCCTGGCAGCATTGCAGTGACTACTGTGAATAGACCAACACTTGATGACCCTGCCCAGATTTGAAAGCTTGCTTGTTTTCTTTGAAGCAATAAAGAAAGGATTATTGGAAGGATGTAGGTCATTTATTGAATTGGATAGTTGCTTTTTGAAGGGGCCATACAAAGGTCAGATGTTAAATGCAATTGGAAAAGATGGAGACAATAGTATTTTTCCAATTGCCATAGCTGTGGTAAGAGATGAAATAAAACAATCTTGGAAGTGGTTTATAGAACAACTACAAAGTGCATTGGGCCCGTTAAATAGATTTACTTTTATGTCTAACAGGCAGAAGGTATTCAGTTTCTTTTGTATTTAATATATTTTTATTATTGCAAATCTTAAACTTTGTTTCTTTGGCTAATGTATTTTTATTTTTATCTATTTTATAGGGTTTAGTAGAGTGTCTTGAAGACATATTGCATGAGACTGAGCATAGATCCTGTGTCAATCATATGTATGATAATTTTAAGAAAACTCACAAGGGGTCAATGTTGAGAGTTGAGAATGTAGCAACGTCACTAACTGAGGACAAATTTAACTACCACATGAAAATTATCAAGAAGATTTCCAAGGATGCATATGAGTGGCTTGCAAAGGTCCCAGCTAGGTTGTGGTAAAAAAACAAATTCAATGACATGTCTAAGTGTGATTTGCTTGTTAATAATCTTTGTGAGACATGGAATGATAACATTGGTGAAGCTAGGGATAAGCCACTAATTACTTGTTTGGAGTGGATTCGAGGATATTTGATGTATAGGAATCAATCTAAAAGGGAGTGGATTTAAAAGCAAGAATGACTATTGTGCCCTACAATAGCACTAAAATTAAAGACATTGATGGATGATGCAAGACATTTTAGTGTAAAACAAACAACCCCTAAAATATATGAAGTTTCCTATAAGGGGGTGAATGATGGTGTCAACTTGGGAACTAGATAATACAATTGTAGAGCATGGGATCTCATAGGGATACCATGTATTTATGTCATTGCTTGTATTATATCCGAAAGAGGTAACCCTAAGACTTAGGTGGATATTTGTTATCATAGGGAGACATATATGAGGACATATAGTCCTATCATATTCTCTATGCCCTTAAAACACATGACACGTGAAGTTGGCATTGCACTAATACACCCACCCATTGTTAAGCCTACAATTGCCAGGCCTAAAAAGGCAAGGAAAAAAGCAATTGATGAGGTTAACAAAAAAACAGGGCAAGTTAGTAGGCAAATGCAATATTTCAAGTGTGGCAAGTGTGGGGATAAGGGCCACAATAGTAGAACTTGCAAGGCTACAGAGGAAGAACTTGCAAGGTTTCAACCTAAGGTTAGAAGAAGTGTAGGTGGTAGGCCAAAGCAGGCAATTGCTTCTGGTCTACCTGGTGGACTACCAGACATTGGAGGAGCTGATATTTCAAGGCAAGAAACTGAGTGTGTGAGTGGAGTTGCAGTATGAGGGACTACAAGAGGAAGAAAGACTGCCAAAGGAGCAACAGGAAATACTAAGCAACTTCAAAAGGTAAAATTGTTATTATATATATATTATTTTTCTTAGGTACGTTTTATTATTTTGTTATCACAATATTATGTTATTACATAGGTCATTAATGTACCATCAAGGTATGGGAGTTTGCTGAATACTTTGTCTCAAAGTTCTTCAGTTGATCTTAATGTATTGTGGAGTACTCAAGTTTCAACATCATTAGGGTATGTAAAGTGTTTTAAATTTTTTAATATTATTATGAATGTAATCAAAATAACTCATATGATGTGTTGAATACATTCCCTTTTCAATTTTGTTGACAGGACCACTACAATGTACCCAAGAAATTAAGTGCAACATGGGACTTGAGGATGCACCTGCTGTCAACACCTTCTGTTTATATGGTGTTTTTATTTTAGTGTATGACAACATTTAAACATGCACACCTAACACCTTTTGTTTTTTTGGTATTTTGTGTTAGGTGTGATTTTGTTGGAATAAATGTGCCCTATTAGTTGGAACTTGGTTACTTAATTATGAATGACAACAATATTTTTTTACAATTTGTGTTTGGATGTTATTTTATAGTTGGTTTTATGCGAATTTGTTGTTATGCATGTTTTTTATAAGTGTTTTGAGTAACATTGTTTCTATAAAGAACAGATGATATTGCTTCAAGAAATTAGCTTGGACTAAACTTAGTGATACGATGTACAAGTTGTATGCTTAGTGGTAGTTTTTAGTTATTGCATTTTCAGTTATTGGTAGGTCAAAACAGGTGTGAAATTTTGCATTCTTTGTACAATCTTCTCAAAATGTCATCCAAACACAGCCAACAATTGAAGTTGAATAATGACAAAAAAAAAAAAGCAAATTGTGTACACGCATGAGTGAGAGAGAGAGATGAGACTTGTTGGGTCTATATATGCCTACAAACAATTTTTTACTTCAAAATATTCAAAACAAAACAGTTACCAAAATTGGTAGATATATAAAATATGTATACACGTTTATATATATATATATATATATACTGACAAGAAATTATAGACCCACAATTAAATTAGGAATCAACAAACAAAATGGTTGAGGGTTGGGCAGAGAGAGAGAGAGTCGAATATGGGTTCATGCAAATTCGGGTATGTTCTGTCACATTGAATGTGTATAAGAGTACTGGTATTAGGGGTGCACAAAGAACCGTCGGAACCGGAACCGAAGGGAACCGTACCGAACCGTGGCTACGGTTCCGGTTCCTAAAATTAGGAACTGTTACCAATAGTTCCGGTTCCGGTTCCAGAACTAGTAAAACCGTACCGAATCAGAACCGTTGGGGGTAACGGTTCCTTGGAACCGAACCGGAACCGGAACCGTTTTATATTAAATGTATATATATATAAAATATAATAACTATATATAATATATATATATACACATTACATATAATAATTATATATAATAATTATATTATCATATATTATATATAATAATATATTAATTATATTATCATAATAATATTAATATATATTATTATATATAATATATGATAATATAATTATTATATATACATTATATATAATTATTATGTGTAATGTGTATATATATATAATATAATAATTATATATATATATATAGGGTGCCATTTTTAGATTGTAGGTCTCACATTTATTTAATGAATATATATATTTTTTGTATTTTTAAGCTTCATTGAAAAAAAAAAAAAAAAATCTAAGGAACCGCGGTTCGGAATTGGAACCGAACCGAGAACCGTGGTTCGGTTCCTCACAGTTCCAATCCTTAACGGTTCCGGTTCCAGTTCCAGTTCCAAAAATTAGGAACCGTTGGTAACGGTTCCGGTTCCACCAAGAACCGTGGGGAACTGTACCATGTGCAGCCCTAACTGGTATGATATTTTGTTAAGTTATTTGATTATTTAGTAATAAGGTTAAAATTGTAAATGTGCTAGACTAATAATTGGTAAGTGGCCATTGATTGGGTCTAAGGGTGTAATTTACTCACATTTACACATGTGAGGGTAATGTGGTCCAAAAAATAGCACAGGGGAGTTTATTGCACCTTTTCAAAACCACAGGGGGGTTTTGGGCCCTTTTGCCTAAAAAAAATAAAAAAATTAAATACACTATATAAAAAAACTCCCAAAAATGCAAAAAAAAAAAAAAATCCCAAAAATAAGATTTTGAAAAAGAAATTGACAACAAATTTATCACAACTATAAATATATAATTATAAAAAATATATAAGTTGGGATCATGTGGCTTGACCCTCAATCTAAGACTAATCCTGAATTGATTTCAGATTGTTTTCTTTTTAACCAAAATTGAATTTTATTTATTTAAATCCGTGAAAGAGAATTTGAGTTAGCTCATCCAAATTGCATCCCAAGATTCCGGATTGGTTTGATTAATATATTCGATATAAATAGACCCCAAACCATTGGGTTTGGCCCAAATCGGAGCCCACACCAACATTACCGAATGCGCAAGAAAACTCCGGTTGGGTCTTTGGTTCAACTGAACGTTTAAACCCTAGCAGATCAGAAGAGAGCAAGGGTTTATGCTCGCGCGAAACCTTAAACCCCATTTTCACGTCCCCGAACTCTACGCTTCTGAGTTCGAATGATCTCAAATTCAAACCCCTTTGAGCAATAACACAGCGACGTTCGAAGGTCGTCTATGGCCGCCTCAAGGCTATCCTCCTTGGCAGCAATGGCTGTCACAGCCGCCTCCTTGTCCACGCCCCCTAACCGCGCGTACGCTGACGCTCCGTTTCGCTTCTATCCCTTCTCTTCTTCTTCTCCTTCTTCTTCTTCGCAAGGGGCACAAACTGAACCTTCAAGTTCAGAGGCTAAGTCCGAGCCTGCAGTTGAAGAGCAAAAAGGTGGTTTCGATCCGGAAGCGTTGGAGAGAGGGGCCAAAGCATTACGAGAAATTAACAATTCTCCGCAGGCCAAACAAGTGAATATTATTTTTTTCAAGTAACTAAATTTCAATGGAAGCACAAAGATTCTTATAGATTTTTATTTTTATTTTCCAGGTATTTGAAATCATGAGGAAGCAGGAACAAACTCGCCTTGCTGAGTTGGCGGCTGAGAAATCGCATTTCGAAGCAATTCAATCGCAACTTGATATAGTGAGTCATTGATTGATTATATGCCCTATTCACATTATGATTCTTTTTTAGAAAAGAAATTCGTGCAAATCTATCACCACCTCAAATTTAAGTTTAATTTTAAAGAACAGCGACAATACATGCCATTGGGCGGTTGAGTCATAATCACTGAGAAAGAGCAGTGTGGTTAGGTTTCTTTTTATCATGTTTATGGATTATGCAGTGAAAACCTTTATATTAGTAGTAAAAGCAATTGGGACCCTTGCTTTTGCCAAGATTGTGCATTGATTATGCATGATTATTTATTCTTCCCTGACTGCTCCTATCTGCATTGCCAGGACAAGCAGCGAAAAATGTCTGAAGAACAAAGGAATTTACTACAACAACAAGCACAGGCAAAGGCACAAATGTATCGATACGAGGATGAATTGGCTAGGAAAAGAATGCAGGTGGAAGGATTAACCTTTTTTATCTATTTATTATTTTAAAAGTTATACCACTTCAGAACTTGATATGAGTTACTTTAGATGTGTAAATTGTTTTTGGGCAAGTGGAACTGGGCACAAATCATCATCATAATCATCCTTGCTTTTATCTTGTACAAACAGAGTCAGTCACTTGGATTATCTTTTTCCAATATTTTCTATCATAAGCCATTTCTCCAACTAGATATAATTTTTTAAAATCATTTCTTATCTCTCCATTCCATGTTAATTTTGAACAAATTCTTTATCTTTTATCTATGCAAATCAATCTTCCTCTCCTGACCGGCACATCTATAGGTCGGCCCTGAATATGTCCATACCACCTAGGTTCACTCTCTCTTATACATAATCCTATATTTTGTAGGACCAACATGTATCCTTGATTACTTTTCTCAGTTTCTATTTTAGCATTTGCTAGCAAATGTGAAACTTGAAAGATTTCATAATATATAGTCTATATCATCTATACTACTATTCTCTTTTCATATTTTTTTCTTAAAATTATATTCTTTTCCTACATCAAAAAGTGTCCATTCATTGCATGTTTGACTTGTGGTTGCTTTGTGAGTTTGTGTCAATGTCAAATTTTCATTTCTCCTTTCTAAATAAAAAAAGGTTGGACAAATATAGGTGTGTTCATCTTGTTTCCAAGAGTGTGGACAAGGTTCCTATCAAGAAGTGTTTGTGCAATATTGGTTTTTCATTAAAAGTGTATCAGAAAATTCAGTTCAGTGTCTAAAATAATGAAAAATATTTTCTAATAATGGACACGTGTAAGAAATCTCAGATAAGTGTTCACCAGTTTTTCGGAAGTATCAGTACAGGCATCGTTCTTTATATCCTACAAATTGGCTATGGATGCGTGATTACCCTTACTTTAAATCTTCACCTAAAAGACTTTATCAAATTATTTTTTATTTTCTTTTTCGATCTTTCTTCTTTTTATTTTGAATAGAATTGAGGCTATAAATAGGAGAACTTTTGGATTGCTAACTTTCATATTTTAAATGGAAGTGTACCATGTTTTGGAATATTGCATTCCAGATCAGAAATGATAGGGTATTAATGCGTTCTGATAGCTTCAATAAGAGTTTTGCCAAGCTAACTCGGCTGAAAAGAAAGAATGTGTAGGCCATTAAGGTTCTGTATCATTAACTTGTGTAATCTATAGCCAGAATGTATATCCTGGAAACCTTCGTGGTGTGGTTGGGTTTTGAAATCTGACTTTTGATGTCACAGTTGTTGGTAATGATCGAGGACAAATACAAGTTAAATAAAGTTTGATAACAACTCTAAAGTCCTAGACTTCGTTTTTGACTTGTTCTGTTAATGGAAGAAGACAAAATATGTACTAGGCAAGGTATTTATCATCCAACAATGATTCAAAGTTGAGGTATCAATTGCTGACTCGGGTGGCCACGATACAACTTGGTCAAAACATCATGGAATTGGCAAATCTCATATGGATATCAGTTACACAGTGATACACTGGATATAACATCTAAATTAACAAATTTCTAAACAGAATGAAATTCTAGAAAATTTGATAACAATAAAACGTATGCATCAAATAAACAAAATGCAGTATCTACCATCTAGTATAGACAATGTTGTCTAAATGAACTTGCCAAAAAAAAAGTGTCTAAATCAACAATACATGTTACCGATCTAGTTCACTACAAATATTACAAATTGTTGAATAATAATGATATAATAAAATAAAAAATTCATATATGTTGCGAAATAAGCTTAAGGGGAAACAAAACAGTCATTCAGGTAAAAAGAAAGAAAAAAAAGAAACAAAATAGTCACCTTCCTCTTCATCCCTGTCATCATCATTGTCAACATTCTCTTCCTCAGCATAATCCTTGTCTTCCCATCACCCTCACTCCCACTCTCATCTTCACTTCCGTTGTAAATTTTTTGGCCCTCTTATAGTTTAGCATTGTATCTATTTTCTTCCTCTTGATGCTGTTCTGTGACATGCTCTTTTTGTCCTTGAGCATTAGGTGGCTGAGGTGGAACTAAGTAATATGGATTGTGAAGTTGATGAAGTTCACCTACAAGAATAAAATTTCGAAGGCATTATGCATGGATCCTCTCTCTCGTAGAACTAGAGCTATTTAAATCCTATTGTCTTTTGTTGAAGAAGCCTAAGTATCAAGTCTAAGAAGTTCTTGGTAAAAAACCTAAAATTAGTCGGTATTTAATGTTTGAAGGAGAGCGATTTGGTATATCTAGTTGTGGTGGAGAAAGGGACTCCTATATTGAGTTGGGAAAATGTATTCAATAATGTTACAGGAAGACTTGATTGAATTTGTTGGTTTTTGGTTCTGTCTTAAGTGAGATGTCATTGCCCACTGTATCACAACGCATTCGAATATGGCTTTTTAGGCAATATCCGCAATGTGTCTTGTATATAGGGCGAGGCAAATTTGTCCTGCTAATTTATTGTACCGTGTCACTTGTAAATCTTGAAGTCCAGTGATACCAAGACGACTCAGCTGAGTTGTCTAGAAAGGGACTCCTATATTGAGTTGGGAAAATGTATTAGATAATGTTACTGAGAAGACCTAATTGACTTGCTGGTTTTTGGTTGTCTTAAGTGAGAGTTTGCCGTCCACTGTATGACAAGGCCCTCCTAGATGACTTCATTTTAGGCAATATCCATAATGTGTCTTGCTATACAGGGTGAGATGATGTCTAATTTATTGTACCGTGTCACTTGTACATCCCAAAGTCCAATGATACCAAGACGGCTCAATCGAGTTTTCTAGATGTTGGGTGAGACTGTTATTCATCCAACAGTATAATTTATTGTCTCATCATTGTTGCAGACAGATCATGAAGCTCAGAGGCGACACAATTCTGAATTTGTCAAGATGCAAGAGGAGTCTTCCATACGAAAAGAACAAGCAAGACGGGCAACTGAAGACCAAATCCAAGCTCAGCAAAGACAGACTGAGAAAGAGAGAGCTGAAATAGAACGGGAAACTATACGAGTAAAAGCCATGGCTGAGGCTGAAGGTCGGGCCCATGAAGCAAAGCTGACGGAGGACCATAACAGGAGAATGCTTATAGAACGGATAAATGGTGAAAGAGAGAAGTGGCTTGCTGCAATCAATACAACTTTTAGTCATATTGAAGGTAGAAACTAACTAAGATGGTTTTGTATTATAACAGGGTTTGCAATGCAGTCTACATTAAGTGGTTATTTACATGAAGCTTCCGATCATCTTGGTTTTTTGTTAGACAAGTGCACCATTAGTACTAATTGCTTCACAGTACTCTTTATGCCATAATATTTTTTCACTCTGGAAGTTGTAGATACTGTCCATTGACTCATCCTGTGCAGATTTATGCACTCGCTATTAGTCATTCTTTTTTTTTTTGTATAACTTGTAAGCATAAATCCTATATGTTGTGTCATTATATGGACATAAAGTTGTATTTCTTTCATTTTCATTTGGTCAAACAGTGCGCACATCTTTCTGACACTTGTTTTTAACTGCAATCTGCAGGGGGCGTCAGGCTTTTGTTGACTGATAGGAGTAAGTTGGTTATGACTGTTGGAGGAGTTACTGCATTAGCAGCAGGAGTTTATACGACTAGGTCTGCATGCTATTCTTCCCATTGCATTTTGTTCATTTACATAAAATAAACTAAATTCTGGTAGTAATTTTGTACGGTTGGCATGTTAATTATCTATATACACATGCACAACTAGTTATAAATGTGAACTTTGTTGGGAACCAAAAGATATATTCATGAAGATAGCACCATATATTGGTAGGGACAGTGATGGCATGCTTAAAGTACTGAACACAAAATCATTGCAGGAGTTTCTATCACGATGCATAACAGACTTTGTAGCATGAAAACTGTTGGAGAATATATTATTGGAGTGATTTATGGGATTGATTTTAGGAATCTTCCATAAATGTATTTTTCATATTTATCACGTGTATTCTTTCACCTATAAATAGAGGTGGTCATTGAAAACAAAGAGAGAATACAATAAAAGTGGATGTAGTCCTTTGGGCTTTGTGTGTTGTGGATGTAGGCCGTAGTAGCCGAACCACATTATATTCTTGTGTTATTCTTGTTTAATTTCTCTCTTCAATTCTATGGTTATCATAACCTACTCTAGATTCATCTCGGATCTTCAGATTAACTCGTCTCGAATCTTATGATCAACTCGTCTCGGATCTCCGGATCAACTCGTCTCGGATCTCCGGATCAACTCGTCTCGGATCTTCGGATTAACTAGTCTTGGATCTCCAGATCAACTCGTCTCGGATCTTATGATCAACTCGACTCGGATCTCCCGAAACTTCGTATTTAGTTTCAAGTTGGACACTTGAGTTAAAATCTTTGTGTACCAACTTTAGGGGGGGTGTTGGAGAATATATTATTGGAGTGATTTATGGGATTGATTTTAGGAATCTTCCATTAATGTATTTTTCATATTTATCTCGTGTATTCTTTCACTTATAAATAGAGTTGGTCATTGTAAACAAAACTAAGAGAGAATACAATAAAGTGATGTAACCCTTTTGGCTTTGTGTATTGTGGATGTAGGCCGTAGTAGCTGAACCACGTTATATTCTTGTGTTCTTCTTGTTTAATTTCTTTCTTCAATTTTATTTTATTTTATCAACAAAAACATTTGTTAAGAAAACTGTGGCTGTTTTGGATACAGAGTATAGACACAATTGGACGCGCCTAGACTTGCATAATTGAAGAAACCATGCTAAGTGGAGGCATTACTGGGCGAACATGTAACTTATCAAAAAATAAAAAATTAAAG
Organism: Cornus controversa; assembly: GCA_026545225.1. Classification (NCBI taxonomy): domain Eukaryota; kingdom Viridiplantae; phylum Streptophyta; class Magnoliopsida; order Cornales; family Cornaceae; genus Cornus; species Cornus controversa. The sequence continues at coordinate 116,915,010 of CM048845.1, read as the reverse complement.
AAAATAAATTAAATAAAAAAATTACTGGGCGAACATGTATATATTTGTAGGAAAAGTACTGGGGATTAATTTTTTGGTGATGCACATGGGTGGGCATGTTTACTGCTATTGCATTGAGAAATTTTATTGTATGTGTCAGTTAATTTGGTGGGAAAGGAGGGGAAAAAATTAATAGAGGATTCAAATCCAATGAATCTGATGTTTGTGTGTGTGTGTGTATATATTTTCCCCATTATGGTGTTTTATAATTCTTTTCACATAATATATTCTTTAAAAAAGTAATTACATTGTTATTAACCTCTTTGATCCATTTCTCTTTCCAGGCTGGATTAAATAGGCATGTAGTGAGTGGTCTGTGGAATAATGCTAGTTCACTTCTAGGATATGCTTTGACATAGATGGGTGGAGAAACAGATTTTTTTTTTGGGCATATTGATTGGAATACAACCTGATTATAATTTGCCTGTTATTCCTTGATGCACTTGCAGAGAAGGTGCCAGAGTTATTTGGGGATATATCAACCGAATTCTGGGGCAGCCATCACTGATTCGAGAATCATCCATTGGAAAATTTCCATGGTCAGGAATAGTTTCTCGAGGTGCAAATAAGGTACTCAATTATAGTACTGCAGAGGCTGCAGCAAATCAAACCAGCTTTGGAAATGTCGTTCTTCATCCTTCGTTGCAGAAAAGAATACAGCAGCTCGCTCGAGCTACTGCAAACACCAAGTCTCATCAAGCACCCTTCCGTAACATGCTCTTCTATGGGCCTCCTGGCACTGGTAAAACCATGGTTGCAAGGGAGATTGCTCGAAAATCGGTATATTGATGACCTATTGTATATTTTATTTTTTCTTTATATTCCACATTGTGCTGGCCTGTGCCTTGTGAATTTTTTGAGGTGGGAGTAATCTTGATGGAAAAACTAGAACCAAAAAAAGGATAAGTAAAACCGTGTCAAAATTTGGTTGTTTAAGAATTATTGCTGATGCATGTGATTAATGTGGTGTTGAGATTTTGATTGCTTATATGGTTTCTGTTTTGTCAGTATTAATGGATTTACAGAAGTATAGTAGAAAAATTAGTGAGAGATATTACAGGAAGCAACAGAATAATCAATGGGGAAAGATTTTGTTGCCTTTGTTTACATGAGCCAGACAATGGAATACACTTTGTTAGGATTTTAACTCCCGAGTCTATGTTGACATTACAGTTCCCCAAACCCCCCCTCCTCTTCTTCTTCTTTCCATTGTATGAGGGAATGCTTGGAAAGGATGTTTTGCTTCCTTCTCACTAGATTTGCTCTTGAATACTGTTGTGCAGGGTTTGGATTATGCCATGATGACGGGAGGGGACGTTGCACCACTGGGTCCTCAGGCTGTTACCAAAATTCATGAGATATTTGATTGGTCCAAGAAGTCAAACAAAGGTTTGCTACTTTTTATTGACGAGGCTGATGCTTTTTTATGCGAGTAAGTCACTCTCATCCTGATTCCATGGATCAAATTTATGGGTAAATCTATACTCTTTAGATATATTAATGAAACAATGGTTTTTTTCTGTCAGTCGGCGGTTGTAAAATGTTTGGAATAGTATCACTTAACCTTTTCATCATCATCATATACTTGCAATTGCTTATGGGGCATTATAAGTAGATTCGTGAAATGCCAAGCAGGTTACAGTTGCTTATGTTGGACTCATCATGTTCTCGACTTCTTGGCGCTATTATGTAAAAGGTATATCAGGTCCTGAAAATTCTGCTAGACCTTGACAACCAACAAAAATGAATTTGGAGGCTCAGTCCTGTAGTTACTATATTCCTCGATTGCTTTCTTGCATGGCATGCATAACTCAGTTTTAATTAAGTACTGTTTCCATTTTTGCGGTTTCTTGTAGATTTTATTTTGTTTTATCTTTTTGTTGCCAAAGTAGTATGAATGTCCCAAGTGAAAAAGAAAGGGTCTGATAAATGTATTATCATTTCACGTGCATGCTTGAGGTCCAAATTGTACTTTTGCTCCACCAAGTGAGTGAATCACAGCAGCTGATCATGCGTGGCTACCTTATTTTGCCTAGAATAAATAATTGTACTCAGTATTTAGGTTGTATGATTCTGACTTTTTATTCAGTGAAGACAACATAAATTTGATTTTTCTTCTGGCGACGAAGTTAACAAGTATATAATTGATTGATGCAGGCGTAACAGTATACACATGAGTGAACCTCAACGAAGTGCTCTAAATGCATTGCTCTTCCGAACTGGAGACCAATCAAGAGATGTAGTTCTCGTCCTTGCTACAAACAGACCAGGAGATCTTGACAGTGCTATCACTGACCGCATTGATGAAGTGATTGAATTCCCGCTCCCTCGTGAAGAAGAGCGTTTCAAACTGCTGAAGCTCTATTTGAACAAGTATCTCGCTGGCGAAAGTAGCGACGATGATTCTAAGTGGGGCTATTTGTTTAAGAAGAAACCACAGAAAATAACCATAAAAGAATTGACGGACGACGTGATCCGAGAGGCTGCCCAAAAGATGGAAGGTTTCTCTGGCCGTGAAATAGCAAAATTCATGGCCAGCGTTCAAGCAGCTGTCTATGGCCGCCCAGATTGTGTATTGGATCCCCAGCTGTTCAGGGAGGTTGTTGATTACAAGGTTGCAGAGCATCAACAGCGAATAAAACTGGCATTTGAAGGTGGCCAGCCAGCTTAGAGAGGTTTTACTTGCATGGTAGAGAAGCAGGCCTCTGTTTTAGTTCTCAAATGGTGGAAATTTTGTTTTCTTTACTTTTTATTTTCATTTTGTATTTGAGTATATTTAATCCATTTAATTTTTATTGGATTGAGTATAATGTTTTTTTACAGGCTAATTGGTTCAAAACTTCATCCAAGTTTGCTTACGGGAACTTCGGAAGCAGGTGTAACTCCCATTTTTTCTGTCAATTTCTGGGGTGTATATATATATATATATGTATATATATATATATGTATATATATATCCATATTGTAGTCCAACAAGAACATCTATATCTGAGTTTTGGTATTCTATAAATTTTATTGACTATTAAAATTTGTCAAGCCTATGTCCAAAATCTTCCTCTAAAGGAATAGAGTCGTATTCAAGACTTGGGACGGGGTAGCAATGTGTTCATTTATTCAAGGTTTGAGTTTTCAGTTGCGACTCGGTTGAAGTTTGTCAAGTATATCATTTATTATTTATTTTGAATATATTGTTTTTATATTTGATTACCTCCCTTTAAAATTAGTTTTTTTTTTAAAATTGATATGAATATACTGGAAATTACAAATAAAGCCTCATTTTTTGGCCTCTCATGTTATTCGCAATTCTCTTTGGATAATGATAATGAAAACCTACGTCCGTGATGTTGGAGGTTCTAGCATATTGTAATTAGTTAGTTTAATTAATAAAACTTTTATCTCTGTCATGAAAAAAATAAATAAATAAAAACAATAAGACATGTTTTCACTGAGTCTAAGTTTTTATTTTTTTTGGAAGGGTGAGTGAACATGAATTTGGTACTATGGTTTTGTTTTATTTATTTATTTGAAAGAAAGAAAAGAACTTCAGTATTCAATAAATCTGAGTTTAGAGGTTGGCTTGAAATTTGACTCTATTTTTTATTTTGATTGTAATTGGCAAATAACAAACTCATCCACATTTTCACTTTAGAAGGTGAGAATTCAGTATACAGCTTGACATGTAACATATAAATATAAGAGTAACCCACTTTTAATGATCTCCTAATTTTTTTCTTTTTTGAAATGTAAGACATCCAAAACATTGGTTTCAATTTACTGTCTTGCTTATTCTCAAAAAGTAAAAAAATTGATGGTCTTAATAAGTCTAGGTTAAAAGTGATAAAATTCGACACTATTCTTCAATACAACACGAAGTTAGCGAATTTGAATCGTAACTTTAATCATATTTGTATCATAATTGTGTAAATCCTTTTAACCCCTTTAATTAATCGTGTTTTGGAATTCAGTTTAATCCGATTAAACTCGTTTAATTAATCGTGTTAGGTAAACTCATAATCTCTTTTAATGCAAAAATTACGAACATTTCTATTATTTCAATATAAATTTAGTATAAATATTATTTTTTGTAATTCTATTATTTCAATTATTTTTTTTCATGAATTTAATAATTTATTATTTAAAATTTTCCAACATATTTACATTTTATACCTGAATTAATAATCGATTACATGATACATTTGAGTTAGACACGTGAACAGTCTAATGTGTTTAATAAACGAATCGGGTTATTAAACGGATTATCTTCGAATTTATCTGTTTAGCTACAGGATTATGACTAATTGCCACCCTACTGTGGACACATGGGCAAAGAGTCGGCAAAGTCACGACAAAAACGAGGAAAAATTAAAAAAAGACTCTGGGCTTGCCCAGATATGCTCGCAAACGTGGAACAAGATCACAATCATATATATACATATACACACAGGGTATTGCAATGGGGATGCAAAGCAAGTGGGCCAATGCTTGCGTTGATGGATACAGACGTGGCAATATACTGGCGATGCAGGGCTCATGAAGTTCCTTCCGACCGCCACGTGTCCCTCTACCGTTATAACGGTGCCACTAACCGTTTCCTCCTACCCCCTCCCCAATTCGGTACAAACATTTTTGAATCTTGGTTTTGGTTCCATTGTTCTGAGATACATAACAACATCAGAATACTTATTTCTAGAGAGAGAGAGAGAGATGGCAAAGAGAACGGCTCTGTTAGTACTATGGCTAGTGGCGGTGTCGGTGGAGGTGTGCTGGTGTTGGGGTGAAGACCCGATGGGTAACGCCGAGGAGCCGATGAACATGCTGAAGCTCAAGGCGGGAAAGGCGAAGCAGAGCGCCGCTGATGCCATGCAAGACAAGACCCATTCTTGGGCTGATTGGGCTATTGGAAAGTTCTCTCAGTAAGTTATACATACATACATATATATAACCTGTACATATTTTGGGAGAGACCTGCTTGTTAAATATAGCAAAATGTGTGGATAAGTTGTGTAACAAATTGGAGTGTCTTTTACAGAGTGTTGTCCAGTCATTTGGTAATAGTAACAATGAAATGTCCTTTTCGGATTAAAGGATAATCATTTTTTAGATGATTCAAAGCAATTTGTCAACGAGAGTGATGTTGGACAGTCTTATATATCATTTATATATGCACCATATTGCTGGATAGTCATCTAATCACCGCATGTCACGATCAAAATCAGAGCACATTCACCACCATGACAAGATTTGATAATCTGCATAGAGCAATAAACTCAATGAATATTGCATTAGGTAAGAAACCTATTAGTAGTCAACCAACATATATATATATATATATATATATATATGTCCAACTAGGATGCATACCTACCTCAATTTTCACATTAATTAGCTAGCTTATTGAGTACTGCAACTATTACATAGATGTGTAATGCGCACACATTTTGCAACTATTATATTCTTACCTTCCTATATAGGTTCAGAAGTTTTTTGGAACTACTTAACATTATGTATGAGCTCAGTAGCGTCATTTGCAGTTCTGTGAGCTTGCATGCCCAATGATGTCACAACTTTAATGCATCTTACTTGATGAAGAGAACCTTGATCAGTGGCCATACTTAAATTTCAGATATTTATGTTATATGAATTATAACTATCCCTGAATGGTTCGGAATCATTTATGATCCAATGTTTAATTCTTGTAGGGGTTTTAAATTAAACGAGGACGAAGCTAAAGAGACGGCTCACAGGATGGTGGATAGAACAGGGGATGCAGCATCAAGGGCTACAGAGTCGATGAATTTTGCTGCATCTGGTGATTATTTTTTCTTTTGGACTTCTAATTGTTGTGATGTTGAACTGTGTAAATCTTTTCTCTGGCATTTACATTTTCTGTTTTTGGGCAGAGACATCAAAGTATGCTTGTGGAATGGCCCGCGAGGCGTCAAATTTGGCTGGTGACAAACTGGGTGATGTGAAGAACTCTGCATCTGAGAAGGCGCATCAAACCATGAACAAGGCTTCGGGTATGGCCAGCGATGCCAAAGAGACAATGGGGGGAGCAATGTCAGATGGGAAAGATAAAGTATCCGAATTTTCTTCTAGGAGGGTCGATCAGGGCAAGGACATGGCTTATGATGCATACTCCTTCACTTCTGAGAAGGCAGATCAAGCAGTAAAAGCAGCTTCAGAAAAGGCCAGCGATGCCAAAGAGACCATGGAAGGAGCCATTTCTCATGGGCAAAATAATGCATACCATGCCTTTGATGAAGCTAAAACCAAGGTTGGTGATACATATAGGTTGGCCAAGGAAACCATGACTGATCGACCAAAGAGAACATACGAGGCTGCAAAAGAGAACGATTCAGAAGCTACAGGTAATCTAGGAGCACAGATGAGAATGGACGCGGAGCTATGAGTGGTGATACCTTTTCGGCACTACCACTTTTAGCATGCAATCTTCATCAAGCCTTGTGAGTCGCTGTTCTTATTTTGTTTATATATATATATATATTATGGTTTATACTCCTGAAAACATTCTTAGGTTGAAATTTTGTGTTTTAAGAACTTGATCTTGTATTTCTTTCTGTTTCTTTAATTTATGACAGCAAATGGTATTTGAAAACATCATGAACATGTTATGTTATTCTTGAACTTTTATTCCCCCCAACCCTCCAACAAAAAAAAAATCCAATTTTAGGTCTGATTGAACAAACTTGACTTGACATGAATAGCTGACACAGAGTCTGAACGGAATGTGAGATGGGGCGTGGCTGTTCGGAGTTTGGACTCGAAACAATTTTCCGACATCAATTGTGTTTCTATTCTAATCTCTCTCTCTCAGTTACCTCTCTTTTTTTCCGGAAAGTATGTTAGTTGCCTCTCTTTGCAATTTCATTTTGTGAAAGAAGAATTTCGAATTGTACAACACTGCTCTTACCAATACAGTGACTCACGAGAGTGAAACTTCAAATTAGGTTTGAGCAGGCCAGCCTTGTTTTTCTCATGTCCTGCAAGTTGTGCTCTGAAATAGCTCCCAAATCTTAGAGTCAGGCTAGACTATGCTGTTGAATGATCCACAGCCTACGCAATCCAGTGACTAACCCATTCCCATCTGTTGGCTTTCACACTGGTGATGTTGCAGGCTATTGTGCAACCTGCATGTTCCAAAACATTATATTTTGTCACCATCATATTATATTCCAGTCTATTATATTTGTGGTGATTCAGACCAAATTGCAACGATATTTTTGTTTTCAAATGGTGAAGGACCTTATGACATTAGGAAATGCTTTTGCCAACTGAAGGAATCGGATCACATTCCATGAGGATTGAGGAATGTCTGAAGGATATATAATTACTATCCTCTGAGATCGACTAGGGATTAACAATCAAGAGCATTTGTAGCCACTGAGATAATGATACGAAATATATAAATTTCTTATATATATAGATTAGTAACTTCTATTATGAACTTCCATGGATTAATATTTATAATTATGTGTCATCTTCAAGTCATTGAAGATCATTCAATTCTCTCTCTTTTTACATGTCTATGACTTATCACTGGTCTTTGTAACCCTACATACTTGATTTCCTTCATTTGGATTCTTCGCTTTTTATTAATAAAGTAGAAGATGCATTTCATACCGCTAGTGTCTTTGTGTTTTTTGAGGGTTGCTTTTCGGAAAAATGTACAAAAAAATTAAAGTAAAAGAAAAAGAAATTAAGAGTTTCTTTACTCTTTAAATCTGTATATCTAATCAGCTTACATTGTATAGTACTCAATAGAATAAAATCTTTTCTATAGCTCATTTGGATCCTATATATATTCCTATCAAAATCTACATTTACAACAGTTACCGGGTGTCACGGAGTTTGGCAGTAAAAGTTGGGAGTAGGTGATATTTTAGATGCCATATATAATGTGTATATATATATATATATCTAGCTTAGATAACTAAGTTGGGTAAACTTCCATTTAAGATTCAATTAAGCTTCACAAATAATACCTTTCTTTCTCGTTGAGTTTTCTTGTTGTTCCAACTTTTTACCTGTATCTCACAGTTAAAAAATAAAATGTAAAAAACAACTTCTGCATCTCTCTCTAATGTTAGTTCAATTAATGGTGCTGCTTGGCCAGGTAATGTAATAATAGGTACTCTTATAATTTTCATCTGAATAGTATGTCATTTAAACCTTAATTTGGATACATGGGTACATGAAATCTCATTACAGAAAATGATTCAATATCGTTGTTTCTGTTTCTATTTGCAAAAATAGAGACCATAAGAAGAAGCAATTAGCTACTTATACCACAAACCGAAGCCATAAAGATAAAAACCTCAGATGAAAAAACTATGTAGATTTAAATTAAAAGTACAAGAGAGACACGGAAATGGGTGAAAAACCTGGGTACTAAAATGTCAGAGAAATTTAACTACAGTTATGAAAAAAGAGGTACTAATGGAGTTAATACCAGAGATCTGTATGTGTGTGTGTGTGTGTATATATATATATATATATAGTAAGAAATGAGAATTTTTTTTTTCTTTTTCACTTGTCTACAAATTAATTGCTTGAATTTGTTAACTGCTTGAAGATTATAGGTTGATGGGAAAACTTAGTAGAAGAATATTATAAGTTGATGTGAGTCATAATATTGCAAATTAATTAGTAGATCAATTAAAAAGAAACATAGATTCTTTATAATAATGCACATCTAAATTAATTCTGAAAATCTACTTAATTTGGCCAAATTAAACCAAAAAACTTGATGGGGGGTTTTTATTTTGTCTTACAATTGTTTCTTCTTCATGGCCTGTTTGTTGTTGTGCATCCACACCTTGAACACTTGTCTCTTCACACCCATCTCAGTACAGAACTGCTGCACTTCTTGTTCATCTTGCTTTTGGATCTTCCATCCCAACTTTTCTGCAAATTCTTGCATCCTATCTTTCTGCGGCTGAGTAAATTTAGTCCGAAACCTCTTCTTCGACGAAGAAAATGACGGTGGTGCCACTGGTTGCACTCCGGCATTGGACTGAAACATGTTTAGATCTTCGCTTGACGACTCTGCCGGAGCTCTACTGCCCCCACCAAAGGCGGCTACCATGGCATGTGGAACCGGACCAGCAGGTGGGCTAGTCGATAAACCGTATGAGTAACCATGAGTAGGGAACTTGTGGTGCAGCTGAGGCGGCGGGGGATGGTGAAGCGAAGGCGGAGCAGCTTGACTAGCGTGGATCACAGCTCTCCTGCTATTGTTTTTGTTGTGATTGTATGTGTAGAAACAGTTCGCACCGGATTGAGGCTCGCCTTCCACTTCTTTCCGGTGAAAATTCCGATGGCAATCACAAGCTGCACATTTCAATGCTTCCGGGGTGCCTTCCTCTCCACTCGGCATGAATTCTCTGCATCCGTCCACCACGTGCCCGCCCATGCTCGCTGCATGATTTTTGAGGCACTCCCGATACTGAATCGGGGAGGCACTGGTGGTTGTGGGTTGTAGTTGTGGAGGTGGCCGCGATGGTGGTGGCAGTGGCAGTGAGTTTGATGGAGTACCAATTGTTGCACTGGCAGCTAGAACTGGATCTGGATTTGGGAGTCTTGGCAGTGTTTGTTGTTGTTGCTGCTGCTGCTGCTGTTGATTTAGATGATGATGAGGAGGATAAAGATGAGGGTGGTCTAGGGTTTGAGTTGGGTTGATGATTGTACTTTCTTGATCACCAGCTTCATTTCTTCTCCTATCTACTACTACTACTACATTAGGAATTACAGATGCAGAAGATAACTTGGATGATGATGATTCTTGATTATTGTGTTGAGCTGAATTGTAGTCCAAAGTGTTTGGCATACCTAAACCATCCTTGTCTTGACTTCTGAGCTCCATTTGTGTGTTTGATTTCTAAACTGATGATATATATAAACCCTTGATCTAGCTAGAAGTAGAAGCCCTTCTTAAACCACAACAATCATCAGCATCATCATAATCTTCAAGATCTCTTTTAAACCATGAATATACATACACATACACGCCCTTTTTGATAATCTCAAAAACCCTAACTCATCTAATCTAATCTAATCTAATCCCAGAACAAACTTAATCAGAGAAATAATCAACTTTCAACTTTCTATCTTTCGCGGTGCTAACCCACCAACCCATTTCACTAATTTCAACACCGTTTCCAATACGTAAGAAAGTCATCGAGCACTAAATGCACAAGCTAGCTATGGGTCAATGGCTGTTTTCATATTCTCTTAAAAAAAACTAATTTTTAAAAAATAGAGAATAGTTAAATAAATAAATAAAAAAGGGGAAAAGAATCTAGCTACAAACCCTATATATGGGACACCTAAATTACTAAACACATTTTACCAGAGAAATTCAAGTATTTATTACGCTTTTAAACTCTATCTAGGTAAAGCATCGTTAAGCAAATATATATATATATATATATATATAGAGGTGGTTTTAGATCGCATGGAAGAGAGAGGAAGGAGGAGAGGGTGGGTAGTGTTCCCTGGCAGCCATTCAAGTCCATAAAATTCATCTATCAAAGGAAACAGAAGGATTGGTTGTTGTATGCAGTGAGAGTCAGAGGTGAGTGATGAGTGCTCAGAGGGTTGATCTCCAAAACAACCGACAAGCTAGGTCATGCTCGTCCTCTCCTACTGCCTGCACTTGGGTCCAGTACTGTCTCATTAGTGCCTCACCATTGTATTTGCACTCCTCAAACCCTAAAACCACACGCACATAGCATATACACACACCACGCAAATGCAATATAGAGAGAGATACATGATGATGATGTGATTTTGTTACTTTAGTTGCCTGGAATCTTCCTGCAATCTTTAACTCCTTTATTGAATTAAACAGATTTAAGATTTGAGAATGAAAAACAAAACACAGTTAGAAAGTTGCAAAGAAGGGTTTTTAGGATGAGAGAGAGAGAGAGAGAGAGAGAGAGAGAGAGATATAGAGTGAGTGAGTGAGGCTTCTTTCTCGTGTGCAGAGGGTTGAATTAAAGTGAAAAAAAATGGTCCACAACACAGCACTTGGTGCTTTTAGCGTGTGTCAGATTCTTTCTCTCTTGTTTCTCTCTCTACTCGAGGCTGAGACCTGTGGTGCGCCTGCTGCAACGCCTGCAACAATACTGTTTATCTACCAGGTGGCTTTCCTCCTGTCACTCTTTCGCAGTGCAATTGATGCCATTCGTCTGCACTACGAGGGTTTATTTATTTATTTATTTTTTTTTTTTTTGAAAAATTATTCTTATTTTTAATGAAGTTCAATATAATTTTCATCTGATTAAAATTTTTAAAATTAATAAAGGATTTTTTTGAATTTTGGTTAACTTTATTTCAAATATTTTTTTGTCGTTAATCGATCGTTAAATTCATTAAAATCAATTAGCGTAAAAAAAATTAAAAATCAAGTGACGATAGTACTAGTGTGACATTGATGCAATATATATATATATATATATATATATATATAACATGTTAATCTTAGTCAAAAAAAATAATAATTGATTTTATTTTTACACAAAAATATTATAATTTGAAAGTACTTTTGTAATTATATATTAAACGTGATTTTGCAAAATGACTCTCAGAATAATTTTGCAAAATCTTTAATTTAAAGATACTTAAATCAAATTTCATAAAAAGTGAGTAATTTATTATTATTATTTTTTCAAGAGGACTAAAAATTTAAAAATATTATTAAAATTTGTCTAGTAGAAAAATAAGTACTATGATTTATTCATATAAATAAATTGATTAGATGATTTTTTATTTTATTTTTTATATTACAAGTCATCTTAAAAATTATTAATTTTACAAAGTTAACAATTGGTTAGGAAGGTATGGATGTTACATTATTCTACTACTGTGTAGCATGTTTGTAATTCTACTAGACTCTTCAAAGACCTTTTTTTCCTCTTTTTTTTTTTTTTATCGGAAATGCATGCTTTATTTCCTTTCGGTCCACCATATGAGACACCGTATTAGGTTTAAGCTATGTCATCAAATTGATTTGGTATATATATTCGTATCATAATACTCTCATTGTTTTGTACCAAACCCCTGTAACATGATAAAAAAATATATACATATATACCACTTACACCTTCTCAGTCCAAGTAATATTTTAATTAAATTTTATCTAGTTTTGATATTTCTGAATCAATTTTCTTTTTCGATAGTGCAATGTTGGTAGATAAATAGTATCTGTTGAAGTCAGCAGGATAGTAAATTTGATAACGTTTCAAGTGTAGTCGAATACTAAAGTTGTAGGTGTCTAATTAGAATATTGACTAAGTTGAAGAATGATGTCCAAGTGAGAAAAAATGATAAGGGTTGGATTTGCTACTTAGTTAATTCAAAATAATATTTTAATTGTGGAAACAATTTCCCAGTAGATTTGTCGTTGTATTAAATCGAAAGTAAAAGATGAATGATTAATTTAATTAGGTTAACAATGCCATCAATTTCTTCATGACTAATGTAAAACTAGTTGCCAGGGTTAGAACACGTAGCAAAAGCTCAGCCATGCGTCAATGGAGACAATGTTCTTTCATACAATACTTGCATTGGACCCGCAAGGAACGATCACATTGTCAATTCAATTTCATTCCATTCCTACCATGCAGTTTATTTTGGTTTTGTGGCTTAAAGGTTTGATTTTAATTCTAAAATTAGTAGTCAATACTGTCAGTTCGGTTCACAGTTTTTAGCTCAAACAATGGAATGGTTCAAATCCAAGTGTTATATATATATATATATATATATATATATTTGATTTGATTAACATAGGCTTGCACCACATTAAATCAATGTTATGGGCATAGCTTTCACTCGTTACGGTGAAGGGGAAAGGTAACCTCCCCTCAATAACAATTCTCTTCCTAATTCAAATTAGTTCAAATAAATGTTGTGTGAGTGACACTCTCATCAAATGATATTTTGGTGATATTTAATATTTATGACAATGTCTATTTTATCCGACGTGGTTCATTTTTCCACGTCTCGTCATTTTTTACAGAAATATAAATGTTTCAACAATTTATATTCATATCACCAAAACTCTGAAGCAATTCAAATAGAGAATCATCAGGATCAAATAGACAATCAAATCAACAAAATAAAATCAATCAGAAACAAAAAAAATAAAATAAAACAAAACAAAACAAAGCAAATATTAGATGAAAATTGAAACCACTTGGATGGTTATGAAATTTTTTTTCTCTCTCCGCCATCAAAGATCATTCAATATGGAGATTAAGTCTTGGACAGTCAAGAGAGGTTAGTAAGTTTGTTGATAGAGACTTGTGCACATTGAATATAAGATGATGAAGCTCGTGGTCGATGGCGGCGACATAATTCTTAAAGGCATGACAGCGCTGTTTTCTGGTTCAGGGTTAGAGAGATCGTGGATACATTAGGGGGGAGAGAGATGTGAGAGAGGTAATTAATTACATAAATGCCTTTTTATTTTTATTTTTTATGAGATGACCAATATTAATAAGGGTGTTTTTGTCTTAAAAAAATATGAGGTTAAATAAGTTTTGATTCAAGCTAATTAAAGTAGTTAATTATACGGTACTATATTTTAACATAATCTTAATCCGTAAAATCAAATCAATTTGTATGGTTCTTATACGGTTTAGATTAGTTTGATTTAGACGATTTTATCAATTCCATTCGATTTTAACATTGATTGTAATTTTATATGTCAAGGTCATTTAATCTTTTTTGTTGTAAAATATTAAGACTGACATGGACTTTCTTGGTCCACCAAAAAATCCATTCTCTAACTTTTTTACTTTATAACCATCATGCCCTCAAATTATATACACTCCCACTCTACCCTACCGGTGCAATCATTCTTGAACCTAGCAGATTATAATATCCTTCAAGATTTTTCTCTTTATAGACTTCTAGCTATTAATGTTTGACTGTCTGACTTGAAGATTGTTAGAATAACCGTTATATTTATTAGTGAAAATTAATTAGAGTAATTAATATATATTTTTGTAATAAAATTTTAATTTTTTATTAAAAAAATTACTTTTCGAGTTTTAACCTATTCACACTAGTGCCATCAACAAGCAATTATAATCATTTTCTATATATTTTTTTTTTAATTTGTAATTAATTAGTATATAAAAATACTTTATGAATTTGGTTCCTAATTAAGTTAAAGAATATATTTTTCTTTTAAAATTGAAGAACTACTTTATGACTACTATAATTTTATTTATTTGTTGATGTCACTAGTGTAAATATCAAATGTGTCTAGCACTTCTCATGAATCTTTTCAACTCTTTGGTTGAACCTGTGCCTTGTTTACATAAAATTGTGTGTCATATTAGAAAGATAAATATGTTTACCATTTTGTATGAAAGAGTGTATAGAAATTGGTTGAAGACCAATCCGTCGAAAAATGACATGAAATCAAGTCATCCTAATAATAAAGAGAGTTGTGAGAGAGCAATTGAGAAAGAGAGAGATATAGAAACCATCGAGAGAAAATGAACGCAAATGAAAAGAACAATTGACCCAGGACTATGATCCAGGAATATTTATATTTAATAATCTCTCGCAAATGAGAGTGTGAGAGAGAGTGAGAGAGAGGGGTTTGAAGTTGATAAAGTTAATAAGGGGCAAAAGGGTAATTTAATAGGTAAAGTAAGAAGGACAAATTTGAGGGACCAAAATAGTAAAAAGTGGTTTTCCATGTCTTCGTAATATTTTTTTTCAAAACTCAATTTGGTTGAAACTTTTGAACTCTGACACCGTAGCAGGGTAAGTTCATGGCTAAAATGTCACTTTCATAGAACTTTCCTGTATTTATTTCCGCAAAATAGTATATTATTTCGAGGAAAGGTTTAAATGGGTGATTCCAAAAGTTTTAATTCTTTGAAGGGCCAAGAATAATTAATGTGATATTAAAGAAAAAATTTAATCACTACCACACCTCAGCTCTTTAATTAGATAATACATCCATGTTCATATATTAAGCTCACTTTAAGAATTTGATAGATCATTTAATTGTTAATATTATAGATAGAAAAAAAGTGTCACTAGAAGTATAACTAGAAGTGACTAGTGAGTTCACAACTCACAATCAAATGTTGCACCTTGAAATGTTGTGAGGATGTGTCTATTGAACTAAAATTGTCTAAATAACACTTTTTCTTGTGATATTCTGCAGTGCAATTTTATCACATTTTTTTTAAAATTTTTTTTATCACTGTAATGGTGAGGATTTTAATATGCAACTTTGTGGCACAACTAGTTGTTTCTTTTTTGGCACTAAGGTAGAGTATAACATGTTCTCGCAACGATATTTGTATCTTTTTATGTATATCGGATAATTGAGTTACACCGATTCAATACACATGAGAGGATTGAAATTTCTTGTAGCAATATTACACTAATTCAATACACACGAGAGGATCGAAATTTGATGTTACACCGATTCAATGCACATAAGAAAATCAATATTACACTGATTCGATGCACATGATATGATTGAAATTACTTACAGTAATATTATACCGATTTAATGCACAGGAGAGAATTCAAGTTTCACAATAATGTTACACTGTTTCAACGCACATGAAAGGATAAAAAATGTTGACAGTAATATTACACCGATTCAATGCACACGCGACAATTAAAATTTTTCATTAAAATATTATACCGATTCAATGGACACAAGAGAATTCAAATTCTTGGCACCGATGTTGGACCGACCTTTTCCTAAACCGAGTTGGAAGACAGGAAATCTAGTTAAAGATTATGGAAATGTCACATCACCATCTGCACGCGTGTACGTGTGGTGGGAATGGAGTCTGAATTTTAAAACTGGAATCTAACATAAGGTCATTGGATTGGGACCAATTAAATTATTACCTAGCTAGTTTCAATCAACTTTTATGTTTAAACCACGTTTAACATAATTGGTTGTCGCTTTGAATATAATTTGTTTCTTGTTTTTATTTATTTAATTATGTAAATCATCCTATCTCTGCATGTAGTTTAGCCCATATGTTTTCGCTTAGGTCGTTTAAGTGGGCATACTAAACAATGTAAAATAAAAGTTCACTTTTAAAATGATTTTTTCTTTGTGGTTTCGAGGCTTTATATATATATATACACACACACACATGATATTACTTGTATACAGTGATTACTCATATAATCAAATTAGTGTTTATAAATATAATATTTACAATCTAATTTTTACAGATGGACTGCCTTTTAAAATTTGTGATGATAGTTTTGTACATGGAGACCTATTATTTGTGTAAAATGATTGTTATTAAATTAAAATATGTTACGTTCAAACTTAATCTTAGAAATTATTTACAAAAGGTAAATAGTTTCAAATTTAAGTTCACATTTTATAGTTAAAATTCTCTTCAATGATTTTTATTTTGTGACACGAGTTGTCGAAAGTTCTCATTATAATATTATCGTAATAATTGACGTTATAGTGACATAAAACAGACGATTATATATCATTTTTCTTTGAACAAACTGAATACCGAATTAAAATTATTTCACATCACTTGAGTACTTGACTGACAATCTTTTTATCATTACACAAGACTCGATTGGAATAATTAACAGTGAGAAAAGAATAACTACAATCTAGGGTTTTGAAAGCCTTGTCCCTTAACAAATGTTACTGGACAAGAATCAACAAGGCTGGTCCATTCTTGTGTCAGGAGTCTGAACCTGAAGAAATTTCATTCTATCATAATAAATAACAAAGGGACTTGATATTCTAATGATTAATGATACATATGCGAATTTGAAAATTTTTGAAACTCATTAAACAGGGGTGGTTTTTTCTCATCACACGACGTCATATAATAGAGTCGACTTACTCACAAAATACATCCAGAAACATTTAAATTTGAAGAACCATTATTATTCTTGGAGAATTTTACAGATTACATAAATTTTTAAGAGGTCAATAATATTTTACGAAAATCTACCGGTAAGTTTATCAGATAAGAGTGTCTTACCAATTTTACCATTTTAAGACAACTAAAATATCTCCTATTTTACATGTTTGGATATGATTATTTAATGAGTTAGGACATAGAGTTGGAATTCAAACTATGAATAATGAGAGTGGGGGGTGGGGGTTCCACTACTAACATGAAGGTTAAATCATATGATAGAAACCCACGCACCCAACTCACATCATTCATTCAGATGAATATGAATTCGAACGATATATCATTTTTTTTATTTATTAAATTTCATTAGTAAAAATTGTATTTTTAACATAAAAAGGCGAATTTTTTTAACCATCAACATTTCTTTTAGTTTGAGCACTGTCCTGCTTATGGAACTAATTTTGAAGGTTGTTCAGAGATCATGGACGTTACTGTGGTTCTGAGTACAAAATTTGGACACCCCTTTCTCTTCATCTTCAATTGAACTGTTTCCTCTCAAATCCGCATAAATATCTAATGCTGACCCAAAAAAGCACAAAAATCTAACAAGTCAATGATCAGAAGTTGCACTACAAAGCAAAGGTCCTCTCTGTTTAAGAGTCAAACTGTCTCAATTGTCACTGTATAAATTAAATACATCCCTATTCGTTGCCAATATAGTACTGGTTTTAGATACAATTTGCATAAAAAACCAATTAACGTTTTGACTTTTTGGATAAAAGGCATGTATTATCACACACGTTACCATTTTTGCATAAAGTGATGGTGTGGTGACTTTTGTAAGAAAATGAAATTTAATTTCAAATGCAACGAGCTGTTTGAGCATTCAGTGTAAAGTGAATGGTCACATTAACACAATAGATTAACCTAATTGATCACAAAAAAATGACCAGAAAATCTAACGTGTATCGTATTTCTACTTTTTGTAGAGAGAGGAGGAGGAGGGGG
Source organism: Cornus controversa (assembly GCA_026545225.1). Lineage (NCBI taxonomy): Eukaryota > Viridiplantae > Streptophyta > Magnoliopsida > Cornales > Cornaceae > Cornus > Cornus controversa. Next base: position 116,897,047 of record CM048845.1, on the reverse strand, counting down.
GAGAGAGAGGGAGAGAGAGAGAGAGAGACTTCTTCATTTTTTTTCGCCATTTGAACAGGTTTGGAGATTTTTTTGTGAGCCACTAAAAAGAAGTAGATCATCATGTTTGTGATATATGAAGATTAGCAGGACTTTTTATTCAAATATATATATGAACAAGTTATGAAATAAATTAAAATTTTGATGCTATGTCCATGTTAATGCTAAATTATTTGCTTTGCTGACACTTAAATTGGCTTAAACCTGTCAAGTCACTCACTTGCCACTTAATTTTGTTTTTCCATAATTACATGCCACTTGATTTTGACGAGGAATAGGAGCACTAGCTCAGCTTGTGCATGCCAACATTATCAATACCCATTCTAAATGGGTTCGATTTCAAATAAATTTTGGTGTTGAAATCGTACCTTGATTCATGGTCACAGGAGCACTTGAGCACTTCGTTAATGGGATATGTCATGCACAAATCACCATCTCCTGCTCAACCATCAATTACCCTTTTTTTTTTCTCAGTTTCCATCCTCTTGATTGTTAATTAGTCTTGATTCAAAAGAGTGTTTTTGTTCCATTATTGGAGGGTTACAATAATTCCAGATCAATTTTTTGTGTGACTTTAATAAACAGACTTTAGTTCGGATCAGACAACGACAACATCTTTCTTCTCTCAAGAGCATCAGGTGTGCATCACTCTTACTTTTTTTAAAAATAAATATTTAGACTAGTAAAAAAAAGTGACAAAGACAAGAAGATGGTATAGTATTCTTTACGTTTTGCAGAGATAGAGAGAGCGCTCCGCCTCTCTTGCCATCACATTCTCCACCTTTGGAGAGTGTAATGGAAATTTTGGTGTGTGGCTCTCAAAGTGGAGAGCCCCCACGCCAAATAAAAATACACGTTATTGGTCATTATCCCTCTTCACTTTACTTCCACACCTGATGTTCAAAGTAGTTTTTTAACCGATTGACACTTTAATTATTTTTTCTAATTAGACTATTGCGTACGTATACTAGGAAGATATACTTGTATACAAAGAGAATTCAACAACCAAATACCATAAAAATTTAAGCTAGTGAATCAGAAAGCAATTTTTTCAACACGATCACATGCCGGCCTAGTGAATAGTGGTGACACATCAAAGCCTTCATAATGTGATGATTAGGCTCGATTAGGCCATCCAGAATTATAGTCTTTATGGTAAAATGAAGAACATGAAGATTCACAAGGAAGATTAGAATTGAAAAAGAAAGAGAATCAATCAATGGAAATCTTTTTACAGAGAATTAAAGAGTCTGTAAAACTTTGACTTGCATTCTTTTATTCGCTTTCCTTTTCAATCCCTGTTTTTCTTTGAGAATCTTCATCTACTTCATTATGGTTGACAAAGTAATGGCTATCAAATCCACTACAGAGATCAAATTAGTTATACCCTCAGAAATATGGAACTATTTCCAAATGCTTGGTAGATTCCAATGTACTTCTTCTACATGGCCAGAACTTTTCAATTGGGCAGCAAGTAATTGGGACAAGTCATTGAGACACCTCTCATGTAGATTGATTTTAGCTGCATGTGTTTATTTCATATGGAAAGAAAAAATTCCAGAATTTTCAAGGATGGATCAACATCTCCACATGTTACCATCAAATTCATAGAAGAAATCATCCAAACTCCTTAGTTGTTCTTTTAAAGATAGCCGATCAGCAAGAATATAGCAGCAACATGGCATCTCTCTAGCTATTCAATCAAACCTCCAAAGAAATCACCGGACCAACCTCCCATTAGAAATTAATCTAAATTCCCTTAAATCATCATGAAAATACTTTCATTAGCTAATGATGCCTTACTGTCATTTCCTTTGATCACTAGTTGATGCAGGAGCATCCGAGTCAGATGATGCTGAACTGTCAGACGACACATTGATAGCACTGAAATATCTTGAGTTGGCAGATCAGCGTAAAGATGGTAGGAAACCGTAACCTTGTCACTAATTAGGGTATTTTTGGATGTGCTTCAGTATTTTGGTCATAACTTTGGCTACAGGTGTCAGAATCGCCTTTATGACCACAATTCGGAAAGCTTGATTCGGCGCGCACATCGTGAGCACCCAGCTAAAGCTGGGTGTGTATTTTTTCGAGGCCAAAATACATTGTTTTCCCCTCTGAATCCCTAATTTTAGTTATTTCTTTCCTTTTTTGGTAATATTTATTTTGTTGATTAGGAAGAGATTCTAAGCTTGATTTGGGCCAGAATTCTGACAACTTCCTTCTTTTATTTCGTATTTTATTTTAGTAAGAATATTAGATTTTTGCTATTTTTGGTAATGTTGACGAAGTTCAGTTATATAACCCGGCTTGTGAGTTGATTCGAGGGTACTTTTGATTTTGAATAATAATATTGAATATCAGAGACTTTTCTCTGAGTTTTTTTGGGCAATTCTCGTGCTTTGTTTCTGTTTATTTTTTGTTGTCCTTAATCTACAAAATAATCCCTATTCTATCCGACGTCACTAGTGCTACTCTGTTCTAAAGATTGTTGTTACTTGTAACTTATAACTTATTTGTAGTTGTTGACACCTTTGTTGCTCTTACTTGATGCTTGTTTGTAATTTTTTTTATTTTTTATTTATCTATACAGTGACTTACATTACCAAAAAAAAATTAGTTATACCCACAAAATGCTTAAACTGACCCCACTAGTACTTGTTTGCCTGTCAGCTCATATATAATCTTACTTGATTATGGAACCATGCCACTACTATATATATATATATATATATATATATATATATATATAGAGGGTGGGTCATGGACCACAAGTGAAGATAAGAGAAATTTAGCTTCAGATGGTTTTCTCACGCCGAAAGCAAGAGAATATATTCTTCGTGATAGAGAATTGATGGATATATATAGATATCAGCTATCAATGACATTATATATAGGTTATCACAGGAACCGTGTACAAAATCTGCCACACAATTGGTCAAAACTTTGTTCTTGTTTTTGTTATTTTGCACACAAGTCTAAATCATACAAGCATATATACTGCATTTGGGTGGTGGCCTTTTTGGTGGGAGATAAAAGAATATATATATATATATATATACATATATATATACATATACTAGTATATGTCCGTGCCTATATGACACTTTTAACATAGAAGGAATCACGACGGTTAAATAAATTAATTTTAAATGTAATATAGACATCCCAATCAACTTCATATATGTGTTTTATGTTCTGTTTAGCGAGACATATACAGTAATCAAAACCTTCTCGTACTGGGATTCTGAAAAGAAAAAGAAAGAAAAAAAATCGTGTTCTTTTGATCTCTTCGAACAAACTAGAATTCTTTTGGATGTAAAAACCAATTGGAAAGGAAATAATTTTGTCAGGTTTATCGCTGCAATTATGATTAATTTTTAATAACAAATAAAAAATAAGTAGTTAATACATAAAATTCAACAATATGAGTGTAGGAAGTAGCATTTGAACACTATTGTGTGTGTATATATATATATATATATATATATATATATATATATATATATATATATGCTGCAAATTGCAATAAACTCCGGAGTTATCCATAGAACAAAATATTTTTCGGAGTCCAATTGGTCCCTGTTTATTGTGATCACCTCAATTGGGCCTAAGAGGCCCGTTTGGATTAGTTTCCAATTTTGGAATTGGGCCTCCCAATGTTTTCAATTAGTCTTATACTCTTATTTTTAAAAAGTCAATGCTGGTCAACAAGGATAAATTCTTCGGTCGAATTGGCCCGAACAATTGGAGCAGTCAAATGAGACCTCTAAGAGCAACCGGTGTTTGCTTGTTTAGCCAGCAGGCCATTAATATCTTTAGTAATTGTGTTGGCATGGGGCTGGTCAAATGTGAGCTAGCCCCTGAATGCTGGCTATGCATAGCCAGCCTTTTGGTCAGTCATTGTGGACCAAACAAAAAATAAAATTATTTGTTTTAAAATAAATTATAAAAATATTTATCAAAATAATAAAATGTGACTACTTCAGGTAACACTATTGACTGGCTACATATTATAATTAGTCACCCCAGTTAATTGTTGACGTGACTAACCACAATTTGTGGCATAGGGGAAAGGCTCACACACTATTTTACCTACATTTGAGCTCGAACCCTTCTCCTCCCTACTTTTTTGAGAATGGAGAAGTTATACCATCATTTCAGTTAATAACAAAAATTGATTAACATATTTATATTTTTATGTTCCATTGGTGAACAAAATATCTATCTGATGGATATTGTTAGGAATTATGTCTCAAATTTCTTGTGTAAATAGTTTTCTATTTTAGAGTTATATTTTAAAAAATTTCTTGTTAAGCAAGTTTTAGGCTCTAAGAAATTGTAATTCTTGTCCACAAAAGGAATTGAGTTTAGAACTCTATAAATAGATACCTAGGTAATAGGTTAAGACTAATGAGATTAAGAAAGATGTAATCTCATGAGAAAACTCTTTTGCAGAGACAATACTCTCATTTTAATTGAGAGGTCACAACTTTTGTGTAGAGACAATACTTTCTTTGAAATTGAGAGGTCAATTTTATTGTTTCGAGAAGACACTTAATGAGAGAATTCTTATTTAGAATTTGTGATTTTCTTTTGAATGAAATTGAATGTACAAGGTTAAGGGTTGAGAGTTGAGCGTACTCTTGATACAATTGTTCAACTTGTATTGTTATAATTTGTCTAGTGAAATCGGACTCGCCGTAGATGCAGGCTTAATTGTCTAGCCGAACCATATAAAATTTTTATTGTGTTCTTTCAAATTGTTGTGTTTGATATCGTAATATTTGATGATACGTGATTGGACGCGTATTTTCTAAACAGATATCATTGTCAATAATGTCCACAATGGTGCAATAGAGCATCAGCAAAAGGAGGACTACATTTGTTATGGACATCTCATATGTTACTTTCACCCTTAAAATTGATTACCACATAACCAATTCACAGTTTGATGCAACAATTAGGAATATTAGTGAATCTGATTAAAGACCATGCAATGATAGCTGGGCTTCCACACATGGATATGGTCAATATATTATAGAATAAGTGGCGTATAAACTCATCATCTCCACAGCAGAGAACACATTTAGATCTCTAGATGATTTCCTACTGTTCAGTACATTTCATATATATATATATATATATATCTATTCTCCATATAACACGAGTGCAGAATGGAAAAATGTGGAATTGAATTAGTTACTTTTGGGCTTCAGGGCTTCAACTTCTTGTAGGGAAGCAAGGAACTTCTTGAGACATCTATTGTACACACATGGTCTTTCCAAGTGAACCAAATGACCTGCTTTCTTTATGCCTTCAAATGTTGCCTTATCTCCTAGTTGCCTGTCATTACATGAAGCAAATCCATATCAATATATCACTATTACTTACAAGGGTTATCAATACTACCTACTTCTGAGGACTCTTTTTTGGGCCATTTATTTGGTGGGCTTATGTGTTCAAGCAGTGACGGATGAGAACTCTATGGTCCACCTCTTGAATATTTGGTTTAGATACGGAGATATTATTACATAGTTCCGGACAATCACAGATAACATATAATCAAAAGTTATAAAAAAAACTAACACATTTAGTTACGTCTTTCTGTGATTGACACATAAGTGCAGCATGATCTACATACTTACCCTTTCATATTTTGGGCAAGTTCGAACTTGAAAATCTGATCATCCTCCCCCCACAGAAGATGTATTCTCTGCACCATAAAACACACACAAACACACAGAAAGAAGAGTAAAGCAAAGTCATTTTGTTGTAAGGTAGAGAGAGAGGAATGAGAATAAGAAAAATAAAAGATTAGGTCAAGAGTCTTTCACTTGTTACACAAAGTTGATTACCTGTTGAAAATTGGGAATGGTTGGATCTTTATTGCTGACTATCAAGCCCTCAAGTAGTTCTCCTCTCTCCTTTCTGTTGTTGAACATTACCTGTATTAAGCAGTAAAATCATCCCTAGCTAATCAGTCTGAAAGATTTTTGAATCCAAATGATGTTGGTTCTGATACTACAATGATGATTATGAATACTATCATGTTTACACCTGTATATATCTATAGATTTAACACTCAAACTTGATAATCCAAACTTAATTCAATTCCATGTTTGTTTACATGACTCCACACTCGTAGTCAAGGTTGTGTCCTCACCATCCAAACGCTGTCTCTTGAAACAGTATTAATTTGGTTTAGTTAGTTGAGCGAACTGACAACCACCAAATCTTGCACTAATTAAAGAATATATCATACTGCCAAGTAGTGGTGGAGAATCGCACTAACAGTCGGTTGGTCAACACCCTTTAAGTCCACACAACAAAGTCCCATTAAGTCTAGACAACAAAGTCCATTTTTTTTATATATATTTCCAACTGTAACTTCACTAGCAATTTGTTTTTTCAAATTTTACTTTTTATTATTGGAATACAATTAATATCTTTTTCTTATTAAAATAAATTATTAAAAAATTCTTACTATTTTGATGACATATTCTCCATCATATTTTCATAAATTTATATTTAATTCTTGAAAATACTTGTTTAAAAAAAATCTCAAGTAGAAAATATTAAAACAATTTAAGTAATTCCTTGTTTTTTCATTAATATACTACATGAAAAAATGATAATTTTTAAACATTTACTTTTACAGTAAAAATGTTTAAATGAGGTATAATAAGTTTCATTATAAATAGTAAAGTTTAAATAATAAGTTAATCATTTTAGAAAATTGTTAAGTTTGGTGGTATTTACAACTATGTGTGTGTGTGTGTGTTTTTTTTTTTTTTACTAGTGGAGTTTTGGAGTTAGTTGAAAAGATTTATAAAAAGTGGAACTTCTTTGTCTTATCAAAAATATTTAGGACTTATTAATCACTACAGTTAGACTAGTTTATAATTTTCTCTAATATATTTATATTTATCTCTCCGACTACAAAATCTGTCCCTACTTCACGACAGTAGAGTTAGAAAGGATGGGCTACCTGCAACACTAGAAAATCTATTATTTTGTTTTGGTAACCCGTAGTAGCATTTAGTCCAGTAATGGGCTACCTATACGTGTACACACACACACACACATATATATATATATACACACACGTGTATATATGCAATTATGTGCATACGTGACTTATTGGCGAGCTCTAACTTCTTGGTAATGAAGAAACAAGGCCCAGATTTGTTTTCCCTTCTTTCTGGTGTACCGCACAATGGAGTTCGATTTCTTTCTTCTCCAGTTCACAAGATTCTTGACTAGATTGTCCGGTAAATGGGTGAGAATTCAAATTCAAAGAATCGAAGAAAATATTAAGTATTTTCAGATCACTTGTTCTGAGTCAATAGTAAAATTATTAGCCTAACAAGTGTTGAAATAAAAAAAAGACAATGCATTTCTATTAGCCCTCCTCGAATATCTAATAAATAGGTAGATGTCACTGTACTAGCTCCTCAAGTAGGAAAGAAAGATGTGGTCAACTAATTTGTAAGTATTAACTTTGGCCATGTTGTCTTGATATCTAAATTATAATTTTCTTTTAATAAAAAAAAAATAGTAATAACATAGTGGAATATCGTTCTATCAATATTTATTGGTTATTTATTTATTTATTTTTATAGCTAGGTGTCACTGTATACTCGATCAAGTAGGAAAGAAGGCAAGATGTTTTGTTGTTGAAAGGTAGAAAGACCAGCAAGTTGTACATGGAAGAAAGCCCTTACTCTTTTCAAGAGAGTGCCTTCTCTATTGCTAGCTTTTTTTATTTTTATTTATAATTATTTTTCTTGGTAATAAAATTTTTGGTATGACCAAGATTATTGTACCTATCACTCGAAATGGTAAGAACACCGAGAAAGTATTGTGTATTCCGTGGGTACTATATCTCCGACTAATAATGAATTGTTATTTTTTATTATCTATAAAAATAGAAAGTTCTGATTGGATTGGCAGTGATACGGTACTTCTAGGATATTGAACATTTTTCGGAGAACACTCCCCTAATTAGAGTAAGTAATGGTATACCGGGAATATCCACAATATAGTACTGACAAATGGTAAACTAGGAAGTATAGACACTTTGTCAGATGTAGCGTGGTGGTGTCGCGCACGGACACTTCGGGATACGACTAAGACATGTCAAACATGGTTACACGTGTCCACATTTTTAAATGTTTATTTTTTTGAGATAACCAAAGCCATAATACGCTAACGTCAAGGTTAGTTACATAAGAAAATAATGAGAACACGTTTCAAGATAGGAACGGGTATTTGAGAATATATATATTTTAAAACATTGCACGCATTTAGAATTTTAAAATTCACAGAGATAAAAATGTAAAAATAAAAATTAGGCTTAAAAGACAAACAATACAAGTGTATTTATTTACAAAAAAACATTAAAGTATTCACATTTTCAGTTTCTTAAAAGTTTTGTTTTTAAGTCTCATATGAAAATGAAAATGTAAGTCAGATTAATTAAAAACAAAGGGACAAAAATTAAAGAAAAAGTTGAGACAACTCTTAGAAGTATTCTTGTCATGTCTTATTATATATATATATATATATATATATATATATATATATATTGACGTATCTTTGCCATCTCAGTTTTATTTTTTTAAAATTTGTCATTTCATTGTATTGTACACAAAATATGGTACAAGCAACGTTTGAAAATACATCACAAAAGTAAAGTCATCCCACATGTTTATCTTAAAATCAAGATGTTAATTGTGTGGTGTATTTTTAACGGTTTCTCGTAGGACGTCATCGTAATGTATAATTTCTCATGACTCAGATAAGTAGTTATTTTCTATTATTATGGAAAATATTGAGTATTAGTTAGTCCGAGATGTTATATAGTCGGTATACCGGTGTATCAATATTTTCCCTCCAAGATAATAATAATAATAAAAATAAAATATTACTCTATATATATTTTTATTTGAAAAAAGACAGGAAGTTAGACAAACCTCAAGGAAATCCTTGTGCAGCCGATCAGGAAACCAAAGCTTTTTGTGAGCAGCAACCGAAAGCAGTGCCTTGAGACCCTTGACAGAGGTGGGTAACAACAGCTCCGAAGAAGAAGAGAAGCCAAGACTCTCAAGAGTCGCATTGCTGATGGAGTCAGTCATGGCCAGAATGGAACCAGACACCACCAGTGCCCCAACCAAGTCCGGGTACAACTCAGCCATCTTGAAAGCCACCATCCCACCATAACTGAACCCAACCACCGTACACTTCTCCACTCCCATCTTACTCAGTCCCTTCATCAAACACTCCGCCTGGAACGTAGGTGACCGGTCCGCGCTGTCCGTGATCGAACCGCCAAAGAAGAGGAGGTCCGGCACGTAAACGGCGTAGTTTTTGGTCAGAGAACCGACCTGGAACTGCCAGGTTACTATGCCTTCTGCTGCAAAGCCGTGGACGAGAACAACCACGGGTTTGTTTGGTTTGGTGGGTTGGTCTGTGTTGGTCATGTGGTTGCCTTTTTTGGGTTTCTTGATGGTTTCAGTGGGCACCCAAATGTTCATGACTGTGCCTGGCTCGATCTCTACCGAGTGAGGTATAACACCAGCCATCTTCATCAGTCCATGTAACAGTGGCTTTTGTGCAGCTACAAAGTTCACCATCTCTGAGCTTGGTGAATGTGTATTGCAGATTCTGAGGGCTGATAAGAGGGCATTTTTAAACTGAGGAAAAGCAGGTTTGGTATTGGGTTGTTGTCCGTTGGCCTATTGAATGTGGACGTTGTATAATGCAACATCATAAAGAAAGTGACAGAGACTAATTCGGACTCTCTATAAACCGAGTAACTATGCAGTAATTCGGGGTTAAGTGCGTTAAAACCTCTTTCAAGTATCTTTCTCTCTAAAAAAAAAAAAATCCTCTTAACTATTATTTGAGCACTTAACCTTCTGAACTATCTTTCTCTCTCTAAAAAAATATCGCTCAATTATTATTTGAACATTTAACCTCCTAAACTATCAATTATTATTTGAACATTTAACCTCCTAAACTATCTAATGTTTCTACAATAAATTTCAAATCGTTAAATTACCGTTCAAAATCTAACCTTAATTGACACACGTGACCTACCCCAAATTTAAAATACCAAAAATACCCTTATGACTGTTAAACCCATTATATATATAAACACGCCTTATATCTCAACCTCTACAACCAACATATCTTATTTTATTTTATTATATTTTCTTTTTATATATCTCTTTATATATATTATATATATAATATTTATTTATTGTATTTTATAAAAAACAATTATTCTTATTGACTTATAATTTTGTATTTATTATATTATATTTATATATTATATATAATTGTATTTATATATATCTCTTATTGTATTGTATTTTCTTCTTATATATATATATTATATTTATTTATTATTATTATATATATCTTGATATTTATATATATTTGTATTCTTATTGACTTATAATTTTGTATTTATTGTATTTTATTTTGTTATATTTATATTTTTTGAGTAACCAATTTTGTATTTATTGTATTTTATAATTTTTTTATTCTTGTTTTTTATAAAATTTTAATTTATTGTATTACATTATATTATATTTTTGAGCAAGAAAAATTTTATGTAAATGAAAACTTGAACAGAAAAATGAAATTTGAAACTGAAAGCTTCGTTATGAAGGTTTCAAATTATGCCTACGGATTGTCAAAATTTTGACATCACTTTTATATTTTCAGAAATAAAAATTGCGTTATCAATTGCAATTTCTACTGTGACTTCCAAAAAAAATGAAAAATGAAAGGTGAAATCTGGAATCGGAAGTGCTACCAAACAGGGCTTTAGTCTATTTCACCAACAATCATACATATTAACTAAGGACAAAAAAGTAATTTAATTTTTCGTTAAATGCTAGTTGACGATTTGTCCTTAAGTGTGTGTTTCTTATAGTTCAGGTAATTTCTTGTAATCTAGTGATAGTTCAAGGAGACAATTTGTAGTTTAACTGTTTAAGGGAGTTTCTTGCAATCTCTAATAGTTTAGTGAGGTTTCTTGCAATCTGGTAATAGTTCAGGGGGGCAACTTAAAGTTTAGGGGGTTTTCTTGCAATATGATGATAGTTCGTTTTCTATTTAGTCTCGTAAAAGCATAAATATAATTGTACTTTTTTGAGTGAAAACAAAAATAACGTTTATTAAACTTTGTTATTGTCACAAATTTGAAAGCAGAAAACAAATAGTGTTGTTTGGTAACAAAATATTTTTCCTCTTTTTAGTGTTATTTTTTTTAAAAATAATTTTTATTTTATCTTTAATTCATCTATTGGTATAAGAATGCCTTCAGACTTAGATAGTGTATGTAATTCAATAATTTCACATATCTTAACCATACCCAATACATGATAATAAAGTACAACATGTAATTTAAAGTCACAAATTCTAATAATACTCAATACATGATCACAAAATATATCATCCAATTTAAAGTCATAACAGTATTCTTAAAACTAAAAAGTCAAAATAATCACATAATACTATGAACCACCATCTATGAAATTTGCTCCACAACTCATTCTTTGCTATTCACAAACTACATGTATAACATTAGTATGTGATGGTAAAATATAGTTATTAATAATAAATAAAAAATATTAAATAATGTCTTATGTGTAATAATAGTATAAATTAATTATAATATATTATGGGAGGCGATATTCGCACTCTTATTTTTTACACTTGCACTCCACTTATCTCTTTTTTAAGAAAAATGACAAGAATGTCCCTAAATTAATTAATACACCATCCCTTATTTTATAATACCACAACTACCCTTTATATTATAAATTTAAACTCTTTTACATTCTTTACTTTTTTTTGCCTGGGTCGTGCCAAAAAAGATAAAAAATTTACCATCTTTACTTTTTTTAGTACTTTTTTTTTTATCTTGTCAAAAAGAGATAACTTAGTTCTTAGGTTTTTTTTATCCTGTCAAAAGGTATAATTTATTCAACAAAGATAACTTCTTTATTTTCTTTTTTGTTTCTTCCAAAAGAGATAATTTATTCAACAAAGATAATTTCTATTTTTTGATCCTATCAAAAGAGATAAGTTTTTCATTAAAGATAACATTTTTTTGGGTCCTCTCAATGGAGATAATTTATTCAACAAGAATAAAAAAAAATTAGGTACTTTGTTTTTGGGTCCTGTCAAGAGATAGTTTATTCAACAATGATAACTATTTTTTAGGTACCTTTTAATTTTTAATTATTGCCAAAAGAGATAATTTATTTAACAAAGTTATTTTTTTTCTGGGTCTTGTCAAAAGAAAATTTTATTCACATAGATAACTTTGTTTTGAGAACTTTTTTTTTGGGTTATTTTTTAATGAGTATTTTCGTTTAGATATTTTTTGTTGGAACCTGTCAAAAGAGACCGAAAACATTAAAAATTAAGCTATAAAGAGAGAATATTTGAAATGGTAGTTTAGTATTTTGAAAAAAAGTTAATCATTCACATGTGAAGTTAAGGTTAGAAGAGACATTTCTTTTCAGACGGGAGTGTAAATGTAGAAAATGGGAGTGCGAATATCGTCTCCCTGTATTATTATGTATAAACAATATTATATAATATCTTATATATAATAACATATATAATATTATAAGGGAGGTGATATTCGCACTCCCATTTTCTACGATTGCACTTCACTTGTCTTTTTCTTTCAAAGAAAATGATAAAAAGATCATTAAACTAATTAATATATCATCCCTTATTTTGTAATACCACAACTACCATTTATACTATAAACTTAAACCTTTTTTTAGCTTACTTACTTTCTATATATATATATATATATTTTGGTTTCTGTCAAAAAAAATAATTTTTTTATCTTCTTTAGTACTTTTATTTCTACTCTTGTCAAAATAGAGAACTTTTTCTTAGATTTTTTTTTATATAGTCAAAAGAGATAATTTATTCAACAAATATTACTTTTTTTTCAGTCCTTCCAAAAGAGATAATTTCTTTTTTTAATCCTAACAAGAGAGATAATTTATTCAATAAAGATAACTTATTTTTGGATCCTCTCAATGGAGATAATTTATTTAACAAGAATGAAAAAAATTTAGGTACTTTATTTTTTAGTCTTGTCAAAAAATATAATTTATTCAACAAGATAACTTTTTTTTAAGTACTTTTTAATTTTTGGTTATTGTCAAAAGAGATAATTTATTTAACATATATATATATATATATATATATATATATATATATTGGTCTTGTCAAAAGATAATTTATTCAACATATATAACTATTTTTGTGTCCTCTAAAAAGAGAGCTTTTTTTTTTTGGGGTATTTTTTGTTTATTTTGTTAAAAGAATTCAAAAACATTAAAAAATGAAGACTAAAATGGTAGTTTAGTATTTTGGAAAAAATGTAATTCATTCACATGTGAATTTAAGGTTAGGAGTGACATTTATTTTAAAGTGGGAGTGCAACCGAAGAAAAAGAAAGTGCGAATATCGCTTCCCTATATATATATATATATATATATATTCACAAATATTTAATGCATCAAAGTGCTATGAACGATTCGGTATTTAAAATTGATTGTTTTTATTGGTTAAAAAATAATTTTCCATTTTATTCCTTATTAAATCTTGCCATGTCAATGTTTTACAATTACAATGAAAATTGAAAAGAATATTAGACACAAATCTCACATTCAGAAATATTTTGTACAAAAGTGTGTTGATACATTGTCGGACTGTTTATCATTTTCTTTTGGAAGAATAACATTACACCATGACTCATATCTATTTCTGCCATATGAAACTAATCTGAAAGCAATTTGGGTGAAAATTTTACTGGATACCATGTATATTTGAGTAAGAATCATTTCCGAAGGGTTCTACAATCCACTAAAAATGAAGTTTAGATCACTATGATAATACTAAAGATGAAATTTAGATCACTATGATAATTCATTCTTAAGATGGATTTAGATTTGAATTTGGATCCCTTTCATTAATTTTTTCTCTCTGAACCTAAATCTGGCGATGAAAATCATGTCACATTATTATTTTTGTAACTACCCAACATATTTGATTTCACACACAATTTAATCCAAAAAAAAAAAGAAATTGATAATGTGGTGTTTTTTTATAATCGTAGGCTTGCAGAGATTGTAGAGAAAAAATGAGTGTAGAGGATCCAAGTCCCCACTTAATACATTATTACCTTGATGAATCAATACGAGAGCCACTCTAGGGCAACAGAGAATCGAAAGTCTTGCATTTATCTTCTTGATATTGCTTTTTCTTGCACGAAACCTTGCTTTGACGTCTGTCTGTGTAATTCTATTAATGTTTATGTTTGTTACGTTAGCATATGTGAATTTATATATACATATTCGACTCGTACACACACAACTAGACAAGGTTGTTTTATTTTTGATCAACTGCCCTGCCTACTTACTACGGCCTATGCCTATGTCAGCGAGGAAAATGCTTCTCTACTCTCTAGCCATCGGGGTCCCATCACATCACAACTCCGTGATAACTTCCTCTCTCTCTCTCTCGATTGAATGATTCGGCGAGAGAAGCAACTCAGAGATACGATAATCTCGAAAAAAGTTAGTAATTTTATATTTTATATTACTCCCCCGTCCCATAATTTTAGTCCACTATTTTTTTTTGGAATGTCCTAAAATACATGTTCATTTCCTAAAATAGATTATATGATTCCTAAACTACCCTTTTTAAACTCTATTATCCTAAAAGTGGGATCCACTATATAATAATAATACTAACTTTTAAACAAGGATTAATATGTAAATTCATGCATTATTACACCAAAAAGTGGATCCCACCATAAAAAGTTAGAATTCTCAAACATGTCAAGAATTATGGGACGGAGGTAGTACATCTTAAAATATTGTAAAATAGAAGTTTAAATAAAATTTTTATAAAAATAAAATCTCTGAAGCACCCAATAATTAATCGTATATATCCAATCAACGTGTTAGTCTTCTTTGAAATAAATAAATTATACCACTCAAAAAAAATATAAGTAAAGAAAACTTTTAAATATCAGCATTAATCGATGATGATTCTTATCTATTGTACATGCCTATATAATAATAAAAATTCTAACAAAAGTTAAAAATAAGTCCAAAAATTGACTATATCTAAAATTACAAAAAAAAAAAAAAAATACATAAATGAGATGAGCCCTAATCCTTAAAGACTTGCTAAATATATAAAAAAAATTAAATATTCAAAAGTCTTCCTATAAGATTAATAAATGTGATTTCGAGGCCTAAACAATAGAATTGGACTGAAAAATAGTGTATGTCACAAATATAACTGGTGAGTATTAATCATTGATTTATTTTCCAATACAGAATGAATCGTTTCGAATCAAAACTACACATCAAAATTGGTCCTATATCAAAGTGGTTTGGGGTTAAAAGACTTAGATTAACATCCATTCAAGGTTGGCCGTTGGTTAACCTATTTTTCTAACGTGAGTTGGAGTTAGTATTTAGGATCTACACCACTAACATATATATAACTTCAACTCAAATTAGAAAAGTAGGTTAACCAACGGCCAACCTTGAAGGGATTTTAATCTAAGCCTTTTAACCCCAAACCACTTTGATATAGGACCAATTTGACGTGTAGTTTTGATTCGAAACGGTTCATTCTTTATTGGAAAATAGATCAATGATTAACATATATATATATATATATATATATATATATATATATATATATATATATATATATATATATATATGATTTAGGTTCCCCCGTTACCAACAACAGCTAGCACATTGAATTTTGCATTTATATTTTTTTTGTCAAAAATGATGTGGATATTGGAAAACTTTCTTGTTTAATTATTCAAACACATTTTTAATATTATTTTTTTTCTTTGCGACTGTAATTTACTTTGTCAGTTTGAAAATTTTAACTATTAAATAATTATTCTATTTTCTAAAAATAAGATAATGTTTTTGAAATTATTTTTTATTATTATTTTAGAGAATAAATTAAGACTTTTTAGAGGAAATTAAAATTGGTAATAAGTACTTAATCAAATTTGAAAATATACAATTAAAAACAATAATGGGTAAAAATTGGAAGTTTGGCAAATTATGAATTGATATAAAAATATTTATCCAAACGCAGGATTTAATGGTTTATTAAAAATTGGGTCTTGATATTTTCATTTTTTTTATGAGACATTAAAAATATAATTTTTTAGAACAAAACTACTCTCTTAATACTTTATGTATTTTAGTCTTTTTTTTTTTTTTTTCCTTCTATCTTTGGATTCGTGAGTGTGTATATATATAAACAATTCTACGAATGAATTATTTTCTTTTCTTTCTTTAACAACAAGCTTTCTTTAAATTGTTTATTTTCTTTCATTTTTTCTTCAACTGTCTATAACTGTTTATATATATAATCTTAATGTGGATGGGGATTCTTTATATATGTAAGTTTTAATTGATATGAATTTATGGAATTGATTTTTAGTTCAAGTAAAATTGTGATATTGAGTTTTAATTATTTTGTTAGAGAGAGTTGAGTATGGTTTCCTAAAGAAAGAGAGAGGTATTGGAAGTGATGAATAATTAGAGTTGAGAGATAAAAAAGGAAAAAAAAAAGGAAAAAATCAATTCGGAAGGTGAGCTGTTTATATATGCTAGTGAATGACACCTGCAAAGGCACGTGGTTAAAAAAACTTTGTAGATTAGTGAGAAGTTTTAAAAAACTTTTGTATAGATGAGAAAGTTATCAATATGTTTTCATATATATATATATATATATATATATATATATATATATATTCAGAGACGTAGCCAAAAATTTGTACAAGTGGGTACGAACGCAAAAACTCGGGTTATAATTTATTTTTTATAAAATTAAGTGAGTACATCACTCACGATTTAATAGGTCCTTCCAGTTCTAAACTCCAAAAAATTGTATTTACTATATGTAAAACTTTTTTATAAAATTAAGTAAGTATATTAACACCCACTAGTACCTTCTTACATCCGCCCCAGGTTATATTGTGAACTAAACCAAATAGGATCTAAGTTTTAATATTTTTGTTTTTAGCACTAAAAACTATTTTTGGTAGACAGTCATACATATTAAATTCTATAATCTCTTTTCTTTTTGGTAAATGATTTTAACTTGTTTTCAAGTTAATCTCTTTCAAATTTGACTTTTAAGTATAGTTGTGAAACATATTTTGTCATATTTGACCCTTTTTTTTTTTTGTCATATAAATGACTGACTAATATGATAGAAGACATGAATGACTAACTGATAAGGGAATTTGACTTCCAATAAATTTAGATGACGTGAAGGAAGAACAATGACAATAAATCTTAAGGAGACTATTCTATTTTCAAATGAATTGAGATTCTAAAGAGTCGGTTTTCTAATTAGATACAGAGTGCATCTCGCCTCTAAAAATACAGTGGCGATTTATTAACGAGGTACGCAATCAATACCCAAATTCAGTCCCTATATAGCTTTTTAATCTTTTTCGATTTTGCCTTAATCATCGGAGTGTAGTCGGCCGACACCATATAGATTACTCTTTTTCTATCTTTTGCAAACCACCATTAAAACCCAGATCGTGTGTCGACACCAAGCATGATGGGAGTTGGACAGGACCATCCTGTTGGTCAAAACCCGCCAGCTAGTTCGGATCCTCCTACCGGTCACAACCTACTTGTGATGATCTGTATTTTTGATTTATTTTGGAAATATATATATGTATATATATACATGTGTGTGTTTATATATATTTACCAAACGTAGGGGAGAAATAAATAACCTAGCAATAATTATGAAAAGTGGGGTAGTGGAGGTAATAAATGATTTTAATAGGTATATGACCTTTTGACTTCTCAACGAGCAAAACGGATACCTTATATTATATGACGAAAATTATTGATGATTAAATATAGAAGTATGGTGACTTTTTGGTAGCTCATGTCAGTTAAGGGAAGTACTATATAAGGAAAAGACAATGTAGATTTGAGAAAAAATTGTTTCACGACGTCGTTTTTGGCAGAGGCAAAAAGAAGAAAGTTTTGGTGACTAAGGTAGGGGAATGCACTATGAATCTATATATGCCTGTAGATAGAAGAAAATCAGGAATTTTCATATTAAAGAAATATGTGTATATGGTATTATGATTGTTTAGTTGTTATTTAGTTTATTTTTATGATTCCTTTCTCTGCTCCAATTTAGTTTAGTATTTTGTTAGAATTCTATATACTAGAAATTAAAATATTTATATGAGATCTTCCAGTCAACTAATCAACTTATAGTAATTGGTGTTGGTCTGCTCATGTTTACGTGTGTGTACATATACATATAATATATATATATATATATATATATATATATATATATATTGTTAGTATTATGTTGTTTGGTATTATATGGTAATATATATTTTATATATATATGGCATCAATTAAAGACTCAACTTGGGTGGTACTTTTATTTATTTATTTAAAAAAAAATTTAGTGTTCTATTAACTCTCGCATTTTTTTATATATATATATTAAAATACTTGTTTTATCATTGTGTATAGCTTGAGATTAAAATTGATTATGTTAGACAAGTTAATGTTTTGAATTATTTTTGATGTAATTCTTAATGAAATAAAGTGTTAATTTTTAAATAATACAAAATGTTATACCATTTGGGGGTAAAGGAAGAGAAGTTGTGTTTTGTGAAAATGTTTGTATTCAGCCTATGAATGGGTTTTGAAGGTGTATGTTCGTATATGTATAACCGGTTGAAAATAGGAAGGGTTGTAATCCCTTCGGTTGAAAAATCGAGAACTATTTGGAACTGTAGTTGGGTTCAGCGGCCCGCCATGAGAATGACCGAAAATCCGTGGTGTATGTGTGTGGTATATATGTCGAAATTATTAATTTTTGTTCAAAAAATTTATATGATTGAGCTGGTGATGTTATTTATTCCTATTTTAATTGATTACAGGTAATTTAGTAAAAGAACTGATACATTGCATTGTTTCCTTTCTTTCATTCTATCTTATTGTATATATAGATTAGAGTTATTTTTCTATTAGGCGGTGGTGCTCATTCCCAATATTTTTCAGGTTTAGTCGGAAACAGCAGTAACGAAGATTTCCCTGAACTCACTTAAGGATGTTTTCTGGATATAAAGAGTTTAAGAAAATGTTAATGAATGTCAATAATGTTTTGAAAGACTTCAGTTTTATGGTCTAAGACGAAGACATTTCATTTGTGATGTTTACTTAATTAGAAAAATAATAAATGGATTATTGTAATGTTTTTTTTTAAGTTATGAAGTTTTTTTTTCCGGATACTTAAAGGTTGTTTATTTATTGTATTTATTTACTATTTTTTTTAAAATCATGTCCCAAAAATCTGGGCATGACAGTACTAGCCGGTCCGGATCCTCCTGTTGGTCACAACCCACCAGCCGGTCCAGATCTTCCTGTTGGTCACAATTCACAGCTAGTTCCAGATCCTCCCATCGATCACAATCCGCTAGCAGGTCCAGATCGTCTTATCGGTTACAATCCCCCAGCCGAGCATGATTGCTCTTTTGGTCACAACTTTTTCGTCCTCGAAGACGGTATCCCAAGGGTCTGGGAGTATCAAAATCCCCGAGCAGGAGGAGGGGACATGCAGACCCTTGGTCATGGAGCTTTGCCTGGAGTATGTTCTGGAGCCCCAAATGACCAGGAGTGTGTCACAACATTGGAACACCAGATTCAGAACTTGAATCAGAGTCTGATTCAAGTGCTCTAACAAAATGTAGTAATCCTACAACGCCTTCCCCCCATAGTATCGGTGCCATCACAGAGTCACCTTAACCCAATCAATCCAGAAAGGAACTATGTTGTATGAGATGGTGGAATTTTAGTGGACAATGCTGCCTAAAATTGTGTGAGAAATGAGCGAATTGGGATTAATCTCGTTTAACTGGTTTCGTCTGAAAGAGCTCTTACTCATGGAGATTCAGGGCAGGTAGGGAAAACTGCTTATAACGACTTGGAGATACAGGACCTCAATGTTGTGAAAATTAACAGAAAAGAAGATCAAACACTTAAGCAAAAACACACAGATTTACAAGGTTTACCCAAAATCTAGGGTTACGTCCTTGGTGTTGCAAATTTTTCATTATGATGAGAAAAATAGGGATACAATTACAGAAAGTTTAGACTTTATGTATAGGCACCTCCTAGGGCTACATAACAAGTGTGAAAATATCAAAATGCCCCTCTAAAAAATTAAGGTCTGGGGCAAGCCCCCGAACCCTGACCTTTCGGGCAAGGGGGCGCTGCCCCTTTGCAACCACCCGCCAACTTACAGTAAAGTTTGATCTGCAAAGTTGGGTCATGGTGTATAGTATAATCAGACTAATAATATTAATCTACAAACTCCCTCATGCTTATGCCCCAAACCATAGTAAAACACCGCATCAACTGTTTTCTCTGTTCTCAAGCTCGAACACCAACTGAAACTAAGCACAAATTTAGTTTCTCAATAGTCACTACCTTGGTTAACATATCTACTGGATTCTGACTTCTATGGATCTTCCCAAATGATAACACCTTGTCATCCAAAAGTGAACGAATGAAGTGGTACCTCAACTATATATGTTTCGTTATGGAATGATACACTGGATTCTTAGTAAGATGAATAACACTCTGACTGTCATTGTATAGAATATTGTTCTCTTGTTCCTTACCCAACTTTTCCAAAAACCTCTGTAGCCAAATCATATCCTTACTCGCTTCTGTAACTGCAACATATTCAGCTTCTGTGGTACAGAGAGTCACAATCTTCTACAATTGAGAAATCTAACTCATTACCATACCACCCAAAATATACACATACTCAGTAGTACTCTTCCTATTATCCACATCACCAGTAGAGTCTGAATTAACATAACCTTGTAACGCAATACCTGACCCAGTGAAACATAATAATGTATCTGTAGTACCCTTCAAGTATCTAAGAATCCATTTTGTTGCCTCATAATGTTGTTTGCCTGGATTACTTATGTACCTACTCACAACTCCCACTACACGTGTTATGGCTGGCCTGGTAGAAACCATGGCATACATCAAGCTGTCGATAGCCGAAACATATGGAACCTTTTCCATGTGTGCTCGCTCCTCTTCTATCTTGGGTGACTGCTCCTTAGTTAGTATAAAATGACTAGCTAATGGGGTGCTCACTGGTTTTGCATCTTGCATACTGAATTGGTTAAGAATCTTTTTAACATACTATATTTGTGACAACTTTAGAGTACCACCCACTCTATCGTTATGCCAAGAATATGTTGCAAAGTGCTCAGACAACTGTTTCTTCAAATTATTAATCTCATTAAAAATTGAACCTGCAATCAACATATTATATACATACAAAAGCAAAATAATATAACTGTTATCAAACCTCTTCACATAACAACAGTGATTTACCTGACACCTCTTATAGCCACTGGTATACATGAATCCATTGAACTTCTTGTACCACTGATTTGAGGCTTGCTTCAAATCATACAAGCTCTTTTTCAGCTTGCATACCAAACCCTCCTTACCAATCACTACGAATCCTTGTGGTTGTCTCATGTAGATGTCCTCTTCTAAATCACCATAAAGGAATGCAATCTTCACATCTAACTGCTCATGATGCAAGTCTTTTATAGTTACGATTCCTAGTACCAATCTAATTGTAGTCAGCATCATAACCAGAGAGAAAATCTTAGTGTAGTCAATTCCTTCCTTCTGTTGAAATCCTTTCATAACCAATCTGGCTTTGTAGTGCTTACTGCCATCATATTATTCCTTAATCCGGTAAACCCACTTGTTATGTAAAGCCTTCTCGCCTTTTAGTAGCTCAGTTAGCGCTCATGTCTGATTTGACATGAGTGAGTCCTGCATAACTGACTCCCACTTGGTTGAATCATCAACCTGCACTGCTTCATCATAACACTTTGGCTCACCACCATCAGACAACAACAAATAGTGTAAAGGGAGATAATACCGTTGTGTAGGTCTAGAGATTCTGTAGGATCATCTCACCGTAGTCTCAGGTGTCCCTTGTTCCACCTATGGAACTATATTTTCGGGATCATTCTAAATTCTCCTCTTCACATCATCCTCAGTGATTTTCTCCAACTCAACAAACCCATCATTTTCAGCATGAGCATCTGCATCAATAGATTCTGTTTTTGATCTGTCCTTATATATTACTTTCTCATTGAATTTGACATCCTTGCTTCTAATAATCTTCTGATTTTGATAATCCCAGAACTGATAACCAAACTCATCAGTGTCATACCCAATAAAATACACTTTTTATACTTTGGATCAAGCTTGCTTTTAGCATTAGAACTTACGTGCGCATACAAAACACATCCAAACACTTTCAAGTGTGAAAAGTTTACCTCTTTTTCGCTCCAAGCCTCCTCTAGCAAGTCTCCATCTAAAGAACAGAAGGTCCCCGATTGATTAATTATGATGCAGTCTCAACTGCATTAGCACAAAACATCTTAGGCAACCCATCATGTATCCTTATACTTCGAGCACGCTCATTCAAGGTTCTATTTATGCGCTTTGTGACATCGTTTTGCTACGGTGTTCCAAGAACAGTCTTCTTCATTTTGATCCTACTAGTAGTACAGAGCTCTTTGAAGCCTCTGTCATCATACTCACCCCCATTATTAGACCTCAAATACTTTATCTTCAATCCTGTTTCATTCACCATTATGGCCTTCCACTTATTGAAAGTGTCAAATACATCAGATTTATTTTTTTAAAAATAAACCCATACCTTTCTTATCAAATCATCGATGATCGATGAAGGTAACATAATATGATAAGCTGCCAAGAGATGAAACTGGAGAAGGTCCCCACACGTCTATACAAACCAACTCTAATTTTTTTGTCTTAGGTTTCTTACCAGCTTTTGAAAAACTTACACTTTTTTGTTTTCCAAAGATGCAATCCTCGCACAAACTAATTCCACTGATTTAATTCCCAACAATTTTTCCTTTGACAGAAATGTCTTCATCCCATTCTCACTCATATGACCCAGCATATAGTGCCACAGGTTTGAATCAACGTCTGAATCAGCAACTGCAACGACATTCTTGGTGTTTGTCATCATGTAGAGAGTACTAGTCTTGCTTTCACGAGCCACAACCATAGCTCATTTGGTGATTTTCAATAAACCAACCACGAAGTTTACTGCATGCCCTTCATCATCAAGTTGTCCCATAGAAATTAAGTTTGTCTTCAAACAGAGAACATGTCTCACATTTTGAATCTTCCAAACGGTCCCATTAGATTGTTTGATCCAAACATCTCCCTTACCCACAATATTCAAATGTTCATCATCAGCCAAATAAACCTTCCCGAAATCATGACTAACATAGTTTTCCATGATTCTTTGAATGTCCCATCTTTCGCCTATTCCAACAATTGTCAGAAAATTTTTCAGTACTTGACTTGCCTTTACTTTTAGATTTCGATTTACTGTGATTCACGCTTGTTCTTTCAGAAGTTCTTCCTCTGCTCTCTGTATTTAGAACAGATCCAGATGGTTCGCCTATTTCCCTCCTGCGAATTTCTTCGCTGAGAATCAAGTCCCAAACATCATCGAACTTCAACTTTCCTTTTCCAGAAGAACTACTCACTACCATAACAGTACTGTTCCAGTTTTCTGGTAAAGAGGATAATAGAATTAATGCCCTGATCTTATCATCAAAATTGATTTTCGCAGAGCTCAAATGAGTCGTAACTGTGTTGAACTTGTTTAGATGGTTCGCCACTAATGCACCTTGTGACATCTTCAGATTGAATAAATGTCGCATCAAATATACCTTGTTGGATGCAGATGGTTTCTCATACATATCTGTAAGGGCTGCCATCAAACCTGCCGTTGTCTTCTCCTTCGCTATGTTGAAGGCGACATTACAAGACAATGTCAATCGAATAACTTATAGAGCTTGCCGATCAAGAATAACCCAATCAGCGTCTTTCATGTCTTTTGGTTTCGTTCCTGAAAGAGGCTAATACAGATTTTTCTGATGCAGATAGTCTTCAATCTGTATCTTCCAGAACCTAAAATCTGTTCCATTGAACTTCGTTCGATCTTGATCTTTCCTTCTTCTGCACACATCGCTCCCACTCGAACTCGAGGCCCTGATACTAGTTGTTACAAAAATTAACAGAAGTAAGCAAAGACACATAAATTTACAAGGTTCACACAAAATCTAGAATTACATTATTGGTGTTGTAGGGTTTTCACTATGATGAGAAAAACGAGGATACAATTACAGAGAATATAGACTGTATATATAAGCACCTCCTAGAGCTACATAACAAGTGTAAAAATACCACCCTATCACTCAAAGCTAAGGTTGAAAGTATGGCTCGTGCCATGAAAGGAAAAGGCTCTGTCACAGTGAAAGATCTTGTCCAATAAACCAATCTCCTTTTTACCTCCAAAGTAATGAGTTGCCATTTACCTGACAAATTCGAGATACTAATAATTGAAGCACTATGTTTACCAAAGAGCAAACAGCTTGAAGACTGAATGAAGAAGAGTGAGAACAATTAAAGAGTAAGATGTGATATTGAAGTTAAATGTCCTAATACTGCAAAAAAATATATATATATATAGAAGTGTTTTTTTTAATAAAAACAAAAAAACAAAGTTATTATATTGTTGCTGATGCAGGCCCAAACCCAAAATTCTTCTTCAACGGATCAATCTGATTCAAAATAAAAGTAAAATAAAAAGATTAGCTATTGTTGAGGATTGAATCATCTAATCAAAACATTTTTGCCCAAAACAAATCAAAAAAAAAAACAGAGCAAATAAGTGAAGCTAAAACATCTGTATTTGGATACTCCATTCCCTTTTGAATTTTGTCAATCTACTTTCTATTACTGCTCCTAGAAACAAAACCTTCTTGCACCCTCAGCCACAGAGAACAGGTCAAGTGTACCACTCTAATGAAACTTTTCTTATCTTAGACTGATAATAAAATGGGTGATCAGAGAGAGAATAATAAGCCCTATAAATGCATGTATTAAAGATATGATGAGTAAAGTTTATATAGAATAAGAAAAGTCCGAAAAAATATGAATGAAAACTGAAATATGGTATTAAATTTAGAAAGTTTACTTGGTGTGTCTCTTTAATTATTGAAAACTGAAATATGCAATTTAGAAGGTCACTGAAAACTGAAATATGCAACTTAGAAGCTCACTTGATGTGGCATCTTTAAATTCAATATTTTGATTAAAAGAAAATGAGTAAAAAAAGAGGAGAAAGGTAATTAATGAAGTTATTGTAATTGGTTTTTAAACGAATCACAACTGCTCTTAAGGAGCGTGTTGATAATTTGAATTATATTATTTTGGGTCTGAGAACTGATATTCAAATTGGTGAAGAGGATCAAGCCCTTATTTTATTTTGCTCTTTGTATATTTAAAGAAAAACTTCCTAGTTATGATATAATTGAATCACACATCTCCATTTTCTCTCAATTATCACTTGCTGCAACAACAGTCATGTTAAGGCTATAGGTCATGTCAACAACGATAATCAATCACTATTTTTCATCTAGTTCTTGATCGATTTTTGGTGTCGATTAAACTACCCACTCTTCGGGCAAAACACTTAAAAGCACAATAAAAAAGGATTAATTTGATTTTTCTTAAGTTTTGAGGACATAATTACCAATTAGTCGTATTCCAAGTAATATCCCATGAAAAATCTCAAGTGTTGGGTTAGTAAGGGTAATCATGAGAGCTAGTTTTGACCTAGTATGTATTAGAAAAGTGAAATACGACAAATACGTAATTAGTTTGCCATTTTTTATGGGATATTATTTGGAATACGACGTATTGGTTATTATGTCCTGAAAACTTGAGAAAAATCAAATTAACCCATAAAAAAATGTTTTGGATAGTTGTACATAGATTTCGTGGAGAGACATGGAGAATATATTTTAGATGGTTAGAGAGAGTTGGAGATATTGTAAATATCTAAGATATTTTGATGGTGTATTCAAGAAATCCTAGAGAATTGATCTTGTTCGTCTTTTATAATGCACCTAACCATCAATTGAAATGTGATGGGCTTATAAAAGGGGGAGAAGTTCCCATTTCAAATGCTATAGTGAGTGAATTATAGTATAATTTTATGAATTTTTGCCTATAATTTGTTTTATCTACTAGTGCTTAATATTTGATTAACTTCAATACAGTTGTTCAACAACATTTTCTCCTTTGATATTTTTAGTTTTCAACAGGAACACCAACAGCAAGAATGAGCAATGAAACTTGTAGTGTCGCTGGCAAGAAATAACATGAAAAGATATGATTTTTTGCGAACTATTCCATATTTTAACTCAACTCAAGAAAGTAGTCCAAAGAATTACAACTGCTTAAGGAGATTCCGGGCTGAATTCCAATTCTGCGCATAATCTAGTTTTAATCCTGTTTTGGAAAACGGCTGAAAGTCTTATTTCTGAGCGTCAATTCGACTTAATTTCCAAATGGGTTGAAAGAAATTCGATTCTGGAGATATTTGGATTTAGCACTAATTTAAGGTCAAAATTGAATTTCAATTCAGAAAAAATATTTTGGAATATTTCTCCTAAACACTTTTCTATTTTCTTTTACTTGGGGTAAGAGAAAGAGATGAGTAGGATTGGGGAGAAGAAAAAACAAGAAGAGAACAGACAGAGAAAATAGAGACAATCATGGTTTTATTTATTTTATTTCATTATGTCTTTTATTTATTTGTTATCTTCTTTTACCATGTGTAACTAAACTCCTCAACTAGGGTTGAGTAGGAAACCTCCATTAATGAAGAATGAAGTGAAGTGAATTTTTTTTTTCATTAATTGATTCCCATGTGTTTGATTTAAAAAACTTAGGTTTGTATTTCTTAAAAGTGATAATCTTTCATTTCATGTTTTTCATTAAGTTTTACATTAGTGAAGCGAAGGAAAATCTACATTTTTAATATACTTTTCATAGTTCTTTACTATTAAATCTAAGTAATAGATTGATTTCTTGATTGCTACTCTAAATTTGAGAATTAATAAATAAATATTAGAAACTTTATGGCTTTAATGGTGGTGGAATCTGACACCTTAGTTATTTTCTCTATTTGATTTCAATTGTATTATTTTATTTGCATATTAATTTAAACTCTTTCAAATCAACCAATTTTTGTTTAAACTAGATTAGTTTTAAATTAATTTGAATTTGTGTTACTTTTTTCTCAAAGTATTCCTTTGGGTTCGATCTCGTTCTTGTCGATCTATACTTCAATAAATTCGTACACCTACGAGTATTTTACACCTTTAAAACAATATCACCAAACAATTTAGTAATTTATCTCTGCTGTAGAAAATTTCTTATATAAAATTTTATTGTGAGATAAAATTCACTCATCATAACTATCCAAATTCTCTTAAATCTTTCAGAGTATGACAGATTAGAATGCATCCAGTTTTTATGAACATGGTTTGATAAATAAAAAAAAACAAGCAAGCCTGGATGATCCAATGGATTCATAGCCTTCCGAGCGTCCTGGCCTCTAATATCTTTGCTTATTTTCTCTAAGCTATATCAACCTAGCCAACTGGAAAACTCATCCCTTGTAAATTTTTGGTGTAATACAAATGATTGGTGTCAGAAATTTTCAACTAGTATCTTTGATTCTTTTCTCTATGTCCAATTTAACTAATTGTTCTTTCTCACGAGTTTTCAAAAATTTAACCAATTCCCCTCCCCTCTCCTAACTATAATTATGAGATCCTCCAATGGAAAATCTGGATGGTTATTAGCATTGAATTCTAAAAAAAAGAAATAGTAGTAACATGTAGCAATAATACAAAAACTTCCACATAAGTTATATATAACTGTAATACAAGGATATATATATATATATATATATATATATATATATATATATATCTGTGTGTGTGTTGTGACTTGTTTCACGGACACCTTATCTTGTCTTGTCTTGTCTTGCATGAAGTTCATTTATTTATGTGGCAATTAAAGACTTTAGGTTTGTACTTGTACATGGAAGCTCTTCCTTGTAATAATGTGTGGGTGTGTGTCTAGCAGGTTTCAAATCACAATGGAGGCTTTTAACTCTGAGCTCTGAAAAATCTTTATAAAAATCTCCTTGTGATAATAATGTTGTGTTTGGGAGCTTGAATTTATAATCGAACGAGATTTAATTAAAATTTGAAACTAAAAATTTTTTAATTCTAAATTTAAGTTGTAGATTCGGTGCTCCCAAATATAACAAGCTATTTTTTATATTTTGCATGCTAGCAGTGCTAGCATTTGAAAGTAAACTTTAAAGTTCTAATAGAAAACAAAGAAATCTTCTTTAAATTAAGATACCTTTAATTCAGAATTTAATTGGTGAAAGAGTTTTATACACCTTAATCAATTCAGAAATTTTAGGTATTTGATGAAAAGATCAATAAATTATTTTAGAAGTTATGGAGCAACTTTGTGGAGACATTAATAGTTTTGTTGCTCTTTTAAAATCTCATCTAGAAAAGTTGATTCACATTCCATGAACCGGGATCCTATTCAATTCTTGTTTGTCACAAGATTCCTTGCATTATTTTCCTATATATATATATATATATATATATATATATGTGCTTCAATATTTGGTGGTCACTTATAATGTAACTATTCAATTGACATATACATGGCTTCCTTTGGCTACAACAATCTGTTGGGAAAAAAATATAAAATCAATTCGTGTTTTCCTAGTGTATGATAGAAGGTCGACTTTTTCCACACAAAGTCATCGCACTTAAAATTAAGAGAAATACTAAACGTCATGAAATTATTTCATGAATTTGTATCATAAATAATGAACAATGCTGCAAATAAATGAGTTTAGAATGGAAAAAAGTGGAATTGACTTGGTTACTTCTGGGCTTCAACTTCTTGCAGGGAAGCAAGGAACTTCTTGAGACATCTATTGTACACACGTGGTCTTTCTAGGTGAACCACGTGACCTGCTTTCTTTATGCCTTCAAATGTTGCCTCATCTCCTAGTTGCCTGTCATTACATCAAGCAAATCCATATCAATGTGACTATTATATATTTACAAGGCCTATATATACTACCTACTTCTGAGGTCCTCTTTGAGGCATTTAATTGGTGAGTTATGTGTTGAACCAGTGACTCGGGCAGATGACGTTATTGGTATGCCGGGTGAGTGAAAATACATTATTTTAGTTGGTTTAGAGCAATTTTTATATTTAGATGGAATCAATGTCACTAAATAATGCATTTTCAATGCTGTCGAAATACCAATAACATGTATATACGGCTCACACAATATCTACTCGAAAATGGAACTTTTGTAGCCCATCTCCTGAATGGTTTAGATAAGTTGTTTGACTTAATGCAACATGATAAAAAGACTCACTCTTTTGTGTTTTGAGCAAGCTCTATCTTGGAAAGTTGATCATCCTCCCCCGAGAAGATGTATTCTATGCACCATAAAACACACACAACACAAACAAGAGTAAAGAAAAATCATCTTGTAGTAAAGGTAGAGACAAAGAAAAATAAAAAATTAATTTGTCTTTCACTTGTTACATAAAAGTTGATTACCTATTGAAAATTGGGGATGGTGGTATCTTTACTGCTGACTATCAAGCCCTCGAGTAGTTCTCCTCTCTCCTTTCTGTTGTTAAACATTACCTGTAATGAGCAGTAAAATCATACCGAATCAGTCCCAAAGGTTTGGTTTTGAATCCGAATGATGTTGGTTCTGATATTATAATGATGATTATGAATACTATTATAATGTTTACACACGTATGGACCTACCAAAAAACTTGTAGTTCAATGGTATAATCATCTCATCTTCAAAGAGGAGGGTCGAGAAGTTCAAATTCCAGGTGAGTAAAAAAGTATACAAATCCCCCCAAATTTTTGAAAAATATATATTATTTTGATGACATATTCTCCATCATATTTATATAAATTTACATTTAATTCTTGAAATTACCGATTTAAAAAGAATTAAGTCGGAAATTTTATAACAATTTAAGTAATTCCTTGGTTTTTCATGAATATAAATTATATAATATATAAAAAATGATAATTTTTAAACATTTTTTTACTGTAAAAACGTTTAAAGGAGATATAATAAATTTCATTATAAAAAGTACAAAATTTAAATAATAAGTTAATCATTTTAAAAAAATTGCTAAGTTTGATGGTAGTTACAACTATGTATTTTTTTTTGGTTATGATAAATTGATACCAATTATAAAATTAAGGATAAAGGGTATAGTAATATTTAAATAAGAAAAAAATACTACAGACTATTCAATTAGAAATGGCAAAATTGAAGAAAAAAAATTACTACCAGTAGAGTTTTGAACTTAGTTAAAGAAAATTATAAAAAGTAGAACTTTGTTGTCTTACCAAAAACTTTTAGGACTTATTATTCACTACAATTAAAAATTTCAACTAATTTGTAATTTTCTCTTTATTATTTATAATTATATCTCTGTCTACAAAGTCTGTCCCTACTTTATGGGAGAATAGCCAGAAATGAATGGGCTAGCTGAAACGCTAGCAACTCTATTATTATTTTGTTTTGGTAAACTTGTACCAGCTTTAATCCACTAGGGTTACAAACCAGCCAAACAGTTGGCAAACTATTCACGTTTGGCTTGTTATGGGCAGCTCATGTTCGTTTATTTACTAAATAAACCGAATCCAAACAAAATTATTACATTCGTTTATTAAAAGAATCAATTTAAAAAATCTCTATGCTCAGCTTGTTTGTTTACAAATATGATCGTGAACAAGCTCATTTAAGTGTTAGTTTTAAGCTCATAAATATATACATGTATGATATGTATTTGCACTTTATATATAACTATATAAAAATATGATATATATTTAGGTTTTAACCCAATAGATATGTAGTTTGTAGTCATTTTAACTTATTAAGCCCAACTCAACCCAATCCAATCCAATTAGTTTATTTCTTTTCAAAAACCCTATAAGTCAAGCCCATTACCATCCTATGTATTCTATTTCTATCCAACCTAAACATCTCATATTTTCACCTTACAAACAAACTGTCATGTCGCTTTAGTCCCCACTCCACAAACACGAAGCTCCTCTGCCAGTGGCAAGTTAGAGAACCACTCTCTGGCAACTGCAAAATCAAACACACTCCATCAACACTGCAACAAATTAAAGGTGAGTTCACTCACTCACTCGTTTGCTTCCCTCCCCCATCTCTCTCTCATCTTATTCCACTCTTCATCTCGCATATTATCATTGAAAATATTGATTATTAATTGACCAGATATAGACTGTAACGAAGGTACCTAATATTTCCCATCTAAAAAATAATAATAATAAAATAACTTTTTTTGAAAAAGAAAAAAAAAAAAAAAGAATGTAAGACAAACCTCAAGGAAATCCTTGACTAAGCCAATCAGGAAACCAAAGCTTTTTGTGAGCAGCAACAGGAAACAGTGCCTTGAGACCCTTGACAGTGGTGGGTAACAACAGCTCCGAAAAAGAAGAGAAGCCAAGACTGTGAAGCATTGCATTGCCAATGGCGAGAATGGAACCAGACACCACCAGTGCCTCAACCAAATCCGGGTACAACTCAGCCATCTTGAAAGCAACCAACCCACCATAACTGAACCCAACCACTGTACACTTCTCCACTCCCATCTTCCTCAGTCCCTTCATCAAAAACTCCGCCTGGAACGTCAGTGACCGGTCGGCACTATGGGTGATCGAACCGCCAAAAAAGAGGAGGTCCGGCACGTAAACGGTCGTAGTTTTTGAAAAAGAATTGAAAGATTATTATACGAGTATATGTTTGTATATATGTATTTGTGTATTGCACATGTGTGTATATATGTATTTGTGTAATCAAAGAATGTATCAACAAATTAACTAATTTTTAAAAGAGCAATGCTACACGTCGTAAAATTATTTCATAAATTTGTATCATGAATGATGTGGAGGTAACGTGGAGAGTTAGTATTGGTGAAATTCCTCCCAAACACATAGTCCCATGATATTATCACCGAATTTCAATATTTCATAAATACTAACTCCCCACATTACTTGCTACATCATTCATGATAAAATTCATGAAATAATTTCATGACGTTTAGCATTTCTCTTTTTAAAAACTACGTCTTCATATACGTACCAATGTTACTCAAAAAAATAAATAAATTTGTTTCCTTTCTCTTATTCCAACCTTTGTTATCTAACAAAACAATAGAATAACATTTATTATTACAGTTTATAAGAGTTGTATTTAATCTTAAAATAATTATAATAACTCTATTGTTTAAACTTTTTTATATAACGAAAGGTTATTATACTCTTACAATATATATATATATATATATATATATTCTCAAAGGCTCCAATTCCAATTCCGATTCCAAGATTTAGAACCGGAATCGTACGTAATGAATGGTTCCTAAAATTTGGAACCGGAACTGAAACTGTAATGAAATGTTCGATTTGGTTCAGTTACGGCTCTTTACGGTTTCGGTTCCACCGGTTCTTTGTACACCCTTACCAACAAGAACAAAATACATATAACTATTGAAAAGTCGAAAGTTTTCCATATTGTATGAAGTGAAAAGAGGGATTTGGAGGGCATACTCTTCCTTTTGAACTTCTTCGGCAACTACTTTCTCTTTTATTTTTTTTTATTTCTATTTTCCTTTCAACACTGAAAATAAATGAATAATATGAGTACAAAATATCATTCTTGTTTATTTGATAAAGAGATGACAGGAACTTTTATGTTTTTTTTCCTCAAATAAGATTTCTTTTTTATTATCAAGTATCTTAGTAAAATTATTTATATTGTATCAAATATTTTTTTTCTCAAGACAATTGATATTCTTTAATTTTGTCTACACTTGATAATTCTAATATTTTTATCGTTGTATCAAGCAATAGTCTTTTATAATTTTTTTTCTTCTCATTTCTCATTTTTAGTTTCGATTTTTAATTAAAATAATATAATTACCATTTTAGATAAAAAAAAAGAAAAAAAAATTAATAAACATAAACACTAAAATGTCATTTTGGTGTTTAAAAATTGAAAGCTTAGTTACAGTGTTATTTAAAAAGTGTTTTGACAATTTATAAACAAAACAAAATTATCAAACATGTTTATTCTAAAATATTTATTTATAAAAACTAAACACTAAACATAAACCGTTACCGAACGGATTCTAAATTTTGCGTTTCATCATTTTGGTAATACAAGTCTATTTCTAACCTAACTCACGTTAAATCATTTTGGTTTATTCCTTATTAAATCTTGACATGTTCACGTTTCCTTGGTTTCATCATTTTCCTTTTGATAATAGAAATTTTGTTCCAACCTAACTCACATAAATCATTTTCAGCAAGTATAGAATGGTAGAGGGGGAAAATACTTATGTCTAACTCTAGGAAAACTTAAGCACCTGTCTAAAAAAATATATTACAAATGAACAAAACTCATTTCAAAAGGATAAAACCAAAAGATCCAACAGATTTTTTAAGATGACTCTCTTCTTCTCTCTTTGTCGCGCAGACCTTCCTCCTCCACTGCTCATCGTCTCCTACTTTGATGGCGTCCTTGTTGTGCTCCATGAAATTCTTCTTGTTCCTCTAGTAATGGAAATTTGGTTGGAAATATGCTTTGGATAAAAAAAAATGGATTTTAGATACCTAGACGTGCTTTAATTTTAGCTAATGAGAATTTTGTAGTTCTTGTTTCTTTCTTTCGAGTAATAAACTTTGGTCCAAATTAATATAACTCATTTATCATCAAGATTAGATGGCTTCGAAATTAGTGTTGTTTGGACACATCCAAACACTATGGATGCATATATTAAAGATCTGTTTGGGTTCGATAAATTGTTTGGTCAATTTATTATATTCTTGATGGGTATATTGAATTGTGGTTTTCTAATTGCTTTCTATGATTAGTAATGAGATTTGTATTTTTTGCCATTTTCTTCCCGTGGGTATGTGCTGTAGGAGTTCCTGATAGGTTAATAATGGAATTTGAAACATACCCTTTTGGTTTTATGCAATATCGTCTAGTGGGTATTTTCTCTTGGCGTTCCTGATAGATAAATATTGGGTTTTGTTTGAATATACATGTTTCAAGAATATAAACCAATTCTTGCTAAATCAAAACATTGCAGGCTTAGGATTTGAAAATGGAGGAGGCAGCAAGTAGCAGAGGTGCTGGACTTCGGGTTACGGAAGAGAATAATGAAAATTAGGTTTCAAATGGAGATGGGGAAGAACGAATGTCTATGGGTAATGCTACATCAACCGAGTTATTTAACATGACTCTCAACTGGCTGGTGATGTGGTATTAAAGTGACTGGTTTTCGCCTAAAAACAAAAAAAAATTTAATATCCTCTAATTTTTAGAATATGCTCTTTGTTTGTTCCCAACCAATTAGTACCCCACCATTTATCTCTTTCCTCTTCCTATCCAATCCATTCTCAGAACAGTCCTCACCTTCTTTAACAAAATTTGAGAATATGTTCAAATGGTTGACGGAAAAGCCAAATCTGGACTCAACGCAGCCAACACCTTGTATAAATGTTTTCGGTTTTAAATTTTGAATGTTCAATAACTCCACCAACAAAATTCATTCAAAATTGATACAAACGAGTGCGGTTAAATGTTTTCTGGGAATGATTGGTTGTCCAACGTATTTTCAAAATATGGTCCCCAATCACTCTGCCACATCCAAACCCACTATCGTCTTCCAGTGCAATTTGGTTTCTTGATTTGTCTACTTCTCTTAAATTCAATAGAACCTTACTATAAATTTACCTCCGTTAAAGCCATAGAACCCAATTCAAAATCTTCTCTTTTTTTTTTCTTCTTGGGGCACATATATAATATTAGTTTAAGAGAACGTATCAAAAAGATGAGTACAGATATAGAAAGAGAGAAGGGTGAAGAAAAGAGGATGGAATAGAAGGGTATTTTTGTCTAAAAAACCTTGTGTATTTAATTTGCAATGGGAGACTTGGAGAGAACGATTAGGTTATTGCCATGTATGAATTGATTTTTTCTCAATTTTTTAGAGTCGTAAAGCCTATCATTTTTTAAAAACACAAGAGTTTAAATGATGTGTAATTCTTAGTACTACAAGTCCAAAAAGTAGATAGTTGGAAGAGTTTTCTTTTTAATTCAAGGTCCCACTGCATCAGAGGCTCGACACTTTCTTTTGATTGAATGCTCGACAAGAGAATCAATACTGGAATCAACAGTGAACTCAGCGTAAGAGATACGAGAAAATTTTAGGGTAAATTACTCTCACCTTTCTTGAAGTTTTTTTTTTTACTCATTATTTAACTTTTCAAAATACGGTAGTCAAACACCCTTGAGATTTGGTTGACTTAACCATGACCTCACGTACCGTGAACTCACCGTTAGCACCGTTAAAGTCAAGACAAACAAAAAATCTAAATCTCCAAACTACCCTTGTGTGTATCATATTTACAAAATTACTAGTCTTTTCTCTCACCCCTCTCTCTCTACCACCATGTCCAACCATCACATATTACTTGATAATCGTCCTTCTATATTAAAATCAAGATTCTTGAATTACTATGATTCATTTCTTTAGTTTTAATGCATCATTTTAGTTTAGATTATAATTTTTTTCTTCACGAGAAGAAAAGAGAAATATTAAAAATCAACCATATATCTTGATGAAGATTTAATGAAAAAGAATTTTTGGGATAGGAATTTTTTTTTTTTTGAGTCTTAGCCTTCACAATTTATATAATATATATATATATATATATATATCCACACTATAATTATATGTAAACTATATTATATACTACTTAAAAGTAGTTAATTATATCACATAATAATATAACTTCAAAAAGTCACTTTTTAAATCAAACAAGCTTTCATTAACTTGCTTATTGAAATATACTATAGAAATTCTATTTAGGTAAAACTAGAATTTTCTTTGATTTTCAATTCAATTAAAAAAAATTGGGAAAAAAGAAAAAAAAATCAATTCAAGATTACGATTTATCGTAGAGATTGGTTACTTTCAATTTAATGTTTTTCCTCAAATACATTGATATATATAAAATTTGCTTCCAACTCAAATACTTTTTATCCTAATCACATAGTTTTTTATCCTTAAAGATAAGCTTCATATATTATGTAACTACTAATGTTAAAAAGGGTAATTATGTCATTAAAAATATGTGAAATGTCTAATATACTCCGAATTTTTTAATAAAATTAAACAAAAATATCCGTGTTTGTAAAAAAAAAAAACTAATTTTCCCCTCGTTATTACTGTTAAAAGGAAAATAAAAATTCTATCTCTAATGTTACGTTTGGTACGCATGAATGGAATGTCCATTTCAACAATTCCTTTATTTTGTATGAATTTTAAAGTGAGAATGTGCATTCCCTTGGAATGAGAATCCATTTCATAATTAAACCTATGGAATGGGCATTCCATTCCCAGTAAGATTAACAAAAAATTCATATAACCAAAAAGTCATTCACCTCCATCACCACCGCTTCCACCACCACACTGGTTCTACCACCACCGCCTCCACCACCTCCACCCCCACATCACCACCTTCCTACTCCACCACACCACCTTCCTACTCCACCATACCACCACCTCCATATCGCCACCTTCCTCTACCACCACCACCACTACTTCCACCGCCACGCCCACCACACCACTACCACCACCTCCACATCGCTGCTACCACCCCTACCGCACCACCGCCACATTACCACCTTCTTCCACCGTCACCGTCACTGCCACCACACCACTCAACCACATCCACATCGTTACCACCACTGACGAGTGTAGATTAATGGATGTTTGTCGTTACTTTTCTACACTTCGTACAAAAAATAATAAAACCTGCAAAAACTTTACTAAAAACTGTATAGCAGTAAGCAGGGTCGAACCACTCTCAAGTGAGAATCAGTAACAAGTCTAAACTTTAAAACCTAAATCTCTTGAGATGAAAAATGAATATTTAAAAAATAAAATTCTGATTTTTTATCTAATAATAAAAACTAATATTAAATGTTTTAGATCAAATGATGGGACAAATCTTAAGGAAAGAGAATTCACCACCATGGATCCATATAAATAAAGTTTTTTTTATATTCTTATCTAGTTTTTCCTCCAATAACCAATACACTTCACCAATCCAATTAGAACTTGAAAAGATGAAGAAAAATATGGAATAAAAAAGAATGACTTGATTATATATGAGAGAGACATTCTTTACTTAATCTGATGCACATTGGCTAGGTAAACAGAGGTAGGCATTCTTCGAATTACCATTATTTGGCAAACACGAAAAATCCTTCCTCTAATTTTAGAAAATAAAATCCAGAATAGAAGAGTAGAAGAATGCTCTTGGGAGGAAAAAGTAGACAAGAAAATAAAACAACTTACCTATACTTCAGCCATGGTGGCTTCATCACTCCCTTGAGAAAGATGTTTATGCTTGCATATTAATAGAAAACAAACAAATAGAAATGAAACTACTACTCATCATTGAATCAATAAAATAATTACACTATTTTTCTCTACAATTTCTAACTCCCTTCACCATCTCCTAAGACTCCCTATTTATAGAGTTAAAGGGGAATGGTTTAGGAGAGAAAATTTTAAAATACAAAATTTTGAATTTAAATATCTAATATTTGATCTCCATATCTTTAATTTGAATTCTGGATTGCAGACGTAGCCGTGCAAAAAAAGTATTTTGCAAAGTTTTGAACTTCAGACCTCTTGTGAAGTAGATTGCACAGAATACCATCTCTCCTACAATTCTTCTGATGTTTATTTTTGTCTATATATATCCTTTTTAGGCCTTTTCTGCTGCTTTTACTCTTATTTGGAAACCAACCCCTGTAAAACACAAAATGCAAAGATAAGAATATTTAAATAAAGTAAAAGATGAATTAAAAACTTATTTTAGGATATAAAATAACAAGTTTTGTACACTTATCAATCACCGCCACATCGCTACCTTCCTCCACTACCACCCCCACCATTCCACTTCATCACCTCCACATCACCACCTTCCTCCACCTCTATATCGCCACCTTCCTCCACCACCACCACATCCACATCACCACTTTCCTTCACCACCTCCCTCACCACCACCTCCACATCTCCACCTTCCTCCACCACCACATATTTATTGGTTTAATTTATTTATCACTAGGAGGGTTATTTTGGAGAATTTGATTTAAAATTTATTTCATTACCACCTCATTTCATATTTGCAACCAAACAATAGAATGAGAATGGTCATTCCATTCCATTCGCATTCTCATTCCATTCCCAATTTTATTTCATTCCATTCACTCGTACCAAACACAGCATAAAAGTTTCAATTCATTATACTTTCTCTCTCTAACAGATTTTAATATACACAATAAGAATATATTAGTTTTGTTAAGTTTCTATATCCGTTTATTTCCATTTTTTTTCATTTCAATTTTGTTAAATTTTTGTATTCCTCCAGTTATATATACATATACATATATATGTATATGTATATGTATGTATCTCCCAAATCTCATGTTTTACTCGTCACAATCTAACCTATCAATTTCTCTGTATACACACAGAAACACACACACACACACACACACACACACACATATATATATATATATCAAATTCTGCAATTCGATCTATAATTGGAATTGTGATTTTTAACACACACGTGTATATATATAAGTGTTAAATATATAATACATGTATCATCATCCCTCCCCCAAATCGTCGTTGCCCCAAATCGTCCACCACCACCGACGGCTATAGTATCTATGAGTGACTCTCCAAGTTTATTTCCTTTCTCTCTCTTTGATCTCTTTCAACCACCTGCTTCATTTCTCACTTCTCCACCCACGACGACCACCACCACCAACGCACTATTTCTCTTTTCTTCACCACCATCCACCTCTCTACCCACAACTACCATCGTCGGTCCCCTCTACCATCATTGTCGCAGCTACCCACGACCACCACTACCACCAACACACTCTCTCCCCTCTACCACTATCCTCCTCTCTACCCACAACCACACAGAACTCCAATACCCAAGCTATCCAAAACCACCACTACCAAACCTTAGTTACCCCACCTCGCCTTAATACCCAACCACCACCCAAACAAGTCCCAATTGCTATAAATCCACACTTAACGCCAACAAACAAAATTTCATATAAATTAGAACATTAAATTTATATATATGTATGCAATGTGTTTTGATGAGAGATTGATGTATCCATATCAAGTCATATTTGTTTCTTGGGGACTTGATTATGGTTGTATGTGTGTGTGTGTGTGTGTGTGTGTGTGTATTTGTTAGGTATATAGTGCAAGATTGCAAATACCCAAATTCATCACCAATTACTTTTGTTTATCAATGGGTTTTGAAGATTCTGGAGAAAAAGAAATGGTGATAATGGGTATCAAAGGATATAACAGTCTTTTTGCATAGGTTCTGGGGTGTACAAAAATTTTCCCAAACTGAAAAATCGAACCGGATTGGACAAAACGGTTTGGTTTTTTATGGTTCGGTTCGGTCACGGTTTCAAAAACTTCAATCAATAATTTTTCAGTTCGGTTAGAGTTGCGTGTCCATTGGAAACGGACCAAACCGAACTGAATTGTTTAGTTATATATATATATATATATATATATATATATATATATATCTATATAAATTTATAAAATATATAATATTATGACATATGCTCATGTGGATTCACAAGTAATAGTAGCAGTTTTTTAAACTATGTTTTTTTTTTTCCTTTTGATAGTAAGCTAGTAATAATTTTTATGGTAGTAGGTTAGTGGTAGTTTTTTAAAGATCTAAACTATTATGTTTTTTGCCTTTTTATAAAACCAAAAAAATAAACTATTATAGAACCGTGGTTAGAATCGACCGGAACCGTTTCATCATGATTCAGTTTCATGGTTTAATAAAATCGATCCGTACGATTTGAGGTATTTTGGAATCAAATCGAACCTAATCAAACCATGTGCACCCCTAGTCAAACCTGCATATGCACAGTTTGGATCTCTCTGATAAACAGTACAAAATATTTTGATTATAGGGTCGCCATAAGCAAAGTTTCTCTCCATGTAAAATAAGTTAACACTATAAAGGTGTGAGTGTAATTTGCCATAATGAATTTAGGTGTCATTTTAGAAAAGGGAAAGAGTGTACTCACCATATTCATTGGCTATCGAATTATAAGGTACAGTGGATCAAGGAAATTATTAGATCTCTAGTTAGATATACGAGAATCATTAAATAGAAATAATAGAATATTAGAAAATCTAGTACAATAAAAATTAGAAAAATGTAAAAAAAAATAGAAGAACGAATTACTAAATTAGAAGAATATATAAAAATCCTAGTTAAATATTATTCACTTATTCTTGAAAAGCTTAATAATATTTAGAAAACAATTTGTAGATGGATCTAGTAAATAATTTATTAAAATTAAATATTAAATCTGAAGATTTTATAGCCTTAGTTGAGAACATTAATCAAGTAAATATCTCAAAAGGAATATGAGAAATTATAAAACAAAATAATACTATAATAATAATGTTAATAGAAATGTTAGAAAAAGATGAAGAAATAAAAATCATTAACGAAATATGACATGGATTAGGAACTAGGATAGAATAAATGAAAATAGAAAATAATAATAAAAGAAGGAGAACATGGATTAGGAACTTATCTATACTACTATTAAAAGTACAAAAGGGTTAAGCAAAACCCTTTCCTTTTTTTATTAACCCTTTCTTTTTATTTCTAATTTTTAAATTTAATTTTTTATTTAAATTATTTCCTAAGAAAAACCCTTTCCTTTTTTATTAACCCTTTCTTTTTAATTATTTCTAATCTCTAAATTTAAAAGGGCAAAAGCCTTTCCCGTGACCTGTTCTCTTTATTTCTAATTTTTAAATTTACTTTTTTATTTAAATTATTTCCCAAGCAAAATCCTTTCCTTTTTTATTAACCCTTTCTTTTTATTTCTAATTTCTAAATTTAAAAGGGCAAAATCCTTTCCCGCGACCTTTTCTCTTTATTTCTAATTTATAAATTTACTTTTTTATTTAAATTATTTCCCAAGCAAAACTCTTTCCTTTTTTATTAACCATTTCTTTTTATTTCTAATTTCTAAATTTAAAAAAACAAAACTCTTTCCCACGAGAAAAAGTGTACAATAAGGCCCTAAATACCTATAAAATCATTATTCCTCTCGGCTACGGCTCTCCATTCTTCCTCTCCGCCCTCATCTTCTTTTTTTATTAACCATTTCTTTTTATTTCTAATTTCTAAATTTACTTTTTTATTTAAATTATTTTTCAAGTCAAACCTTTTCCTTTTTTATTAACTCTTTCTTTTTATTTCTAATTTCTAAATTTAAAAAAGCAAATCCCTTTTGCCGCGAGAAAAAATGTACAATGAGGCCCTAAACACCTATAAAATCACTCTTCCTCTCGGCTACGACTCTCCATTCTTCCTCTCCGCTCTCATCTTCCTCTTGACTCTCATCGCGACTCTCAGCTTTCTCTTGGATCTCATCAACAACCATTCGATTTGGTTTCATCTCGGCTTACATGTGAGTTCTTTTCTTTAGCTTCTTTTTTTTTTCTCCTAATTGTTTGCTATTAGCTTTTAAAATCAAAAATTTTTAATAAAAAATTAAGTATATCCACCTAAATATGAATTGATACAGGAACTAAAACATACATCAAGAGACTAATTTAGAGAAGTGATTTAAGGTTTTCGATAAAAACTAAACCCTGCAAGGTAGGATATAGAGATCAAGCTAAAGCTGGATCAGTTGGACATAAATACGATTGAATAATTTATGTTTATTTGATTGAGATCAATAAATTTCTTCAAACATAGTTAAAACTCTATTTTGATGAAATAGGCTGTTACCTCTTCCCAATCTTGAGACACTGAAAAAAAGTATGGGATAATTGAACTCCATCCAACACCATGCCCTTCAGACTTCTAATCTGGTCTGCAGTACGTGCACCAACCTGTCTAATCATTTTATTTCTAATGAGTGGTGACAGTTCACTTAAAAAATAAAATTAAATCGGAAGGTGATCAATGTGATCTAATTTCTTTGGTCTTCCTAAAAGTTTAAGATTAGGAGCTTTATGCATATCTGGTTGAGGCAAATTGTGATTTTTGTTTGGTATTCATGGAATTATGTATACAAGATTCTATCTTCACTTTCTTAATGCTATTTTAGGTCTGAAAGTTGTTTGCAAAGAATTATGTTCAGTTGTTGTATGGTTGGTCTGATGATAGCTATGTCATCCAATTCATTAATATCAAGCATTTGAAGCTAAAGTTGGAGATGGTGTCTATATTCTTAGTCTTTTGGCTTCTTTTTCAGCAAGTTTGGTTGAGCTTTGAGAATATCTTCAACATTTTTTGTATCTATTATTTTTCAATTTACATGGTTTATTTTGTTGTTTTAATTGGAGCTTGAAGTTGTAAGTTTAGAAAAAATAAAATATAATTGTGTGGACTTCAAGGACTTGAACAAGTACATTGATGAAAAAAAATTATAGGTTTGTTTTCTTTTAACTCTTTACTCTCCTTATATATTCTCTCTATTATATAAATCTATAAGTTTAATTTTTTACTTTCGCTAGATGTTTTGGAAATTGTTATGGAAGTATCTCCTGCATTCAACATAACTAAAAAGAACAATGGAGTGACATCCAAATTGCGAGACATTATTCTAATGAATTTGAGGTACATCATTACAACACTACATAAATGTTCATAATTACCATTATAAATTATTGAATTAATTAATTTTTATAACAGTTCAAAAACAATTATTTTGACGTTGTGGGAGAATCTTGCTGAGAATGAAAAAAAATTGATAATGAAGCTAATAAACGAAAGACA
Organism: Cornus controversa; assembly: GCA_026545225.1. Lineage (NCBI taxonomy): Eukaryota > Viridiplantae > Streptophyta > Magnoliopsida > Cornales > Cornaceae > Cornus > Cornus controversa. Next base: position 116,853,880 of record CM048845.1, on the reverse strand, counting down.
TTATCATAGTTAAACATTTGTCAATCAACACATTCAAATATAACTTATCACACAACATTGAGATTATTCACTTTATATTTTTTATTATATTTAAATGAACATAAAATAAAAAATAATATTATATTTCAGGTTTGAGTCTTCAAACACAACCGGGATCTACATTACAAATTAATACGAAAATTGAAAGAGTCAAAGTATTACGATATTGGTTGATTATTTATTTCTTCTTATTTATATTTAGTTTTAATTATTTATTTTACTTAAAGAATATCATGCATGACTGGTAGGACATGGTTGGTGGAAGCTAATCCACTATCAATACTTAAAAAATAAAACAAAAATGTATTTGTACATATCAATAACATATTGTTTCAATAATTTATTATACTTTCATAGGTTTGAAAAAAACGTAAATGACAAAAACATAGATGCTCTTATTTCAAGTTCAAAATATCAATTATTCGAAGAGGTTGAAAAACTTTCACTTGAAGACACAATTCGAAAATCTGCAATGACATTCAAGGTATTAAATTATTATTATTTTTATATATTCATTTAATTTTTCTTTATTATATCATGTGATTATAATTAATTTCTGTTAAAAAAATATATTTTGTCACTCAACTTGTAGAAAACACATTACTTTTTTGAAGCAAAAATTATAGAGATTAAAAATGCATCTGAACCATGGTATAATGCATGTAAGTAATGCAAGAAGAAAGTTGAAGTATGAAATGATGAACTCGGTTGTACTAATTACAAAACAAATGACGCTAAATGCTTTCAAATGTATTATTATATCTTCAAAAAATTATTTTTTTTATAAAAAAAATTACAATATGACAAATATATCATTATTTATTATTATGTATTAATGAAATATACTCATTTATGCAGATTTATGATGCAATTTTGAGTCAAAGATATAACAAATAATGCATATCTAACAATATTTAATGATTCTCAATCATTAATAAATTGTTCACAAGATGAGCTAATATAGTTAAAAAGTCTGGAAATACGTTTTTTCTCACTTATAAAATTTATGGATAAAATAATTCATTTGAAATGTATCAATATTATAATATATTTTGCCACTCAACTTGCAGAAAAAACATTACTTTTTTGAAACAAGAATTATAGAGATTAAAAATACATCCGAACCATGGTACAATGCATGTAAGCAATGCAAGAAGAAAGTTAAAGTACGAAAAGATCGACTCAGTTGTACTAATTACAAAACAAAAGACACTAAATGTTTTCAAATGTATTATTATATCTTCAAACATTCTATTTTTTTTAAAAAAAAATTATAGTATGACAAATGTCATTTTTTATTATTATGTATCAATGAAATATACTTATTTATGCAGATTTATGATGAAATTTCGAGTTAAAGATATAACAAATAATGCATATCTAACAATATTTGATGATTCTCAATCATTAATAAATTATTCACTAGATGAGATAATACAGTTAAAAAGTCAGGTAATGCTCTTTTTCTCACTCGTAAAATTTATGGATAAAACAATTCATTTGAAATCTATCAATATTACTAAAATAAATTTGTTCTTTTTGTAGGACGAGGAGATGAATGAATTTTACGACAAAGTGACAAGTTGTAAAGGAAAATAACTTCTTTTTATGATCAAGATAGACAACAGTAAAAATGACGCAATCAAAAATAATTTTGTGGTAGCGGCTGTCAAAGAAGTTTCACTTGAAAATGATTTATTTGAAGAAGAACTCAGAAGGATGAAGTGTTGAGAATTTCCAAAATAATAGTAATAGATTGTTTAATAATGGTTAGAATTATATCATTTGATTTCTTATAGTTTATACTTGATTCTTTTCATGTGAATAATAGTTAACTTATAGTTTTATTTTTTTCAACAAGTGAGTTTATATTATCAAGGTTAAATAATGAAAATAGTTTTGGGTGTTTTAATTAATATGTTTGGATGTGTTATAATAGTTTTCAATGTTTTGAGTATTATAATAAAATGTTAATTTATTTTTTATTCACGTGCATCACACGTGCTTTAAACTAGTAAATATAAATATGTGACAACTCTAATGATGGAATAATTAAAAGAAACAATACATTAGGAAGATTTAGATAATAAATTAACCTTGATTATAGAAAATGAATAAAAAAATATAAAAATAGAAGAGAATGAAAATATGGAGTTTTTTTATGCTACTGTACTTGAAGAACCCAATTTTTTTGACTTATTTGAAAACAAAAAACTAAAAATCAATGAGAATAGCGAATATCAACTAAAAAATGATGAAATGAATTTGGGGCAATATTATGATTTAAGTGAGGAAGAGTTATTAGAACTATTTGAAAAAGAAAGTGAAATAGTGAGACAATTATGCTGCGTTTGGTATGCAACAATGGAATGGAATAGAATGCCAATTTTATGTTTTTAGATTCATTTCTTTGTTTGGTAAGAAAAATTAAAGTAGGAATGACCATTCCGTATCATTCCTTTGGAATGAAAAAGAATAAAAATTCATTCCACTACTCAACCTATGGAATAGTCATTCCATTCTCAATAAACATTAAAAAATAAAATATCGTTACCAAAAATAATGTAATCATCGTTCCATTCCTACATCATTTCATGTTTAAAACCAAACAATAGAATAGAAATGACTATTCCATTCCATTCTCATTCTCACTTTAATAAAATGCTCATTCCATTTCTTTGTTGCATATCAAATGTAGCATTAGGGAAAACGAGAGTTAACTAAAACAAATACGGATTTGGGCCGCTTAATCCAAATTAAATTCACTGTTCAATGGAACTTTAGAATCTGAGAATTGGATTATTAGAATGTTAGTGACATCTTGATTGAGGTTTCAAATTATAAGGATTTTAGATAACATCTATTATTAGGTGTTATTCCAAATATCCATGAGTGGTTTTTGGCTTGTAGCCCAATCCTATTTCTTTGACACATGGAATGTTCAACTTAAAGAACTCAAGAATTTTCTCTCTTCCTGGTTTGAGTCAGCTTAAGAATCTCACTCTTAACATACATGATTCCTGACAATAAGGTGAAGGTGCTTTAAGCTAAGTCACACAAAGCGGTAGCAAAACGGCAATGAGAGAGTGATGGAGTGAGAGCGCAGAGCCTGAGAGCGGCACAATTATGTGAGGCTTTAAGTGCTTTCAAAATTTTAATATGATAAGAATTTTCTATTGCTAGGGATCATTTATCATTAGAGCTTCAGACACACTTGAGCATGAACTGGTACAATATATATATATTGGAATAATTAAATTTAGCAAACATGCAATCTTTAATCTTCTGAAAAGTGGTTCATTCTACGGCTATCAATCAGCCTTCATCAGAGCTTTAGATGCTTCAACCTATATAGAAAAATGGGTAAGTTAGTTAACCAACAAGCCCTTATTTTTCTTGATTTATGGGTAGCTTACACCACTTGTTAAGACTAATCTCAAAGAAAGATATGGTAAGTGAAGAACATTAATGGAATCCATATGGTTAATCAGCCCATTTGCAAAATTAAAAACTCTAGCAATGATGACATAAAAGCCCTAGAGTGTGCAATATGCTTGCCAAGATCGACTTCCCTACTAGTTAAAGGGGACATTGATCACGAGGAGGTTACCTCTGCTGATCTTGATTACTGATAGTGTCTCCTTCTTCCTTGTTCGGCACATTGCTCTTGTAATTAGGAAGGGGGACTTTGCCTGACTCAATGCGTGTGATGTCGCTTAGAAGGATCTCATATTGCATCTTCACTTCCTCCACACTTTTCCCACCAACCGCCTTGGCTATGTTGTGCCACCGGTCAGGGGTGTCCTCATCATATAGTGCAAGAGCATTCTCAAACATTTTATTATCCTTGGCGGTCCAATTCAAGTTGGGACAGCAGGAAGGAGGACTAGATGCCATTTTCTAGCAGATGTATATATATATATATATATATATATATATTAGAGCGAATTTAGGCAAGGAAAAAATGGTGGGATCGAGCAAATTAAGTTGTTTTGTTGAAAATAAGGAACTGTGATTAAGAATTATTTGCTCTACTGAGATTGAATGGAAAAACCAACAGTTTGTGGAAAACTCTACTGAGTTTGAATGGAAAGGTAGAAGAATGAGCGAAGATATATATATATGTCAAAGCAAGAACCATTTTAACTAGAGACCGGGTGAATAGGCAACGCAAGTTGGCAAACAAAATTTGCAGAACTGCAGATTATTTAATCAATTAAGCAGCCTTGAGCTAAAGAAGGACATGGAAAACTGGGAGAGAGAGACACAAACACAGACACACATGCAGGTGTAATTTAAAAATCAATATGTAGTACTATGTTTATTGGCATGTGGGGTTTATTTATTTATTAGAAACCAGATTGAGAAATCTTTGAAGAAAGAACCCAAGAAGAAGTTATGATTGTTTAAACAAGTGGTCAATTTAAAATGATCTCACTTCACTGGAATTGATCTCTTTGCAAATCAAACCTTGTCCGAAGAATCTGGGCACTTCACGACTGCCTAGTCTACTTCTATGCTGACTCATCTCCGTGGGAATTGGGATAAGACTTGGCTACTACTGGAAAATTAATTATGTACGTAGTCCTCAAATATAGACTTGCTTTTCATATTGTCTATGAATATTGATATAGCATATTGTGTTCCATAGTTGTTGCGCACATGCATACATAATTTACAACCATTATATTGTGCATTGCGCTATTTGGGAATTCAGCTGCCAACTCAAAGACATGATCACATGATTTAATATGATAGTAGTACTTTGCTTTGTTGGGACAGCCATTTTTTTTCTATAAGCTTACATTGGAATGGATCAGTAATATAAGATTGCATAATTTATAGAACAACTAGGAATCTATCAGAAGAATATTTTCACGGTTTTGGCCGTTGTATATTCGATGAAACAGGGTCAGGATTTATTTTGGCTTAAGCAGGTTGATGGATGTTCCATCAAGTGCCATCTTCATCACCGTAACCTTAGCAATTAAAATGTGTCTGTTGAGAGAGAGAGAGAGAGAGAGAGAGAGGGGGGGGGGGGGGGGGGGGGGGGGGGGGGGGGGGAGGATTGGAATTGATCCTAGTTTTCTTATGTATTATTATATCATAGTGTATCCTACTTGCTTTTATCCTGTATAAATAGTGTATTATTATATATATTTTGTGCAATAGTTGTGTGCTTGCGTACATAATTGACATCTTGGACCAGTGACATTCAAATGAGTTTACTACCTGTTATCTGATTTTATTATGTATCCCAAACACTCTGAGATTTGGTGAATTCAATTAACTAGGAGGAATAACTTAATATGACAGTATTTGCTTGCCAGCACAGCCATTTTTGGAATAACTCGAGTTCGGACGGGTCTATGATTTAAGGTTACGTATTTTATGAAAGTACTAGGAATCTCTCAGATGCGGAAGGACTTGGACATATAAGAGTGGGTATGGAGCACTTAGTTTAGGCTTTTGGGTTAGATGGCAAGAATCTTACCCGTTGCATTTGGCATTAGAGTCAAATTCAGTCCTTGGTTTGGTGTCACTCGGGTAGGCAGCTCGCGTTGCAAGTTCAGGGACTAACTTGTCTCACATCGGATCCAGCACTACCTAATAGCTTAGCTTTTAGGTTAGAAGGCAAGCGTCCGACCCGTTACACGAGGGCTCGTCCAAATTACGAGGTCTCATAAATCCTTCACAAATTTGATCAAACAAGTTTGGATCACCCAAATATGTCAATTACAAAATTATATCTCACAATCTTCACCTTTGATAATTTCATGACAAAACCACCTATACAATTATAACCTAACTCACTGAAAAAATTAGATTACAAGTTTGCTCAAAAATACACAGAAAATAAAGAGCTGATCCAATGAAGCTTCACATGTGTATTCATGACTGTTTAGAAATAAAACATGTATCTGCACATCACTTAAATAACACAACCTGTAAAAAGCTTAATAAAGAAAGATAAACAAAATCGCTAATATTCCCCCTTAAACAGAAATATCTTATAAAGTACATACTCTCCCCCTTTTTGTAACAAATTGACAAAGACAGACCTAAGGAGAGTTATATTAAAAGATAATCAAGTAAGCACATAAAGAGAATAAGACAATAATTGAGCAAAACCAAATTTCATTACTGATCAAATCAATATCCAAAAAAAATCAGAACATTAGTTAATGAACTAAACATAATCTAAGAATAAATAGTCTAGACATCATGGATAATCATAAACAAATCAAGTCTTGCAAAAAAAAACATCAAGGCCTACAACTTATATCTAATCCTTATCAGCATCAGCAGCCTCATCAGAACCAGCAGGGTCAAGCTTGTCTATCCTAACATGTAGTCTGTCAAACCCTTGTTGAATGAACCATAGAGCTTGATTTATCTGATTTGCTGTCACTGGAGTGTCAGTCGCAGGAAGTTGGAAGACTCCTCGACATCCAGACACAACCTATCCAGCTCCTTGACTGAGCTCATAGGTTTTCCTATCCTTTTCCTTTTTGTTTATCGAACGAGTAATAGAATTAGCATCAATTACTTCTTTCGGCCTCTCAACATCTGCTCCATCAGGAATAGGAACCCTAGCACATCTCAGAATAACCATGATAATCTGTTGGATTGGTAAGGCTGATGATGACCTAGAATGTCGAGTAGCTAGAATCATAGTACGCATGATTGTTGCGGGAAGATTGATGGGATCCTCCGGAATAATGTGATATAATAGCTCAACACGACTCTTGATTAAATTGCTTTTGTGGTCATGAGGGTCAAGATTATATGAGACCACCAATTTCAATGCCGATACATTATGTGTGAGGTAGAGAAAAGGCAACCTATCAACAAGCCTTGGGACATTGGGTATACACAACTCCTTAATTATGTTATCAATGGTTGGTCGGTTTGGATCCTCCACTTGGTATGGCAAGACAATGTCATCCTCAATCTCTGTGACTCCCAAGATATGTACAATGGTGTCTTTGGTAACCTCGACTCGAACATCATAATACTTGGTAATGAAAGTTGAGTCATCCAAATTAGAAGTGATCATATTTCCATAAAAATACCTTACCATGTCTGGCTTTACAATCTCCCGAAGGTCACAAAGTGACTCCCAACCATTATCTTCAAAATATTGCACAAACTCTAACTGTCATTCTTGTTTAATCGCCACAAGGTTGATTTTTTTGTTCAATTCTCATTGCCCGGCAACCAATGATCTTGATGAAGTTATTGTAGTTAAAGCCATCCTCAAATATATTTTAGTAGACCTCCTAAGTTGAACAAGCTCGGGTGCTGGATTAGTAACTGAAAAAAGAGGTTGTGAAGGAGTAGGAATGGCTAGAGGAGTGGGAATAGAAGCATTGCCAGAAACCACTGAAGAAGGTGAAATAAAATCTGAAGTAAACGGAATAGGCAATGAAATTGCTCTTCTCTAAAAGAGAAATTACGATGCTCTAGGCTCCCACTGGATTCATCATTCTCAATGAATTTTGCATAACATGTCTCAACAATCTCCATAGGTCTGGAAGAGCAATAAAATGACTGTGCGTGGATCAAGCTTCTTACTATCTGGATTGTACAACTTTGCCTCTGCAAGACATTCCCACATATGCAATGTTTGAGACTTGGTTTATGACTCGTCAAAAGCTTGAAAGGTATTGCAGAAGCTGTTTTACATAGTACCCTATTAAGAATATAAATAGTTATTTTGAGAGCTTTTTCCAAAAAACTCTCAGGTAGTGAAGAATGACTTATCATACTACGAACAACCTCTTGATAGGTGCGATTTCTTCTTTCTCCAACTCCATTATGCTCAGGAGAACCAGGAGTGGTATACTGTGGCACAATGCCCTTCTCTTTTAGGTATGTATTGAAAGGACCATAATTCACACCCTCCTGGTCCATTTTCTCATAATACTCACCACCTCGGTCCGATCTTACAATTTTAATTTTTCTACTTAATTATTTTTCAACGTCAAGCTAATAAACCTTAAACACATCAAGTGCTTCGGACTTCTGATGGATTAGGTATAAATAAGCATACCTTGAGAAATCATCAATAAATGTAATGAAATACATTTAACTTCCTCGAGAAGGAGTAGGAAATGGACCACAAATGTTAGTGTGAATAAGGTCCAAAAGATCAGATGACCGACTAGCCTCAAAATTATGCTTCTTATGCATCTTCTTTTTAACACAGTCAATACATAAATCATAATCAGAAAAATCTAGTGATCCAATGATGGCATCATTAACCAAGCATTCTAGTCTCTTTCGAGAGACATGCCCCAATCTCCTATGCCATAACATAGGTGAATCATCTCTCACAAAAGCATGATTTGATCCAGAAGGTATCGAGTCCACAGAAAAACAAAAAGCAAGTATATGAGAATCATCCAACAATAACTGATATAAACCATCAACTAAACACTTATGTCTAACTATATTACTACAATGATGAATAGTAACTGATCCATCACCAAATAAAAAATGAAATCTCAAAGCATTAAGTCTCGAAACTGAAAGTAAATTACGCCTAATAGTAGAAACATAAAAAACATCATTAAGCTCTAAAGTAAAACTAGTATACAACACTAGCAGAATCGTTCCAATAACCTCGATACGAACCGCATCATCATTACCCAACACCAATCGATCCTCAAGCTTGGAATTCTAGTGAAGACAATGCGGTTATCTGCATTAGTTGATACCTCATTGCGTCCCCGCTTGCGTGCCATAAACACCACCACAAAAAGAACCAAAAATAGAGTCAAGAGTTCCATTTGGGAATTTTGTCAAAAACACCTAGAAGGCAACACTTTAAACCTCAAGTTTCAATGGGTATTGTTTGATCAAGTATCCACAAACCTCAACAATAATCAACACAAACTCCAAAATATCCAATTCCAACCTCCAAATGACAATCAATCACAAAAAAATATAGAGAAGAAGAGAATGTATGTGAGTTGAGTGTTTTAAGACTTGAGAGTTGAGAGATTAAGTGAGAATAAGAGAGTGCTAGTGTGTGCGCGCATGAGTGAATGGGAATAAATAAGCACCAAAACACGCGCACGGATATGCCTTGAAACTGGGCATCACTAAATGTGACTTGTCCTGATGTTTGGGGACCGATCCAACATATTTCGGTTTCTTAGAACCTACAGAAGTGCGATCGGTCCTGAATTTTGGGGACCATTTTGTGAATTATGCAAAATTACACAATAGACCTTAATTCACCAAACACACCTTACTTCAACCTCATTTATCAATAAACTAAAATGTTAAAAATAAACAACATAAAACACAAACACAACCACAAAAAAAAATATGAATTTTTGTTTTTCTGAAAACAAAAAAAAAAAAAAAAATCTTATGAGAATAACCAAAATTGATTTTCCAGAGAATAAAAAGAGTTCTAAAATTTCTGAAAAATTTCAACACATATATAAATGCAGAATTTTAAAACCCATAATTTGTCCACAAAATTCATCCTCAAGTTCATGATTATGGCACAACTTTCAACATATAAATATTTATAAAAATTTAAAAATTCATGTGTGTGTGTGCAATCCAACTTCATCAAAGATAATCAAATTTCTTTGATTCATCTTCTAAAATATATTGAATGATAAGCAAATAAACTACACATGATCAAATATTTTTTATTAAATTTCATTATCATTTTTTTATTTCTAAGACGGTGGCTTTCACGTTTACGGACAACCAGTTATTTCCTCAAAAAAACTTCTTTTTAAAGATATCTCATTGGAGATTTATGTCGTAGTAGTAGCTTCGAACACATCCCGAATGTAGCCTTTTCTTTTTGTATTAGATTTTTAGCAATTTATTTTTTTTCAATTTTTTCATGCTGAATAAAAATAGAATATTTTCTTTTCCTTTTTTTATTGATCATTTAAGCTTTCAATACTACTCATATAATATACCCTAGTCAACTTCGCATTAGTTTCAATCAATTCTCTCAAAGTTGGACAAGTGCACAAATTGTATGGACTCAAAAGATTCATCACTAAAAATATATAAATATAGCACATTAGTCATCAATTGTTAAATCATAAAATCAAGTATTTCATCCATTGACAATCTAAGTATCACAATTATGCATTCACAAATCAAAGTGAAATTAAAAAGAAATACAAAGAATTCACATTATTTCTCAGAAAAATGTGATTCTCATAATCTTATATGATTATTACAAAAAAATAAACAACTTATCCTAAACTAAAAGATATGGTCTAATGAAAAACAAATAATTAACATAAGTTCAGTCCATGACCATAACATTCCTAATGACCTAGTTAGGGGGTTTTGTACCTAAAGACCTATTAGGAATAAATCCCATAGTATCAATAGACACAAACTTCTCCAAATCTTCTTTTTTCATCCAGATTGTTTTAACATGCAATTTATCAAAAAATTATTGTGAAGAAATAAAAATATCATTTTTCTTGTTTGAATTCGTTTTAACTTGAGAATTTTTGAGTTTGTTCTAGTAATGTGGATTTTTAGCATGAACCCTATGCTTAGCAAAAGAATTATGCACATGAAAATTAGAATTAGAATTTTTTCTCTTTTTATAATAATAGTGTTGACTATATCCATTCTTACCACAAAAAGTACAATGAAACACACTGGACACAACTTTAGCATGTAAAGACTCAACTTGAGGCTTAGGTTTTGGTTCAGACACATTCAAGTTATTGGGTTTAACAAAAATAATTTTTTCTTTTAGGTAATGACCGAACAAAACTTAATCCAGTCTTATCTCCTACAGGCTTACCAATACTAATCCTGCTATCAAGCTTAATTTGCCCAGAATTAAATGCAATCAATTTCTCTTATAACTTTTACAATTTAGGTTCAAGAACATTAATTCTAGCAACAAAAGTATTTTTGGCAGAGATAGCTTAACTTACCTCATTTTCAAAAAATTTGACTTTGCTTTGAAGATTCAGAATTTCTATTTTATTTTCTTCAATCTTCTTTTGGATCTTCTCAGTTTCTTCCATCAGAGATTCTTTTTCACTTTCCATCATCTCCAGTTGCTTGGTTTGATTTTTTAAGGCTCTCTTGACTTTGATAGTTTCTGTAAACAACTCTTCAAAAGCTTTGGACAATTCTTCCTTGGTTGGTTCTTCTTTTTCTTCATCTTCAGAATCATCAGACCCAACTTGGTTTAGAGTTATAAACCTCTCTATTTCACCAGCATAAGAAGAATAATTATTAACAGTATCATCATTCAATAAAGTTATAAAAGCAAAAGCATCATTCTCAACAGAAGAAACATTATCAGAGTTAGAAGACTCAGACTCAGAAACAATAGCTTTCATGGCTTTCTTATTAACCCTTGAAGTTTTCTTTGCACTAAAGCTATTTTTTTAAGACTTAGACATTGAGTAGATGTGTGACCTTTGCTACCACATGTCTAACAAGTTATCTCAGTATCCCTAGAGTCATCAGTTTCTTTCTCTTTTCTCTCCTTACCTTTGTACGATAAGCTTTGATTCCGAAATTTAGAAGAATTTTATTTTCTAAGATTTCTATCTTTTTCATATTTAAGGATCTTCCCAAATTTCCTAGTAAGGAGTGCAACATCATTATCTAACTCATATTTAAAACTTTTAACTTTTTCAACTTCAGATTTTGAAAATTTTAAAGTATTTGACAAATTTAAAGACTTGGAAGTCTCTAAAGATTTTAAAGCCAAATTTTTTGTTTTATGAAGTTTTGGATATTTCATCTCAAAAGTTTGAATTGATCCAACTAATTATACCACCTCCATTGTATCAACATCTCTACTCTCATCTAAGGCTTCCAACTTAGCTTGGAACCTATCAGGCAATGATCTCATGATTTTTGTGATAACCTGAAAAGATAAAATTTTCTCACTAAGGTTAGCACTACTTTGAACAATATCATTCAGCCTAGAATAAAAATTAAAAAAATATCATCTTCATCTATTCTAATTGTTTCAAATTTAGTGGCAAGCATTTATAATTTTGATTTTCTTACCTTGGTGGTACTCTCATGTGTTACCTGTAAACTATCACATGTTTATTTCAAAGTAGAACAAGCATAAATTCTTACAAATTCAAAGGAACAACAGAATTAAATATAGCATATAAACCTTTGTTGTTATGATTAGCATTTCCATGCTGAGCATTAGACCATATATGTTGCTTTATCCTTATCTACAATTACAGCTGCATCACCAGTACCAGTGGTAGTGGTAGAAATTTTATAGTCATTCTTAACAGCCATCCAAACCCTCTAACCTTGAGATTTAAGAAAAGTTTTCATACGAGACTTCCAAAAAGTATAATTTGAACCATCAAAAAACGGAATTCGCTGAACTGATCCACCCTCTTTCATATTAGATTTCATGAAAAAATTTTAAAACAAAAATAAATTTTGATTTTAAAAATACTTCGCAAAGAACTACTCACAAATTAAAGAACACCGCTCTGATACCAATTGTGAGTTGTGCGGTGTGAAATTGGTTGCAAAAGTAATTTAAAACCTAGAGGGGGTGAATAGCTTAACTTGCTCGTTTGCTTAATTTTTCAAATTGATTTGATTTTAAGTCCAATTACCAATTAACCAAACTCATAAAGCAAGTAAATAACTTAAAAGGCAAGTAAAGTAAAGAATACATCGGATATACGTGAAAAGCCCAAATCGAAAAAAAAAATCACAGGAGAGGCGGAAAGTCTCAAAAAATCAATCCACTATAATAAAGTAAAGTACAGTAGATTTTGTCTCATACTCACACCATCTTCACTCTGTCAAGAATCTAATGCGGAACACCTCAGGTTTACAATTGCGACTTCAGATCCAACTGCTGCAAACTTCCGGCTAACGTCACGATCCTCATAGAAAGGTTGCTGGAAGAAAAAAATACTCAACAAATATTCCGTTCCCATCGTACTGCAATATGGTTCACCTTTCTTCCTCAGCAAGTAAGAGAAGAACCACAAATTCAATGCTCTGATCAGCAAATGATTTGATGCAGTCTCTGAAACAGCCAATCAGTAGTAAAACACTATCCTAAATATCACTTATAAATAATAGATGTGTACTATTAAAATATAGAAAAATATTTTGCCCTAATAAAAACTCTCTCTAAAAATATTTATTCTCTCGACTTAATTGTAAAAAAAATATAGATATGTATATATAGGCAATGAAGTACTAATTCTACTTGAAAAAGAAGTTAAATAACAATATAGAACTCTCCTAGAAGTTTCCAATCCAATAGGAATCAGAATTTTTGTCAAATTTAATTTTCTATTTGGGATCGGTCCCCAAATACTAGGACTTGTGGGATTTTATAAAAATCTGCAGAAACTAAAAATAAAGTACAAAGTTGGACAGATCCTAAAAATTGGGGATCAATTCTATTTTAAAAAATCATAATTTTTTCAAAAACTATAATTTTTCAAAATAGGCTCGAAAATATAAAGTTTAATGTGTCATCACCATACTTACATATACTATATTATGTTCTTACCGATTGAACTGTGTCCATGCACTTGAGTATCAGTTCGAAGACATTTGGATGAGCGAGACATAAAATAAAGAAAAAATTATAACTCAATCAAATAAGTTTTGATCACCAAAATATGTCAATTATAAAATTATATCTCACAGTTTAAACAAGTGGTCAATTTAAAATGATCTCATTTCACTGGAATTGATCTCTTTGCAAATCAAACCTTGTCAGGAGTATCAGCGCACTTCTCGACGGCCTAGTCTATCTCTATGTTGACTCATCTCGAGTGGGAATTTGGATTAAGACTTCGCTACTGCTGGAAAATTATGTACGTAGTCCTCAAATATAGACTTGCTTTTCATATTGTCTATTAATATTGATAAAGTATATTGTGTTCCATAATTGTTGCGCACATGCATACATAATTACAACCATTTTATTGTGCACTGCGCTATTTGGAATTTAACTGCCAACTCAAAGACATGATTTAATATGATAGTAGTACTTTGCTTTGTTGGGACAGCCAATTTTTCTCTATTAGCTTACATTGGAATGGATCAGTAATATAAGATTGCATAATTTATAGAAGCACTAGGAATCTATCAGGAGAATATTTTCATGGCTTTGGCCATTGTATATTCGGTGAAACAGGGTCAGGATTTATTTTGGCTTAAGCAGGTTGATGGATATATGTTCCATCAAGTGCCATCTTCATCACCATAACCTTAGCAATTAGAATGTGTCTGTGAAAGAGAGAGAGAGAGAGAGAGGATGATGATGACCTTATAGTACTGCATAGAATCCTTTGTCACTTGACTAATTTTTGGTTTATTTCTTGTATAATTTAACATCAACACCTGGTACTGCACTTGTAAATATATAGCATGTGGGTTATATATATATATATATATAGCACTATAGCAGACAAGGCATTCTTGGAATAAATGAAGCCAATAAGATGTTATGACTGTTTAAGCAAGTTGTCAGACCTCACTTCATTGGAATTGATCCTTGTTTTCTTAATTTGCTTTTATATATATATATATATATATATATAGTACTTTCAGATTCCTAGTACTTTCATAAATTACGTAAACTTAAATCATAGACCCGTCCGAAATATATATATATATATATATATATATATATTTCGGACGGGTCTATGATTTAAGTTTACGTAATTTATGAAAGTACTAGGAATCTGAAAGTACTAGGAATCTGTCAGTAGCACATATTTTTAGAGTCTTGGCCACTACATAATGGAAGAGAACCAACTATATAAAAACATGCGAGTGAAGATTAATTTTGGCTTCTGCAAGTTGATGTTCCCTCAAGCACCTTGGTCATCACCTTAAACCTTATCAACCTTTGGATCCATAAAAAAATATGAGTAAAGTACTAGGAATCTGTCAGTAGCACATATTTTCAGAGTCTTGGCCACTGCATAATGGAAGAGAACCAACTATATAAAAACAAGCGAGTGAAGATTAATTTTGGCTTAAACAAGTTGATGTTCCCTCAAGCACCTTGGTCATCACCTTAAACCTTATCAACTTTTGGATCCATAAAAAATATGACTTTTAGAAGGTTACCAGGTGTTGGAGGGGTTAACTTGTTGGAAAGGACTTGAGCATATGAGAATAGGTATGCAGCACTAACTAATAGTTTAGACTTTTGAGTTAGAGGGCAAGTATTTAATCCGTTACATTTGATATCAAAGTCAAAGTCAGTCCTTGGTCCGGTGTCAATCGGATAGGTAGCTCGTGTTGTGAGTTCAGGGACTAACTTGTCTCACATCAGATCCAGCACTATCTAATAGTTTAGCCTTTTGGATTAGAGAGCAAGCGTCCGACCCATTTCGAGTGGTCTTACGAATTTGAATCCTTTACAAATTTGATGAAAGATTTCAGAAGACATATGTTTTATATAGATCTAAGAAATGATTGAGACTATAATCCAGCGGTATTTTCTCTCCTTTCATAATAAAAGGTAGAGACTTCAAGTTTTTCCAAATTCTTGTCTGAACAAAAAAAAAATCTTTTACAAATAGAATGAGTTCAGGTTTTTCCAAATTCTTACCTGGACAAAAAAAAAAAAAAAACTTTTACAAATAGAATGACTTCGAGTTTTCCCAAGTTCTTGCCCCGAACAAAAAAGAAATCTTTTAGAAATAGAATGATCTCCCAATTTATTGTTTTGACCTTCTATTTCTTAAGCATCTAAGGCAAATCCAATGCAAGATACTTCTGTCATTGCAAAATCTGAAAAGGATAAAATATAATATCTAAAAGTAATATTCAGGCAATTCATGCATCGTCTCTAAAGACTCCAATTAATTCTTAGTCTTTTATCGGTGAGGCAAAAAGAAAGGAGGGAAAAAAGAATAAAAAATAAACAATATAATTTAAGGGATGAAGACAATTAACAAAAAGAAGAAATGGATCTAGAGAAGGTCAAACAAGGTAGAGGGTTCTTATGATTTTTCAGCTCAAAAAGGTGTTTTCTTTGCTAGATTATGAATTGAGAAGTCTTGGAAGAATTTTTAGCTGGTGATGATCATTTAAACAATTTGGCATTTCAAAATAGAGACTCAATTCCTCGTATATACCTCTTTGCTAATTTACTGTTGTAGTAGAAGCCACTTGCATTTGGGAAAAAAAAACCCAGAAAATCGTAAAAAGAGGGGGAAGAAAAAGGTCCCACCGAGATTTGAACTCGGGTTACTGGATTCAGAGTCCAATGTCCTGACCACTAGACCATGGGACCATTGTTGCTTAGTTTTCCAACATAGTTTTTCTAATTACTTGTAGATTACAAGAAAAATGGTTCCTTTTTGTGCAATGTATTGATGTATGCGTATATCATGTGTAACGTGCTTTATATTTTCAATTGTGAATTTTTCTAATTAAAACGTGTTTATTCATTCTTTGCTTCTTTTTTTGTTTGATATTTGAGAATTGATTCAATGAGGATATAGATTGAAGTTTTATAAACCGATGCATCATCTATATGGGTATTATTTTCTTAATTTTGGGGTCAAATCCAAATTATAACTATTCCGAAATATAAAAGTTTTCAAAAGTGACCTCGATTTTTATATTCCAAAGTGCATTAGTAAAATATATAGGTTACTGTAGATGGTAAAAAAATAAAACATCACACTCAAATTCTAGTAGAAACAACTGGACCTATATTGAATTTAGATTGAATTCAGACAAATACAAACTTAGGGTTTATTCTTTCTCCTTTTCTATCCACTTGATGTCAATAGGAAAAAGCCTCCTTTTCCTTCTATCCATCTTTCCCTTCTTATAGTCTCCTTTCTTTTTGTCTTGTCAGGTTTGTTTGCATCTTATCTGGTGTGGGCTATAACTATCTTTTGAAACAGGAGGTGGGCCGCAATAATGATGACCCGACAAATGGTGAGTGTGAGCTTGTAGGGGTGGGTTTTAGCCTGTTGGGAACAGCTGGATTGGGCCTTATGTTGTAAGGTTTGGGCTTGTTCCATGTTGGCCCAGTTCGGGTGGATAGAATTGGGCTAGCTTTGTGTTTTGAGGGTCCACAGTTACCAAACATAAGAATTTATAAAACTATCACTTTGTGTAAATAATTTCAAGAGTTCGCTAGGTTTACATCGAGTCACCCCTCCTCTTAACAATCCTAACTAACAGGAACTACACTCAATAACTCACTCTACTAATTATTTTATCCATAGCTTTACGACTATATTATACATCAAATAAGAAAAGTCTAATTATTGTGGAATTTTTTTGTGCTCCACTCGTGTTCCAATAGTGCATCGAAAAATATTTTGTCTAGTAATCTAGTGTGTCTACTCTAAATTGATAGTTTAATATTACAGCGAATGAACTATAGTGAGGTGAGCGGTTCGATCCCGACAAGGTAAGACATGATAATTTGTGAAATATGTGTGAATATTTACCTAAATAATAAAAAATTAAAAATTAATAGGGCTATAGCTCTTCAAATACTTCTATTTTTCTACGTCAAAGTCAATGACTGGCTAGAAAAATACTATGATGAGGGGGTCTCATACCAATGTATGTCCTCTTGATAGATGAAAAAAATTTGATTACTCATGTTGCACGGTGTATCGGGATAATCACAGTCTTAGGTATAGTACACGTATTGGAAACCACCACGACACCTAGTGCTGTGATTATCTCCGTACCCAGTACAACGGAAGCAATCAAGTTTTTTTTTTTTTTTCCTGATAGATGAAGTGTGAAATAAAATTAAGCCAACAAATGAGAGTGTGAGCGCACCGTGAGAACATCCTCATGGTAGCACTGCTCTTCGATAATTTCATAGACTTTCTTCTAGGTTCATTTTTTAAGTAGAGGTATTTTGCTGGTTGTTGGGCCTATTCTATCAATCTACATTTCTGGGCATTTTGATGGCACATTCGAGGAGGTAGATTGTAGAAGAAGGAATATATAGTTAAGACCATCTCAATGGATCGAAGATTGGGATGGTTTTGTGCCGTTTAGCCCAGAAGCGCCAGAAACTGAACACCGTGCTTTGCTTACATTTTCAACACCTGTATACACTCACAAAGGCATGTGATCCACTAGAAAGGGTTCCAGTCGCATTGTGAGAGTTAATCTTGCGGGACAAAAAAAAAAAAATTTGTCTGAGACACGCAATTTCTTGAATGAACTGTTTTTATCCTTAATCTTCATAAATTGTTTTATTTTACAATCTTTGAATAAGAGGAAAACTTTTGATAGTACAGGAATACAATTTTTTTAAATTCTAAACACAAGATAACCGTATTGCTCTGCACTTGATTCCTCATATTTGCATGGTATGAAGACACCCATCATTCATTATATGATAGTGTGAATGTATCCACAATCTACTCGATGATGAGTGACAAATTGGTGGGTAGAATAAGGTTGAAATAGCACAAAACTACTTTTTTTTCTAAAATATATTATTCAAAATAATGATGCAACTTTTATCACACTACGTTTTCCATTGTTACCGTCAGTGTTACAAGTCAGCAATTGATACCATTCGTTCAATAATTTACAAAGGCAATAATAACACATTTCTAGAAAACACTTGTGTCACATTCTCTACACATCAAAAGCAGCTTTCAACAAACCTCAAAACCTTCAAATTGCAATCCTCACACTTGTAAATAACTGATGCCAAATAGTTGGGACATACTATTTTTTTTTTTACTGTCCCGTCTATCTTCAAGTCACTGTTGCAGCTTTCCCTTGTACAACCAATGCTAACTTGAGCCAAATGAAGGGATAAGCGCAGGGTAGCAACAGATGACCGGACAGTCAGAAGGCTAAAACCAACTCCTCTAGGGTCCCCCTTTAACCCAAATGTGAATAACAATAATCATCGCTTTCGAAATGGTGAGCCTTTTACAACAGCCTTCATACTCTGCGAGTCTCTAAAGCAAACAAAGTGCACGATGGTCTTGCCATTGGGATAGACTGCAAATACGCTGGTCCCTATTTTCTTGTGGCAAAGCCAGCACATACTATCACTATTGATATTCACAGCTGTCTTCCTTTGACTATAAAGTTCATCTTTCACCTATTCCACACAATGCACTTTTAGAAAAGCAGAAAGTAGGGAAGTATCTCAACTTCAGATTTAAGTGAAGGAATAAACGTTTCAGTAGAACACAACAAATATCCAAGAATGAAATAAGGTTCAACTTCAGCTGAGCCAATTAAAAAATGGAGCCTGTCTCTCCCTCCATCAGTTTTGGCTCAAGATTTAACTGTTGATTTTGGCTTCAACCATATTCAATTCCATTGTAAAGAAGAAACATAAACAGACAATGGAACAAAATATCAAACTTCTAACGGATTAGTGAAGAGAAATAAAAATAATAGTATTCTATAATTGGCGTAAACAGCACCCCCAGTGCACATGCACAAATATCGTATTGAAGCCACCATCTGAAAACAATTTCAGCAATGAATGCCTTTATAACAGAATACTGGCATCAAGTCATGAAACGATTGAAAGAGTACATACATCAAAGGATATAATTGTAAGAATTAGATTGAGCTTTTCAATATAGAATAACATTAAAATTAACAAGTGCAATTAAACCCTCAATATTGGAACGTCTCACCAATTCATTAGAAACTCTTTTGCATTTTTAACGTAGTATGTTAGGCAAATGAAAACCAAGAAATTTCTGCGGTTCATACCCCAACTCAACATTAATCAATAGATAAAGACATAGCTGCAGGTTATTTAGGGGGGAAGCAAGAAAGACATACCTGCAGGTTCTCACTCTCTCTCAAACTTCTGATGACCGAAAAGTTCCGGTACGCTTCACTGGATTTTCTCAGAAGAGGTCCAAGAAACTGAAGCAAGTTCTGCACAAAACCACAAGAATAATCATTCGGAAGACATCCAACAGAGAGAGAGAGAGAGAGAGAGAGATCAGATCCTAATAGTAAAAACAGACATGCTAATAGAAGCTAACATTATCATAAACTACTGGAGAGTACTTACCAATAAATAAATAAATAAACTACTGGAGAGTAAAAAATCGTTCTGATAGATGTATTTCAAGCTAAATGCATGCCCTATAAACAGTGTGAAGCATGAAAAGATAATAGCAAACCTATTATCCAAGTTCACACCGCATGGAAGACTCGAGGAAATGCCTTCAAGCAATTGGATGAAGGTTACAATTTGCTTAGCCCTCAAGATGTGAAACTCCCACGAGGCAGACAGAGTACACCTTATCGACTTTATTATTCTGAAAAATCCCTCAGACAACATTACATAGGGGGCTCCTATCACAAAACCTTAATTTTATTACTTTGTTAATCTCTTGTAATTCATTCCAGCTAACAATTTTTTTTTTAATTAACACATCCAAAGTTCAATGCTTTACATCAAGGGTCACCTGAGTGGATGTTTAATGGAAATTAGAACAGCGACACTATCACACTACAACTGAAATTAATTCTTTATTTTCAGCAGCTTTATTAGCATCCAAATATCTATAAGGCATTTCATTGGGATGGTTTTGCTTGAAAGTTTTGAGAATCTAAACTAACAATTTTTTCCTGTAACTGAAATTGTTTTGTATAAATCATTGAATAAGCTTTTATTCCCACTTTCTAGACAAACTTAAGTACATAATTCCTAGGCCTTATAGACTTGCACCATGCAGCAAGACTGTATATCATGGGAAGATGAAACACATTGCCTTATGTTATTTGAACCTATGACATATATAAGAAAGTTCCTAGAGATTTTAGTTCATATATCTATTCAGAAAATCATTACCTGTAGCTTAGTTTCCCTCGGTAACAATTTGAGTGCCTGTGCTCCATGGATTCGATCCCACCTTCGGCTCAATAGATCAAGGACCTCATCAAGCATAATAGTAGAACCTCCTTCATCGATAAGATCGTCTGCATCACCATCGCTCCTCCCACTGTCAGTGCCACTTGGACTGATTCGAATGTCTTCTGCACCCTCTATCTCTGCAATTTTCTTAGCTGAACGACCTTTAGTTTTAACTGAAATCCCTGAACCAACCCTTGGAATGCCAGTATTCTGCGATGATACCAGATTAGTGATCCGCTTCTCAAAGTTCTTTGTCATCCTTTGAGGATTCAAGTAGATTTGCAGGAGAGTGAGGTATATATTGCTATAGGATTTTACAGGATGTTGATGAAGTAGAGAATCATACACCCGATCACAGTAGGACAGCGCCAGTTCAGGAACATGAAGCTAAAAATGCCAAGAAAACTTAATTAACCCGGAAAATATTTAGTATTCATGATAACAATAAAAACAAATGCAGACAAATGAAAATTACAAAGGAATAACAACAACAACAACAACAACCACCACCACCAAGCCTTTTCTCAATTACTTGGGGTCGGCTACATGAATCCAATGTTTCCATTCCGCTCTATTTAAGGTCATCTCCTCAATTAATCCACATGCTATCATATCTTTCTTTACTCTACCCATGTTAGCTTTGGTCTTCCTCTTCCCCTAGCATTGCCCTCAATTTGGACTATGTCACTTTTCCTAACCAGCGCAGTTAAAGGTCTTTTTGCACATGTCCAAACCATCTTAACCATTCTCTCTCATTTTATCTCCAATTGGTGCTACTCCAACCATCTCTTGAATGTGTTCATTTCTAATTCTATCCTTTCTAAGTAATAACTAATATATAAATTTGTGAGTATGCCAACACCAATATGCTGCATCAGTGAGCTCTCTCTGATACTGTAAACAATGAATTATTATCTTATTAGAAGGTTGCAAAAGGTTGGTGGAGCACCTAAAGAGCCTTGACCCGACTGACTGATTTATTAAATAGGTTAACAAACTCAGACTAACCCCTCCAGAAACCCTCAACCCAAGCCACAACCACCTCACTTCTTTTTGTTTTTGTTATCCACCAAATTAGAAAATTATAATTACATAAATTGTTCTGAATCTTCTGATACTAAATTATATAATTTAACACTAACTTAATGTCATCAGGACCATTTAATTTATCATAAATGTCAGAATGAATAAGTAAACAATGAAGTACTATATATCTTCGTATGTTGTATTATCGTAACCTAGTATAACAACCCTCAGATATGCAGGATCAACAAAACTAAAATTATTGATAAATGGGTTAACGGGGGAAACTCAAACCTCAATCCTTTGCCTAAACAAGTCAAATGTCTATACCCCTAGAATAAAATATCACAAAGGATAATGATTTATTCAGTGAAAGTTTATCATCAAAGGATAATGATTTATACAGTGAAAGTTTATCACCGAATAAATAGTGAATAGGCTTTCTATCCATTGGATTGTAAATGTTTGGGTCCCACTTGCACTGTCTAAGGAATAAGAATGATTCGGTTCCCAATTCGGTTATAACTTTCAATGTGCCTATCATTACTCTATTACAAAATATCACTATATATTCATCAATATTCAATAGATTGCACTTTCGCGGAATGCAATACAATTTCTATTTGTGATTATAAATTCACAAATATCAAATATATATCGCAAAATATCATATCAAATTATCGATGGATATACAACACATGGGTATGTCGCACACATTTCAAATGAAATTCTCATTATATCGATCAAAAGTTAGGATATACACAATATCACATGACCTATTGCAGTATACCGCACATATCATGCTTTACGTACATATCCCCTAAAGTATATGGGAAAACCTCCAAAAAAATGTAATATATAACTTGATTATTTTTTGAGAAAACCAACATCGTTCTGTTAATTAATAATTTAAAAAAATCGTATATATTACTTATATTATTAATAATTATAGTAGAAAATATATTGGCATCTATCACAAGAAAATTATCACTAATATTGATTTATGAGTTACAAAGAAGGAAATTAGAAAATTTCTAAACTTAGTCTTAGATTAGATGGCACTTTTTTCTATTGGGCGAGAAGTTTCTCACCCTTGAGAATATACATGCATGCCTTATTTTTTACTGAACGACATACACTTGTAATAAGCTTTTTCACCAACTAAAATCATAAAGTTACTTAATATTTAATAATTTTATTCAAGGGTGATGGACTTTTTAGTTGACCCCAAATAGTTAAAAAATGCTTTGTTGAGTTGGTCAGTATTAATTAATCACTTTAGGGTTTGCCAAAATTATTTTTAGAGCGCCGACTATATATTTCTTTGAGAGCCAAACCCCTAGGAATTTGAACAGTAATATTGATCATGTTACAAGTTATACACTTATATATGTATATGGATATGTCAATGCATTAGGAGGTACTGTATTTATATTGGTTATTGGTAGGAAATTAGCAGGTATGACTACCAAAAGTTTGCACTACTTGGAATTCTCAAGAAAAATTAGTACTACGGTCGAGTTGGAAGGACATATTAACCATTGGATAAAATTCCATAAATATCAGATGAATACTGTGAGCAACTTACCGATGGACCTTGGGTGTCCTCCTTCAGGTAGTCTAGGTGGGGGGGAAAAAATGTAACGAGAGGTTATTGAATTTGAACCAAATGGGAAGTCAATGTGGTACTGGTCAAGGATTAGTATTATTATATGATTTGCATAATTGTGGACTTCACATTCATATCATTAAAAATGCGTATTCATATTTGATGTTTTTTGAATGTTAATATGATGGTGATTGGTGTTCTTTATATTCTAAGGAAGAAGCAGTTTTTGTGCCTCACGCTACATACTTGTACATTTTATTTGCAACATTTTGACTCAAAGTCATGTCAGAACTTTTATTAATACTATAAATAATTTCATCAAAAGTTTTCATGATTTGATATTAACTTCCATAAATAATTTGCAATATATTCTACTTGATATCTGTATTTTATTGCTTGCAAAAAATCTATTTTGTTATTTACCCAAAAGAAAATCATTCTATCGATATCTCATTCCTCAACCCTACCCTCAGCCCCTCAAATTTGGTGGTCTGCAGGTTTACAAGTTTGGAGAAGAACTTCCACACTAGCGTAAGAACCATGCAGAGAACTAGTTTAATAGATGTAAACCAAAAGACAATGAATCTTGCATGAATGCTGCACAGACAGAATATTAATTTACTGAAAAGGAAGAGTGTGACAATGTTTTCGGGGATTGGTAGCACCCAAACTTCTATAAGAAGAGTTTCTTAGTCTCGCCTCATGTTCCCTTGCAAATGGCATTAAGTTCACTGGTAAAAAATGAATGATTAGCTATATGGAAAATACCTTGTTAACATAAAGAGACAAAGCGAGCTCATGTTGGTTCATTTTCCCCAACAAAACTGCACGCTCTTCGTACAAATCATCTGCTGGAAGTCGCTTTAACAAAACTTCTGGATTATATCCAGAGATACTCTCTAAAGCAGATAACAATTTCTTCCTCGTCGGGGAATAAGCTTTCTCATCCCATTTCTCTTGAGCACTTAGCTCTGCATACCAATCAAGCACTTCTGAAAGATAGATTTGCAGCTGCAATACATATAATTAACAAGACAATTTTTTTATATAAATAAATCATGCTTATAATAGAAATTTTCAACAATACTTGTTCCTAAGTAGTTGGCCTTGGCAGCAGCCATCTTTGCTGCCATGACCAGGTCTTTCAAATTATTTAACCTTAAAGTTTAAAAAGAAGTCATTTTTTCAAAGTTACTGAAAGAAATGCATGATAGAAGAATTCTTACCATTTCATTCTGCAGATTTCCAGAGATGCCATTTTCATTCATTGCAAGCATAAGTTCTAAATATGTACCCTGCATGCTTGGAGCATGCTGTTTTAAATAAGAGTTGACCAAATCTGCTGGAATGTTACCAGACAAAAAGAGCTCAATTGTTTGTGTTGGACAGCTTTCGAGAACGAGCATTGAGAACTCCAAGACAAGCATAGGATCAGTCACGCAGAGAGGCTGCACAAGAAAATTCATAAAAATCACAATATCCGTTGGAGAAATATTCCCACTCAAACAAGCATAACCAAATTCATTAATTTCAAAAATAAAAAATTCCAGTGAATTTGTGCAATTTCTGTACAGTACATGACCAGATGAATCATGCACTATCCAGTTAAGCCATGAAGCAAAGCCATATGAGTGTGTGTAGGTATGCTGTTATTCAGACAGTCAAGCCTCATATATTCCCCCATAGCCTAAGCATGTGGAGACAGAAGTCATAGGTGCAAAAGAACATAAAACATAAAATAAGAAAATTCTCACTGATTCTAAATTTTAGGTTTGAAGCCCAATAAAACAAAACAAATAAAATAAAAAATCTAGATCACAGTATGTTTTAGAAAAAGATGCTCAAAAAACCCAACAATCAAAGTTTCTAAATAAATCATTCCAAAGAATCAGTAAAATTCCAGTAATAACAGTCAAAACTCTGATATCCCCATCCCCCTAAACATGGGGAGACAAAACCCATAGGTAAAAATGTACAAAAACAGAATTCTCAAAAAATTCTCACCAATTCAAAACTTCAGGTATAAGGCCCACAAAAAGTAAAAAAGAAAAGGGGAAAAAAAGTTTATTGCACAGGCTGTAAGACAAGTTGAAAAATTTATCAATCTCAAGTGAAGGCTGGGGAATGAAAATAAAAGGAAAATAATTCTGTTTCTGTAGTATCTAATCGGTCCAGGATTCATACTCTCTCCCAAAAAACAGCCACGCCATATAGATGCCATGGAATGTAGAAAGCTACAATCTGGTTTAGTGATTACAGAATGCAGATGATTCAAACAATTCCAAAGGCTTCAATATTGCCAACATTTAAGTATCCGAACTGCAAACAGGACAAAAGATAAAAAGGCCAAACTCAGTGCACAAGGCTCCTACCATTGCGGGGTCTGGGGAGGGTCAGATGTACGCAATCTTACCTCCGCATTACGGGATTTGGAGAGAACAAAGAATATATATATATATAGTGATAAGAGAACAAGACAAAAGATATTGGCCTTGTGAGCAAAATTACTTTAAGATATTCAATAATCATCTCAGGCTTGAACTTCTGTGTGAGCTCAGCTTGTGGTTGGTCAGATTTCGACTGTTCTACTAATTGATGCAGAAGTTTGAGAGCTTCATGGTGCATTGCATTGCACTTATAAAGTTCTAACAAAGCAACGTATTGATTTCTTTTCTGAAGGAACTCTTCGCATATCTTTACATCACAATAGTTAGGACCTTTCAGCAACTCCAAAGCAGCGGAAGACTGTCCAGTCAAAAGAAGAGCTTGTAGTAGTGCTGTGTCCAGTATTGCTGCCATCACTCTAGCACCTGAGCTTATGGGGATGTTAACTCGACCCTAAGTGACCAAAGAAGCTATTAGAACACTGAATGAAAAATAAGAAACTACTGTGGAAACCAGCCATTATGCCGCATTTCAACGACTACCAGTAGACATGCAAAGATATTCAAATAGCAAAATATCAACCTATAAACCATTAAATTGGTGAGATCAATTATGACATTTCAATTTTACAATGTACTAAAACCACTATATATATCTAAGAATTTTAACAAAGTTCTCAATCACTCAGATAATATCAAAGATATTGCCCAAAGTGATGCACAGGGCTGACATTAAATCGGCCTTCATTTAAGGTTTGAGATGTTCCACTCTTTGCTCATATAGACTGATCAACCGTCTTATGTTGAGGCCAAATATTTGGATGTTTAACCAATGGCATGAGAAGGGCCTCCCATTATCCTCAAACCACCCCAGTTGACACAAGTAGGTAGATAATTTAAACTATTTTATTTAGTTTGAGTATGTGCAAACATGGAGAAACCCTGCACATTATCCTAGACTGGAAGGAAGTCCAGACAGAGGTAAGTGGCCTCTCGATACATAAATCCATAATTATCTTCACATTTTCCACCAAGATAGAGAAGTTTGATCCCGTATTGTAATAAACATATCAATTAGTTTGATGGACATGCACACAGGTATATAATGTCATAAGAATGTAAACATTAGATACAGTGAAAAGCTGTGAATTAGTTTAAACACATTTTTCCTCGGTTACACTAAAGAGCCCCCAACCCATTTAGAGTCAAGACAAATCCCTATAGATGCACTCAATCACCCTCTACATCATTTAATGGAAGAATTGCCTTAGCTATCACAAAGATCTATAGCTTAGGAGAGTCAAGTGGGACCTGCGCGATGAAACCACCAAACAAAATTCTTCAGTTTAACAGAAAAGGATTAAGGAGAGGCATGTGAGGTCTCAGACTTGGAAATTATTAGCAACTCTCTTGCCAAACACCATTGTTATCATGATTATTGGGTAATTGCACTACTTTTTTGTTACAAGAACATTATGGTGATATCTACTCCAGCATAGAAAATATCCTACTGTTAGACAAAGTAGGCTCCAGCCTCAGATCAATAATTAATTTCAACACTATTTCAGCTAATAAAGTCAAGCAGTAAATGGCTACTCAATCATGCTTCTAATGGTGAAAGTATTTAGAAACTCTCCTCAAATGATAAGTCCCACATTTCTTTAAGGTATTCAATATTCAAAGCACATGTTGAAGAAATGTGTTACAATTTTTGCCTAGTGAAAACAAATGTATTCAATAGAGTACAAGAATGTTTGCATGCAATCCAAGATAACTGTTACTTTTAAAAATAAAATTAAAATTAAAAATGTGACAAATAAAGCTTGTACAAATCCATGTCTAAAACTTTCTGACTATATTTAAAATGACCTAATTAACTCTTGCAGCTAAAATGTACAAAAGTTAAATCAGTAATTTACCTTGCTTGATTTCTTAGACCTTCTGGAATCATAAGATACAAAATTATCTCCAACAGCATCTAAAACAACCTCCTCAGTTCCCTCAGCAGTGGCCCTTTCAATTATGCTGTATCTCTTCTTCTGCAAGAACTTGATGAGAGCCATCAAAGTATTGTGGCTCATTTTCTTGGACTCAAGTGCAGCATTCTCGTCAAGTTCCAATAGTTGAGGAGGAGGTGAGGATTCTATATCATCTGACATACCAGATGAAACTCTTGAGAGATATGGAGCATCCCCAGCAATGTCCAGAAACTTCTCTGGTTCAGGTACCACAGCTGCTTTGGGAAGGACAATTGATGAATATAAAGAAAGCACATAGGTTATTTCTACTTGAGATGCCAAAAATTGTTCCATGGCCTCCTCATAGCTCCCATTTTCAAACAGATAGTGTGCATATCTGTAGAAATTACAATACATGTTCATAAAAATACAACTTCATGATTATAAATGTGCAACTCAAATAATAATTTTTTGATGATTTCTTTAGAATCCATTTACAAGATAAATTAACTAAAACATCCAACATAAGAAGGCAGAATGAGCACATTAGAGTAAACTTTTTAGAAATTCAACAAAGGCTTACACTCATTTTCCTCGTGAGTTTTTTTAAACAAAGGTTACCGCAGCCGTGAATTGTTTTTAAACTCGCACAAAGGGTCTAAAATGCACCGATATGTAATAATTCGATAAAGATGAATTTTTAGTTTTTTTTTTTTTTTAAGATCATCTAAAACAAGTAATGACCTATTCATGAAATTTAAGTCACTTTCGTTAACAAAAATGTTTGATAATTATTTTTTTTTTTTTAAATTAATAAATGATAATAGATTTAAGCATGAAATAAAACTCATGCCACAAGAAGAGAAAATAAAAATAAATTAGAAAAAAAATATAATACAACATACAAGTCAAAAATATATACGATTCATAACATATATATTATATCACGTATATAATATATGATCATATTAATTATTTATGTCACTTTTTGTTTAGTTTTAATTAATATATTAAGTAGGTTTTAATGATCAAATGAAAGTTTCTATATATATTGACAAAGATGAATATAAAATTAGATGTAAAAAAAAACAATTCAATAAGATGGAGACTCAATGTTTGTTTTGAATGCTCTATTATTTGAGTGAGATTAATGTTTTTACTTGATTTTTTTATTTGAAGATAGTGAAAGTTGTGTTATTGATATATACTTAGTTACTATAATTAATAACTTTTGGGTACAACTAAATAAAGGATAAATAAAATTATTGGAAAGTGCTTTTGGCTTTAAAATTTGTGCCAATGTTGAATTCAAGTTGACCAGTCCATTTTAATTCATGTTTCATGCTTTCAACGCTATAATAAATATTATTTTGTGGTACTATAAACAAAAAGTAGCTTTGGACCAGTGGGTAGAGTGTCTGGATCTCTTAGAAACCTTCCAAGGTTCAATTCTCCTCTGATGGCAGATTCAGTTTTGTAAAAAAATATGAAACACATCTACCCAAGCTGACCCACTTCGACCCGTCCATTACACCGAAAAAATCAGCCGGTTCTGTTGTGAACCGCAACTCGCACCGGTAAAACAATAGGACTCGGTATCGGCCCCGAACTGGCCGGTTCAGCGAACCATGATTCATAGCCAGTAAAACAATATCACTATTAATTTTTCATTAACTGTTGATGCATTAAAATTCTCATGTTGTTATTGATGAAACCATTAACATGCTTCATCTAAACTTGTCTTAGTTACCCATAATGATAACTAAGTCAACATTAGGGCTAGCACTTCATACTGCAACAATACTTTGGTGTCAATACATAGAATTGTCCAGACATGTAACATTATCCAGAAGAGCTAATCCTATTATAACACCAACATAACATAAGCTGCTGAAAGATTCCATTTCATACTAATCATTATCATTAGTAGTAGGTTGGGTGCTCCAGCTGAGCCTTGACGAGCCTAGGGCCTTTTTGGAGTTTAGTCGCGTCCTTAACAGAGAAAGGAAAAACAGAGTATTTGTATTTTCCATCACTAGTTTCTTAAATGTTTCAACTTCCTTAAAAACCAGTCCCATTCAAAGAGGACACTAAAACCCGAGTTGCAAGAAAACTAAGATTGCTAAAGAGTTCTGATGTATTATGGGGAATAGGTTCCCTTCACGTAGACCTCCCACCTTGTACCATCCAATCTTGAGCATGTATGCACCCATTCCTATTCCAATACAAATAAAATTCGGTGCTCTTCATTTTATTCTCAATAAAGGAAAGTAGCCCTGCGACCCAGTGTACCGGCAAAAACTGTGATTTGCATCTTGACCCAGTGGAGTCGAAATTAATCTCAGTTAGGAAGACTTAGAGCGGGCATGATTGCATGAATAGGTCTAATTTGCTCATTTGATTGTTTTTTAGATTCTTTTCCAGTTTTAGTGAATAATTGTCCGGGTTTGAGCTTGTGACCAACCTTCTTCAGCTTTCAAAACCGAGACTCAAATACTTAAAAATTACAACTCAATGATCAGGTTTTGACCACAAAATATGCCAACACACAATTTAGTTTCTCATAAAGACACATCAAAACTAAGAGTTGATTGACTTCTTTGTAAAATGATGATGATCCTACAAGTTATTGTCACCAAACTGTTTTAGTCAGTGGCCCAAAAACTCATTTTATTTTATGACACATCTACTAAGGCATTAACTGTTTAACTCATCTTTTCCAAACGATTTTAGCATATAGTTTCTTCAGTATTCTACAAATTGATTTGAATTATTTACATATGCTGATATCTTGTCATAGATGTCCAATTACAGGGATCCTTCAAGTCAACACATAAAACATCTATGGAAACTTGGCCCTGTCCCTAACATCAAGGTAACATGTCTATGAACAAAACAAAACAAAACAAAAATCAGACTTGGTTTCCAACTTCTAATTTGATTACTTCTAAAGCAAAATCAACTCCTGGAAGTAATGGAACTTTGCTAAGTTAGAAAACTTGAACCTCAAGCATTGATAAGGAATTACTCAAACATCCTGATCAAGATTAAAATTACTTGGATGGAATCTAGAGATTGTAACAAATTCATAAATTTCCAGACAAAATAATATAACAAAGCATGTGCCTGCTAGTACACTTGTTAGTTATATATTGGTGTGTTTGCATGCAATGAGTAAATAAACCATATCATATTCTTGATTTATTAGCACCATCTCAAAGCAAAACCCAAAAGTAAAAACCATCCAATGTATATATTCACCTTATATGAATCGACTGCTCCTTTGCAGCTCGAAGGCTTGAATCTTCTGGTGGAAGCAGCTTGCACAAAGCCAAGGCTTCCTCAAAATTACCAGATGCCGTTAACTGTACAATCTGCATTGCAAATACAGTACCATCATTATTGCAACTTGATTAGGTCATTAAATTCTGTCAGCTAGTCTATGCATTTCAAGTACAGGCACCCAGGAGCAATTTCTAAAATTTCTGGGACTCATTATGCCAAGTTATCTCCCTGCTCTTTAACATTTTCTTCTCTTCATTGTGGAGATATCCAACATCTATTCAATTTTCACACCGGAACAACAGTATATTCAATATTGCTTTATCAAAATGCTGAAATTTTGTAAGAAAAGAAAAGAAAATCTCATGATTTTGGCATCCAGTTCAACCCAACCATACTATGAGATTTCAGTTTTCGTTTTTTCGTTTATTTTGCACAATTTCCTCAGCTATCAAACAGAGTGCAAATGGAAACTTGTAAGAATTGTAGTTACGGACCTGATATTAGTTTATAATGATTTGATCCACTTGTCATATTTATGCAATAATGCATGATGGCTAGAAAAATGAGCGAGATAATACCACGGGACTTTTTCCAGTTTTTGGTCAAAAACCATCTCTCTAAGTGACAAGCATAAACTAGGCCACACACAGGATCAACAGTATGGCTCAACTGGAAGCTTCCCCTCCACAGCCTTGGGTATCACCAGTCCCACATTAATACTCCAAAAGTACTTGTGTCATGGATACGGAATAAGTTGAAACTAAAGTCAGGTGGGTTAAAGCTGGAACGCTATGCACACGCACACATATCTATGCAAATACAATCACATAATATAAAAGCTTATTCATCAGAAATCTAATGCAATCAAAAAAATTGTGTTTTACAGCATGTCTACTCAATCATTTACTACTCCAAGAGGGCAGTGCATCTGAATTAAAATTTACAAGCCATAACTAGATGGCAGTGGCATTAATCTTCCAGAGACTGAAATGTACCTGTGCACCAAGAGGAACAGAAAACAGCCCATAAACAGAGTTGTCCAATGCAACAATTATGGTATTGTTACTTTGGAGAACATGCCGAACATTGCGGAGAACAACAGTTTGTATCAGTGGATAGGGAACTCGGAGAGACCGTATCTGCAAACGGCAAATAAAAGAAGAAAAATAAAAGAAGCAAATCTGCAAATCTTCCTAGGTCAACACAAAAGAATAAAAATATTTTATTGAAATTTGGGCTACCTCAACATGTCTTGGTAAGAGAGCTATTGCATATGGTTTCTGAATGACAATAACTGCAGGGGCCTCAGACCAACAAATTCTGCCTTCTTGAAGAAGCTTTCCGTTTTGGTCAACAAAAACTCCAATGTTATCCTAAAAGGAGAAGGAATATGTGCAATTGTTATAAGAGTTCTTCTGGATGCATTCCAAGGTAGCATATCAAAGTATGATTTACGCTAACTTGTATCATTAATTAATTAAACAAATCAAATTAGAGATCTATCAATATTTAAAATGATGTTTGAGTGCAGAATTGTTTGTAATCCTTAATGTTAAGGTATTCCATAGTTATAAATCCCACAACATGTAGAGTTTTTGTTTATATAACATAGCCCCGATGTCTATGAAAGATGGTAATTTTCCATTCTAATCAGATTTCTGTATTTCTTCACCTCCTTCCCACTATTTTCCCCACATTTTCAGCCAAGAACTCTTACTTCCTGAGATATTTGTTTTCATGTTATCCAACATAATGCCTACAGAGGTATTTTTGTAAAATTGCCACGTGAAACATTAGATGGATATTAACTATTCCATCATATTTTCCCTCTATCTTTCATCCTCTTCATTCTTTATCGCTATTAACCCTACCCATATCACATGTCACTTATAGGATAGGGAAAATGCCCAAAATTTCTTATCCCGATTACTACCATCATGCAGTCTAACACTGGTGAGATCTCAAAAACAATTAAAAAAAATGTAGGTTACACTGATCAGTATGATATATCTGCCATATATATTTTGAAATTTAGAAGATTCAAGCTTTATAACTTTTGAGATAGAGCACAGCGTCGTGCTCAATCTTTAAAGAGAGTAATATATGCAGTTACTCAACCACAATTGTTAGTGAGTAGCTTTATTGGCATGAGGGCAATCTTGATTTTGTGAATGCTTTCTCCTCCTTCACTAGAGATAGCAAACAGAGATATATGGTGTATTTTTTAACCATGTGCATATATACAAACAGACATGAACACATGGCAGTTGGTAAATCATTAAGCTTGTGAACTCTCTCCTCTCTTTCACTAGAGATAGCAACACATATACACGCACAGAAATATTGGTGTAGTCTAGCCACAAAAATGAATGTATCAACCAAAAACTAAATTAGTATAGCCATGAGATCTGGAATTGGAACATGGATGGTCATGATTCAAAAGCCACATGAGTGATAGAGAGGCCACAAGACTAACAAAGAAGGTAGTATATACTAGTAATCAACAAACGTGAGAGTACCTTCCCTAAAAGAAGTTCCCCAGATGGAAGAGACACCACTAGAGGTGGGGCAATCCTCCCAGAAGGAAATACCTCAGACAATGCACCATTTGTGGCATTCAGTATGATATATTCCCTTTTAATCCCCAAACAGATATTCTCACCACACCAAGACATCGACTTCACTGTATCTGGAACACCAAATTCTTTCACCTCCACAAATCCCCGTCCTCCTATACAAGTAGCCAAACCAACTTGATCAAATTATTATATAATTAGTAAGGTTATAATGAATATATTGCATCATTTCCCAGCCAAATATAGATAAGCTTGATACTCTTATCAAAATGAGGGCAAATTTGTTGGCAACACATCCAGAATATAATAAACAGGGAACAAAAACCTTGAAATCTCAGATTGGGAAGAAGTAAACTAATGCTTTTTTAAATTTCTAAGAAAATGTAAGAAAATAAAATAAATTAAAAGCACCTATCTTCATATTTTTAATTGTTTGGAACCCTAATATGCAAAATTCTACACTTTTTTCTTTTTACTTTTCCTGGAAAAATTCTGCACTTGTTTTTTTTGGTAAGTTAGTTTATTAAACAAGAAAAAACCATCTACAGGATTACAGGGGCATGTCCCAGGCCTCAAAGCAAAAGTCTAAACCAAGAAACTAGCTAATCCAACTAAACAGCAACAGCAAACTACAGCAAAAAGTACCCACCAAATACAACCAGCAAAAGCAAGCAACTGGAGTACAAACATAACAAAAAGAAACCAGCCTACACCAAACCACCAAACTATCAAAGAAAAGCAAAGGCGAAATCAGATCAGACGCTTAAAGCTGAACCAAGCAAACTACAATTGATCTAAACAAACTTTACAGCACAAACTACCGCCTGAATCTCACTTGAAGGGGTCCCATTGAGTAACCAAGGGTGCGTTTAGTAACAAAAATATTTTTTGTTTTTGTGCTCGGAAGAAAACAGAAATATATTTCTGTTTTTTTGAATGGAAACAAAAAATAAAAATAGCGTTCATTAAAAACTTGTCATTTCTATATTTTTGAGAACAAAAAATAAAAACAGTGTTCAGTAACACATCATTCTACTCCAAACAGCCCACAACTAAACCCACTAAATAGCCCAAACTCAATTCAAGACCCATTTCAGCTCAAGCCCATATACCATCACCACTCACCTCCAAGGTCCATCAGCCTTTACCCATGCCCAAGCCCATAGAAGACCCTTCTTCTTCACTCGCGCCTGAACCAAACCATCACCATCACCATCACCAAACCCATTTCTCTACAGTTACATCTGACGACCTAAAATAAGGAGACCAGTAATGCAAGAAGCAAAAGAAACCAACATCCTCTAATGGAGTCGAAAGTGCGAACCTCGCAGAAGACGAAGACGGCGATGGCGTAGAAGAAATCCTTATCGATCGACACTTTAGGGGAGCAAAGGTACTAAACTTTAGGGGATCCAGTCAATCGATTCTGATTCTTCTTTTTCTTCTAAATCTACTAAGATATATATATACAGATATATGAACAGAGAGATTTTTTCTTCGATGAAGTTTGGAAAATTTTGGGGATTTCAGACATCTAGGGTTTCTTTTATGAAAGTAAATTTCTTGTAAGGGTCTTTTATATAGGTTTCTTTCTATAGTCTCTGGGACGATCACCACCCAAACAGTTCACTATAATCGATTTTAGAGATTGAAAGTTTTAGCCAAAGTGATGATCACTGCGAAAGTGGACATATTTTGGGTTCTATTTGGTGAGCTTGTTTGTTTAATCATTGGTAATGTTTGCAAATGGTGATATAAAGCCAATGGTTGACATGTAATCTTGGTCCAATGAAGAGAGAAGCACAGAGGAGGAGGAGGAGAAGAAGAGAAAATGAAAAGAATAGAAGAGTTGGCTCTGCTACAGTGATAGAAATGTTTCCTTTGCTACAGTAGAAAAACAAGAGAAACATCTTTTTTTTGTTTCCTCTTTCTTTAACAAAAATGAAAAACATTTTTTTTTTGGAGAATAGAAATATTTTTACTAAACATATTTTTTGTTTTTGTTTTTGCCTTTTTAGAGAAGGGAACAAAAAAACAAGAAATATTTCTGTTACTAAACACACCCCAACTATCTGTTCTCCTCATGGTCTGTAATACACAATTTTACAGACAGCAGATTATGATGCACACTAAAACAACTTACCAAAAAAAAAAAAAATTGATGCACTCTGAAACAAATATCCTATTGGATGTCAGAGATAGCTTAAACTCTTTGATTAAAGATTCAGGCATTCCTCTCTCTCCACAAGAAATAAACTGAAGCAGCTAGGCATAGATTTTGGATTCTATATTTAAAATGTTGTGAAAAATTTGTCGCGAACCAAGCACAACCATGAAACACGACACAAAACGAAACAAGCACAACACATAGAACACAGGAATTTACGTAGTTCGGCGATGTGCCTACGTCCACAGTGAAAATCTGGCGAAAGATTTCACTATGCGAAAATCAAGAGATTACAAGTTCCAACCCCAAACCCTAACTCTAGCTCTCTCTCTCTTGCTGCGTTTTCAATGTTTTCTCTCGCTCACTCCAAACCCTTAGATGCCCTTATATATCGGGCTACAAGAGAGTCCTAATCTGAGTCCAAAACAAAATTCAGGCCACAACATAACAAATCTCCATCTTGGCTCTAATTCCGCCAAGTTCCCGCAATCCAAGATACTCCTTCGCCTTCTTCGCATGCCCCTAAGGGCCTCAACAACTGTAAACACCAATCAAGCCCAAACAATGTCTGAACTTGATAGTAAGAATGACCTTAGTCATTATATTTGCCGGATTCTCTGTTGTCCAAATCTTCCTCACTGCAATAGCACCCTATGCAATCACATCTTTGATGAAGTGCAACCTGACATCAATATGATTGGTCCTCTCGTGGAACATTTGATTTTTAATCAGATGTATAGCATTCTAGTTGTCGCAAAAATCAGACAAATCATCCTGCTACAAGCCCAGATCACTAACCAAACCTCTAAGCCATATAGCTTCCTTCACTGCCTCTGTGGCAGCCATGTACTCAACCTTTGTAGTAGACAATGCAATTGTAGATTGCAAAGTCGCCTACCAACTGATCATACTCCCACAAAGAATAAAGACATACCCTGTCAAGGACCTCCTCCTATCAAGATCTCCAGCATAATCCGAATCAACATATCCAACAACACTCCCAGATGTGTTGCTGCCTCTGTCATAGACTAATCCAACATCTACAGTACCTCGCAAATACCGCAATATCCATTTCACAGCCTACCAATGAACCTTCCCAGGTTTAACCATGTATCTGCTCACTACACTAACTGTATGTGAAATGTCTAGCCCAGTGCACACCATAGCATACATGATGCTACCAACTGCATTGGCATAAGGAACACGAGACATATGCTCCACCTCTTCCTCGGTCTGTGGTGACAATTTTGCTGAAAGTTTGAAATGGGCTGCCAATGGAGTACTCACAGGCTTTGATGCTTGCACATCGAAGCGTTCCAGCACCTTCTCAATGTATTTCTTTTGTGACAAATACAATTTGCCCGCTCCTATGTCTCCGTAAATCTCCATACCCAAAATCCTCTTCGCGGCACCTAGATCCTTCATCTCAAATTCACCACTAAGCTAAGCCTTCAACGTGTTAATTTCTAACATGTTTCTGCAAGCTATCAACATGTCATCAACATAGAGCAACAAGTACAAATACGAACCATATAAGAGCCTCCTGTGATACACACAACAATCGAACTCACACCTACAGTAGCCACTCCCAACCATAAAGATGTCGAATCGCTTGTACCACTGTCTAGGAGACTACTTCAGCCCATACAAGGACTTCTTCAGTAGGCAAACATAGTCTTCCTTTTCTTGAATCTCAAACCCCTCAGGCTGATGCATATAAATCTGTTCTTCCAACTCTCCATGGAAGAACGTAGTCTTGACATCAAGCTGCTCAAGCTCCAAGTCATACAGAGCAACCATAGCAAGTAACACTCAGATTGAGTTATGTTTCACAACAGGAGAGAAAACTTCATTGAAGTCCACCCCTTCCCTTTGTATATAGTCTTTCGCCACCAAACGTGCCTTGAACCTCGCATCTTTCACTCCTGGAGTTCCTTCCTTCTTCTTGAAGACTCATTTACAGCCCACAATCTTCTGGCCCTTAGGCTTCTTGACTAGCTCCTAAGTCTGGTTCTTATGAAGAGACTCAATCTCCTCACTCATGGCAACAAACCACTATGCTGACTCTCCACCCGTGATGGCCTCATGATAAGTACATGGTACCTGCTCATCAATACTCTCTGCCACACTAAGTGCATAAGCAACCGAATCAGTATGTAAAAAGTCATACTTTTGAGGTGGCTTAATCGCGCTCCTCGGTCTGTCTCTAGCCACATTATACCGTTGCAACTGTGCATCTTCTTCTTCAACCTGAAATTGCATCTGCTCATCATTCGACTGATCAGGAACACTCTCTAACTGAACCTATAGCTCCACGGTTCCACCTGCTCACTGACACCTTGCGCTCTAGCTGAATCAACTACCTCCTTCTGCAAAGTAAGCATTGCAGACTTATGAAAGGTCATATCTTTGCTATCAAGTAATTTCTTTCCCAAAGCTTTTGGGCACCACAATCTATAACCCTTGACCCCAAGCTCATAACCAAGACATTAGCACTTCTTAGCCCTCGGTTTAAGCTTCCTCTCATTGACATGAGCATACGCAGGACACCCAAATATTCTCATATTACTGTAACTAGCAGGAGAACCAAACCATACCTCCTCTGGAATCTTACAGTTGATAGCAGTCGATGGAGACCGGTTCACCAAGAAACAAGCTGTGGAAACAGCTTCAGCCCAGAATACCTTGTTTAACCCAGCATTGGACAACATACACCATGCTCTCTCCAATAGTGTTCTGTTCATCCGTTCTGCAACTCCATTCTGCCGTGGAGTTTTTCTTACTGTGCGGTGTCTCACAATCCCATGAGTCTTGCAAAACTCATTAAATTTTCCATCACAGAACTCCAAACCGTTGTCTGTTCTCAAGCGTTTAACCTGTTTTCCAGTCTGTTTTTCAATTGAGGTCTTCTACTACTTGAACGTGACAAAGGCCTCATTCTTGTGTTTCAAAATATAAACCCAAACTTTTCAAAAAAAATCATCAATCAACGTCATCATATATCTACCACCACCGTGTGAATTAACTTGAGAAGGACCCCAAAGATCAGAATGGATATAATCCAATGTGCCCTTGGTCCTGTGAATTCCCGCACTGAACTTCACTCTACACTGTTTTTCAAAGACACAATACTCACAAAAATCCAGATTTCCGGCTTTCTAACCACCAAGCAAACCTGCAGAGCATACAAACCATGCTACTTTAGTCCCTTCATCACCACAAGAGCACCATTTGAAACCTTAATGACTCCACCTTCAGCCTTGTAACTGCAGTCGAAGAAATCCAGCGTACCCAGGAAAATCAAATTCTTCTTCAATTCTGGAACATGCCTGACATTAATCAGTGTTCTCACTATACTATCAAACATTTTGATTCGAATTATACCGATACCTACAACCTTGCACGGCACATTATTCTCCATCAGAACTTCCCCTCCATCAACGGAACGATAAGAGGTAAACCAGTCCCTGTTAGGACAAATGTGATACAAGCAACCCGAATCAAGTATCCACTCATCGCTAGAGCCACGGGCAGAAATTGCGAGAACGCTACCACCATCTGAATCATTACACTCTGCAACAGCCACCCCAGCAGCTTCGAAGGATTTTTCCTTTCACTTCTTACGTTTTGGACAATCTTTCCTGAAGTGTCCTTCCTTGTGACAAGTAAAACATTTCAGCACCTTCGATTTGTTCTTAGACTTAGAACAACCTCCGCTGCCAGACCCTCCCTTCTGATCCGTTCTCCCTCTAACAACCAAGCCCTCTACCGAACTTTCTGTATTGCCCTCAAACGTTCTTCTTTGCAACTCCTTAAAATTCAAAGATGCTTTCACGTTTTACATGGACAAATTAGTTATGTCATACATCATTGTATCGACAAAGTTCTCGTACGAGGGTGGTAGATAACACAACAAAATAATAGCCTAATCCTCATCTTCTATTTTAACATTAATATTCTTCAAATTCATGATGACAACATTAACCTTGTCAAGGTGGTCTTTCAAAGACGAACCTTCCGATATCTGAAGAGTGAACAACCACTTCTTTAGATACAATTGATTTACAAGAGACTTCGTCATATAACGGAATTCCAACTTGCTCTACAACCCATCCGCCGTAGGTTCTCCAGAAACTTCTCGCAAAACCTCGTTACTCAAGCACAATAGAATTGCATGTATGCTTTCTCCATAGCCTCATCTTTCTGATCATCCTTCCACTTTTCTGGCAGTGCATCCTTTCCCTTCAGTGCCTTGGATATCCCATGTTGAACCAACAAGGCCTGCATCTTAACCAACCACAGGTTGAAGTCGTTCATACCGTTAAACTTCTCGATTTTCATAAACTTGGTCGACATCCCAGCTTAGAACCGAAAACTCTGATACCAATTTGTTGTAAAAAACTGTCGCGAACTAAGCACAATCACTAAACACGATACAAAACGAAACAAGCACAACACAGAACACAGGAATTTACGTGGCTCAGCAATGTGCCTACGTCCACAACAAAAATCTGGCAAAAAATTTTACTATGCAAAAATCAAGAGATTACAAGTAGGGGTGCAACTTGGGTTGGGCAACCCGAATTCAACCCGAGCCCAGCCCGATTTTTTACAAGTTTGGACAACTATTTTTACAATTAGGGTTGAGCTTGGGTTGAAAAACTCCAACCCGAACTTAATTAGGGTTGAGCTAGGGTTGAGGTGCCAACAACCCGAGCCCAACCTGAACCCGAATTGTAATATTATTTTTATACATATTTTTTATTTTAAATATATTATATATAATATTCAAATTGTGATAACCTTTTTCTTTTCAACTTCCTTTATTTAAATCTTGATTTATTATATGTTAACATTTTTTATAATTAATTTCTTAAAATTTGTTTGTAATTTTTTTGAAATTTGCATTAAGTTCTTATTTTTTGTGTGTTTCGGAGTAATCTAATGTGAAACTTATTAAATATCACTTTAAATTTTTAACATGGAGATTGGTGATATAGATAACCCAATTTAACCCGACTTTCTAACCCGAAATCTCAACCCGAGTTGCAAACCCGAGTTTAAAAATTTAAGGATGGGTTGGGCTAGGGTTGAGTAGTTAGGGTTGAAAGTAGGGATAGGGTTAAGTTAGGGTTGAACATTTTATATGTAGGGTTGAGCCCGAGTTGTACCTCTAACCCACCCGAGTTGCAGCCCTAATTACAAGTTCCAACCCCAAACCCTAGCTCTCGCTCTCTCACTCTTTTTCTGCATTTTCAATGTTTTCTATTGCTCACTCCAAACCCTTAGATGCCCTTATATATCGGGCTACAAGAGAGTCCTAATCCGGGTCTAAAAAAAAAAAAACGGCCCACAACATAACATAAAGCATTTACCTCTGAGATCATTTGCTAATATATGCATCAGATCTGTCCAACATATATCTAGAAGATTTAAGCCACACTTCCTCACAATATATCTCCAAACAGAACCACAAAAGGGGCAGTTGAAAGAAACATGATTATGAGTCTCCTCCTCAGCAGCCTTACACAACACGCAATGAGTAGCAATATGAGGCTTGAATCTGTGCACTCTGTCCAATGTGTTCAGCTTCTGTTTTATAGCCAACCACAAGATAAAGCTATGTCTTGGGATTTAATTTGCAAACCATATTAAGTGAAACCATGAAACAGAACCATATTTTGTCCTCAGAGCCTCCCACATGGATATTTTTTCTCTATATATACCTATAGAAGTTGCTATCCACCAGAAGTAGCAGGTAAACAGTCATAGCCTTTATTATATTCCTCAAACTTCAAGGCTCAAAATTTCATGGTAACGAGACTAATCCCAGGAATGATTGATAGGATGCAAAATTTCAGCTACTTTAGCCTTCTTATCCATAATTAAATGAGCTGGAACGTGTAATAACGGAGTCCCTCTAGATGGTGCCAATTGTTGTATCTCTCCCATCCTTGATAACATTCTTCAGCAGAGGTCTAATAAAAGTTCTAAGTTGCAAAATCTTCAACCAAGACCAATAGGCCATTGGCCCAGGTGATACTGAGCTCTCCTCTCCAAAGTGGAGGTGCGCGGTTCAAGCTCACCTGGGGCAATTTAGCGTGAACATGTGTTGCTTACCTACCAAAAAAAGAAAGTTGTTGTCTGGTTAACAGCCCAAAAAATCCTTTTTCTGAGATAATATTTACTCATCTATCCCATCCACACAAAGCTTCCATCAGTAAGTGAATACAATAAGTGTCTGGCAATAAGAGCTTTGTTCCATTCTTCCAGATTTTTAATACCAAGTTCTCCTTTTTTAGATTTAACCACATCCTCCCAAGCTACTTTTGCCCATATATTTTTAACTCAATTCCAAACCACAAAAACCTTCTCAAATTTTGGTTGATCTGAGTAAAGACTTCTTTTTGGAAGAACAAAAGTTGATGCCTAATAAACCTGCATGCTACCAAGGACTGAATTTATTAATTGCAATCTGCCAGCATATGACAAGGAGTTTATTCCACGACTTCACTCTCCCAGTGATGTGTTCCACCAGTTTTTTGCAATTAATAGCCCTTAACTTGGTAGAAATCAAAGGCACACCAAGGTATTTCATCAAGAGCTCACCAATCTGATGGCCAAGGGAAAAAATAATTTCTTCTTTAGTTCTCTGAGGCATCCCATAAATGAATATTTGGCTCTTAAGAGGAATTAGCATACAAACCATAGTACCCATTACTGATCTATAGTACCCATTACAAAAGAGAATTAAATCACCAGCAAAGCATATGTCTGTTAGCCTCACTTTCTTACATCTCCAGTGGTATTTAAATTCCCTTTGCTGTTAAATTATGCTGGTTATGACACTTTGGAGCACCTCCATTCCTAAAATAAAGAGATAAAGGAGAAAGAGGGTCTCCCAACCTTAAACCTTTAGCACCCCGAAAATAACCCACCAATTCACATACATAAGGAGAACATGGCTGAAGAAACAACAGTTTGGATCCAAGACACCATTCTTTCAGGAATATTCATAAGCTTAATTCAACTATTCCATTAGTGGAATTGAGCTTTTTAAGATCACATTTTTTATATAAAAATTTAGAACTATGAGACCCAAAACATTTTCTTTACTGTTTTAGGCAACCAGCATCAGGGTTTAACTAAAATCATAGTCTTACCTATATTGATTATGAATTGTCAACCATCATTAACAAAATTATCCTTGTTTCAACTCAACACCATAGGAATTTACAGTTCTCAATTTTTGGGTTATCCAAATATCTAAGTGTTGCATTTCCAATCATCAATCAACAACAGATAAACTCGAGTTCATGAAAATTACCATCATGTCTGAAAATACAGACCCTCTTTTGCCTCGCAAAGCACAAGAACCCCCTCCGATCGTCCCACGAGTACACGTTCGCACCTTTGGCCTTCGTAATCACCGCAAAGGTCTCCAAATTGGGGAGCTTATGAAACGCGATCGACTCGGAGAGCGAAAGAAGAAGCTCTCTGGAGCCCAACACCTCCATTGCCAGCATCGACTTCTTCGAGAATCCATTCACGGTTCGTTCGAGGACGTACGGTTCCTTCCGGAGGTCTAGGGTTTGGGAATGGCGATCGGACGGCGGAGACCGGTCGGAGCCAGATGATTCTGGGCCGTAGATCCGGAGAGATCCATCTGAGCAGCCAATGAGTAGTTTTGATCCGTACGGTTCGATAGTGTCGATCTTCGTAGTGCAATCATTGAGGAGCTCGAAGGAATCGTAAGCACTGTGCACCATTTCTCTGCTTCTCTCTCTTTCGTCTCTAATATCTGAGGTTTTCCAAACTGTTTGGTAACGTTGCAGGAGGAAGAACAAAACCGACGTCGTGCAATTGGAGCGTACCCATAAGTTTGGCAACTTCTGATATAAAATGAGTCCAGACCTGAATGTTTACTGTTGTCTCCTCCCGCGCTTTTTTCCAATGCCCGTGGTCGGTTCTATTCCACTCCGAGGAGTTACTGCACATTCAACTTGTATTTTTGGTGGAAAATAATATTTTTATTTGAGTTTTTAATTTTTATGTTTGTTAGAAAGAAAATAAATTGAATGGTTGGGTTTGGAATTAGAAAGTACGGATACTTCAAGAATAATAAGGTGCGTCTATCCATCTCAAATATTGATATTAGTCATATATTCATGGACGGTTAAATACTTTCTATACGTATTTATAATTTTGAAATATATTTTTTTTAATTATAACACGTGTATGATATTTTTTCAATACTTCGAGAACGTATTTAATACTTATCAGATATTTCAAAACATATCTTTAAAAAGGTTTGAATATTAAAATGTAATTTTTTCAACAATAATATATAGTTTCCGAACATGTGTATGTGAGAGGAGTGATGAAGTCACATCATGATGATGTCATCATCTCTCTCACATTTACTCATTCAAAAATTGCCCAGACTTCTGTATCACGGCTCAAAGTTTAAACATTATTTTTGAAAAAAAAAATGTGTTGAGATATATATCATAATTTAATACAAATTTATTCATGCAAATTTTACAATATGACTATCTAACTCTTATTTTGTTTGTCGTTTTCTGTCATATTCATATCTTATTTTTTTTATAAAAAAAAATTGTTATGTGTCATATTCGTGTTCTATATTTGTGTTTATACTTCTTTAAATTTAGAAATACATGATCAATTTATTTTCAACTTAAGTATTTAGGAATGTCTTTAAATTCCACTACCATTCTCACTTTGAGATTTACATATTTTTACCAACAGACAAACTTTA
Organism: Cornus controversa; assembly: GCA_026545225.1. Lineage (NCBI taxonomy): Eukaryota > Viridiplantae > Streptophyta > Magnoliopsida > Cornales > Cornaceae > Cornus > Cornus controversa. The sequence continues at coordinate 116,809,167 of CM048845.1, read as the reverse complement.
CAAAATAAGGATGGTATTATAGTCGTTTTTCTTAATTATGTTCTCAACTTGACATGAATTTTGTTAAATAACAATAATAAAAATAATAATAATAACCTTAGTTAAATATTCGAAGTTCCCAACTCCATATTTTTGTGGCTGAGCCTCTTTGATTCTCTCTCCAGTTTCAATTGCACTGTTGACTGTACTTTCAAATCTTTCAAGAGGTCTCAGACATGCATAAAACCAACTATTAGGTATGCAATGAATGAACTTGCGTTATGTAGCATTTGTCATTATACATTTATCCCCTTTGAGCACTACTATCCCATCGGCCCATCATATATGCTTTTATTGCAATCTGAAATTCAAGATCACAAAATCTTGGCCCATCACATGCCCTTTCGTAATTCGATTACAGTGGAAGTTATCCAGGAAATTAGAGGGACACCATTGTAAACCAGACAAGGCAAAGTCATCCCCCAAGGAGCTCCATAATCAATGAAAATGTTTGAGGAAATTTTAGCCAGTCTGATAAAAGTGGAGGGAAGTGATTCTCTCAAGAGGAGCCCTTAAAAGATAGGGCTACAACCTTCTACATTCTTGATTTCAATATTGAGCCAAAATAATATTTTTGTTGAGATTTTGACAAACAAATCTCAATTTAAGATAGGCTTGTAACTCGAGCGGGTCGGACGGATTAGAGATATAACTTGAGCTCAACCCTACATATGAATTGTTCAACCTTAATCCAACCCTACATATGAATTGTTCAACCTTAACTACTCAACTCTAGTCCAATCCATTCTTAAATTTTTAAACTCGAGTTGAGATTTCGGATTAAAAAGTCGGATTAATTCGGTTATCTATATCACTAATCTAAAAATTTTAAGTGATCTTAATAAGTTTCTATTACTCATAAACACACAAAAACTTAATAAAACATTTAAATAAAGGAAGTTGAAAAGAAAAAGGTTATTATAATTTAAATATTATATATAATATATTTAAAATAATAAAAAATATGCATAAAAATAATATTACAATTAGGGTTCGGGTTGGATTCGGATTTTTGACACTTCAATTCAAGTCTAACCCTAATTAAGTTTGAATTGAAATTTTTCAACCCAAGCTTAACTCTAATTGTAAAAATAATTGTCCAAGTCCATAAAAAAATCGGATTGAACTCGAATTAGATTCAAGTTGCACAACCCAAATTGCACTCCTAAATTAAGATGGTTTGAAATGCAAATAGTAATTTACATTAACATTAGGGCGTTTGGCTCAATGATATAATTTTCTCTCTCTTTTGCCCTCAAAAGAGAGATGAGCGTTCGAACTAATCAGACCTAGTGGGCAATTTGTGAATGTATGTGTCCCTCACTTACGTAACCAAAAAAAAAAAAAAAAAAAGTCTCTTCACATTTCAAAATAAGGGAGTCCTTCACAGAGACATGGTGGGTGTGTGAACTATTTGGTGAAAGAAAAATAAATATTAATATGTGTTCCGTGCAATAGCAAAAATTGTTAATTCATTGATACACAAATCTTCCAAATGTAAATTTGGACAACATAAAATCTCCAAAAGATTCTTAAATTTGTTTATATCTATATATCTTATACAATTTATACTATTTATATGCACTTTAAAACATGTCAAGCAGTATATATACAAAGACTATATATCTATAACTATACTCATAAAAGTGTATACAACTTTTAACAATTATATACACTTTAAAACACGATTAAAAATTTTTTTAAATCATGTTCGTTCCCAACCTATTACTCGAAAAGTATAAATAAATAAAGAATAGTGACAGTGAACCACCAAACGAGCTACCGAATTTCAAGCGTCTCTCCTAAAATTGAAAAATGAAAATAAAATAAAATTTGCTTGAAGATCAATACAGTGTGGTTGAGTATCTTTTATACGGCAAAGGAGGTGGAGGGCATAGCACGCCGCCATCAGGGAGTTTCGCGGTGCCAAAGCGAAGACTAATTTTCCCTCCTAGAACAAAATATGAAAAATATTACTAATTTTCCCTACCAGAGTGAGAAAAAAGAAATTCTACTGCCCGTCGTGTGTGATTTGGGTAGCTCTATACATAGGCGTATGCGTCGCTCCCACCAGGGAGTTTCGCAACATGTGTATATTTCTACATCGCAACAAGACATTATGTCGAATGTCTTTATATTCAATTTTCATCAATTTTCATAAATTCATCAATTTTTATTCGTCAATGTTTTTTCTTCATATTTGTTGTACACATGTTGATTCTTTATATATATATATATTGCGTTGATGTCAAGTGCCAACATTGTGATGGATCTGTTTGTTCTGTAATTATTCGAGCTTGAGATTGAATGATTTCATTTTGTTGTCTTGGTAATTTTCTGGATATAATACAATTTGTTGTACATTGATTCCCTGAGTATCTCTATTTCATTACCATCACAAATCACAAAGATTGCAACAATATTGATGTTATAGTGAGAACTTTCATATATATATATCCAGCATCTTCAGACCTTTTCACGATCTTCAAGTATTTTTTTTTTCCATTTTATCACGTGACGGAGAGAGGTGATGTTTTATTCTCTCACGCGTATTTATAGAATCTGACGTGGCATGGCCACGTCAGGTTCAATGATAATTTCGAGTATAAAGTTTCAGAGTTTCTATCATTATTCTTAGATTTACACATTGAAATACTCTCTTGAAAAAAAAAACTTCTTAGAATTTACCATTTTATTATTATTTTTAAAATAAACAAATGACCATTAATTCCCGAAAACATCATAATGATTTGAAATTATCAATTCTTGATTACTATTATTATTTTTATTATTTTAAAAATACATTAAATTTTCAAACATCACACCTATTAGAAATAATCGGTTGTTAATTATTTCAACATCCTCCCAATCATATATTCTTAAGTAAATTTTTCAATTTCATATTAAATGTGGAATATTTTTTAACAACTTGTTCATGACACTTCAAAATGTTATGTAAAATAATTTATAAAAAAATTCAACAAACAAATTCTTCAATTTTATATATGTCAGTACACTGTCATAAATCTCATTTTGATCGTTGTTCTATTGGTTATGCAATGATGTCCGAAATGTTCTGAGATATTCATTTCTGTAATACACTCGCCGCGTCCATGTTGAAGGAAAAATTTGTAGTACAAGCTATACTAATATTGTTGACAAGGGAATTTGACTATTATTAAATTTGAATGATGTGGAGAAAGAATAAGGCTCTTTTACTTTTAGATAAATCGAGAGTTTAAAGAACTAGTTTCCTAGTTGGATATGAAGTGCTACTCGCCTCTATAAATGGAGTGATCATTCATTAATATTCAGGCGTTTATAGCTTCTTACGCCTTTTTGTTCTAACTTAATCATTGAAATGTTGTCGAACAGTACCACGTTGAAACCGAATCGACTTCTGTTTCATCAATTGTACACCTAAATGATTTTAACATAATACCATGGATTGAATTCAATTAGTCCTTCTTGTTTGTCTCTCATCAATTTATAAGTGAAACTATCGAGCCTTTCATGATAACATGTTGCTAATCTGTTAGAAATTTTGAATGAAAAATTAAAGGTGAAATAGTGGGATTCAAACTGAATAGACACCAAAAGTGTCTGTTAATACCGAATAGACGCAATTAGTATTGTTTAAAGTTGAAACAGTACGAGTTGCAACCTTTTGCACCAAAGGACATGTCCCATGCCTATTCGGATACTTTTGAAAGGGTACTAGTATGCCTATAAATAGGCCATTTACTTCATTTGTAAAATATGTTTTTCTGATTTCTTCTTCTCTCTGAGCATCAAGTCTCTCTCACTATATATAGCCTAACTCAAGTAGTAGAAAGTCTTAGTAGTCTGGTCTCAGTTGATTTGTAGTGTTGCTACTGATTGAGATGAAGATCGTTGTATCCTGGGAGACAGTCGCCAAGAGTCCGTTCAACACCATTGCGGGGCGATAATTGTCTTAAGGACATAGAGTCTAACTCTAGCTTCGATCTACAGGTTCTTCAGTATTTATATATTTTAAGTTCTGTTATATTTTCTATGGTTTATATAACATGTGATATATATACTATACATGAGTTTAGTAGTCTAAATTATTACATGTGTTATAATCTTACTTAATATAGAAACTTATAGAAGGTTTTTATATATTGTGAAATGGTAAGAGATTTTCTATTATGTTTATGTGATTTAACATATTAGTATAATTGCTTTATATCTTAAATAATAATATATACGCATATATATTTTTCCAACATAATCTTCATCCAAATAGAATGCTATATGCATTCATAAAGAAGCTATGACCACCAATGTCATGCAAAAAATCTCATTTGAATATAATTGATAATAATTCAACTTTATTGATAATTAATGGTCAATAAATTCGCTTATCCTCTTAAAAGACATTTACAATCCATTAATTGTCATCACATATTCTAGAGCATAGTTTGTAATTACATGTTATGCTTTCCTTGTGAAAGAGAGAATGTACTCCTACCCTTTCTCAATGTGAAATGATTAACCATGATAAATCCATAGCAAAAAAGGTCCCCATGTATGATTACATGTTTATGGAACCTCATTATGCTTTTATAACTGATGAAGCAGAGATCCACCCCGAATTGGTCAAACGTCAACTTGTAAAAAAAGACAAGAGAAGAGTAATCGAAAGGGCACCGGCGCGATGTCGGCTGACTACGCTCTAACGATCAAATCAGAAATCAGAAGGGCTTTGAAAGTTGTAAAGGAACTTAGAGAGTATTAATTGTGTACCTTGGTATATGGACCGTCCTGTATTTATAGTGACCAAGTGAGGATGTGCCATAGTAAAACTCTGTCTCCCACTTGAAGATAACCAATCTCGGACAAAGCATTCTTCTTATACATGTCATCTTAACACTATCCTCCCAGTCATATGTTTCATATTAGGAGTCAAACACCCCATCAGATGCCCCATGTTCATGAGGGTCGCTTGTCGGACATCAGGAACATTCGTGTGTTAACAGATACTTGAACCACTAGCCCGACCCATTCTTGTTTTTTTGGGCCCGGACTTACACGTGCACGTAGGCCATGAGCCTAGCGTCCGGCCTCAACCCGCGTGCTAGGGGCTCGGCCTTGCACCCAGCGTGGCTTTTGACATACGCCCGGCGCGACTTTTGCCATGCACCTGGCCTACCCACTTGTAACCGTTTGCTTATAGCCGTTGTATTTTAACCTTTTGGAAAAGAACGTTGGGGGATTGGATCAACTTGCCTTGCGTCTTGCCTATATAAGTGGTTTCGATTTCCTTCTTCATTTATCACCACCTCACCAGCTCATGCCCTATACCATCTACCTTCCCTCTCACGTTATTTGCACGTTATTGATCATAACTTTGACAAGTCGTCTCCAGAAACTTTTGCCCCTGGCTCTCCCCTTGTCCAAGTGTTCAATTTTCTATATTCTATAATGGTTGACTACGACGAGTGTCAGGATTTTAGGTCCACTATGACAAACGCCGAGGTAGAGGAGCTAGCTGTTTCATATTCTTTTCACGTTATTTGCACGTTATAAAATTATAAAATAACTCGCAAGTGTATGAATCTATTGAAGTATAGATCGGCAAGAACGAGGTCGAACCCAAGGGAATGCTTTGAGAAAAAAAACTAACACAAATTTAAATTAATTTAAAACTAATCTAGTTTAAACAAAGTTTGATTGATTTGAGAAAGATTAAACTAACATGCAAATAAAATAACACAATTGAAATCAAATAAAGAAAAATAACTAAGGTTTTGGATTCCACCACCATTAAATCCATGAAGCTTCTAATATTCATTTATTAATCCCCAAATTTAGAGTAACAATCAAGAAATTAATCTATTGCTTACTCAAGATTTAACAGTAAAGTACTATGAAAAATATATGAAAAAAGGTAGATTTTCCTTCGCTTCACTAGTGTAAAATTCTAATCATCTTATGAATCCAATTTAATGAAAAACATAAGATCAAAGATTATCACTTTTAAGAAATACAAATCTAAGCTTAGATTAATTATAATACTTTCTAACTACTACATATACATGATATAGATGGTGAAAGAATTATAAAATAATTAATTACAAGAAGTGAAAATCATACGCATTTAAATCATACAAATGAGAATCAATTAATAAATAAAATAATTTCACTTCATTAATGGATGTTTCCTTCTTAACCCTGGTTGAGGAGTTTAGTTACACATGGTAGAAGAAGAAGATAACAAAATAATAAAAGACATTATGAAATAAAATAAATAAAACCCGGATTGTCTCTGTCTTCTCTGGCCTGGCCTCCACTTCTTTTTCTCCTCCAAAAATAGCATCCATTTCATCACTTTATACCCCAAGAGAATACATAAAGTTCTAATCCAATTAGGAGATAAAGTCCTAATCCAATTAGGAGATAATTAGGATTTTTCTGCAGTCCTAAATAGGTAGATTTTTCTGCAGACGTTCAGCCCAAGGTTTGACCCAGTAAAAATTCGATTCATAAAATTTACGTGAAATAGAAAAAGTGTCCAGAATTGGATTTCGTTCAACTTAAATGAAAATCAGGTCAAATTGAAGCTCATAAATAAGACTTTAGGTCCACTTTCCAAAATGGGATTGAAACTGGATTAAGTGCAAAATTGGGCTTCAGGCCTGTAACCTCCTTAAGCATTTATAATTCTCTTGGACCACTTTCTTGAGCTGTTTTAAGTTAAAATATGGAGTTGAATAGATCCATTTGATGTAGGCTTCATCTAACCCTCTTGAATATCTTCTTTAAAAGCTAGAAAATTATGATTTTAATTGAAATAACCATTAAAGCCCTGAAAAGACAAAAAACACAAAAATAGAGTAAAATTATAAATAAACTATTGCACCCGACTCTCCCCTTGTCCAAGTGTTCAATTTTCTATATTCTATAATGGCTGACTACGACGAGTGCTAGGATTTTAGCTCCACTATGACAGACGTCGAGGTAAATGAGCTAACTGTTTCATATTCTTTTTCGGAAGAGGTCGTGGCTAGGGCTCCCCTGCCGACGGAAAAGACTTACTCCATTTGCCCCGGGGAAACATGCTTCTACGAAGCTTTCTTTCTTTCAGGCCTTCGATTTCCTATTCCGAATTTTGCCAAAAAGCTGCTCCAGGTGATCAACCTCTGCCCTTCTCAACTTATGCTCAATTCTTGGCGTATTATCATGACTACCCTGGTCCGTTGGAAGTTCTGTAAGTTTACCTCCCCAGCAACCCTTAACTAGTTTATCTCATGTTATACCCTCTTGAAGAGCAAAAACTGGCGTCACATACAAAGCCGATCTCGAGGCCCAGGGAGCCTGCCCAAAGGATTGGTGGTTATTTATAACAGCCATAGGATAAAGAATTGGAAATAACGGTTCTTTTTTATTTCAGAAAGTTGGGAGCTCCCCCCTCTTCGCATCCCTCATTCCTGGACTGACTGGGATGCAACTGGTAAGCTTTTCTACCTCATATTTTCTTCACCCATGCTACTACCACCTTTTCCTGCACTGTACTTTATGCGGATTTATTTTTATATTTCAGCTGCTAGTGTCGAGCCATTTGTGATCGTGAAGAAGATGATAGATTGGATATTGTCTATGAGCTCCCAATGAGAGACGCAATGACCTTAACCTCTGACGCGGGGCTGAGTACGTTAGGTTATGCCGCTCTCATGATTGGAAATAGGCGAGGTACACCCTAACACTTTTATCCTTCATTCCCCTTTCCTTTACTGAGTTATGTAACACGCGTTTATGCACAAACCTGTATAGGATTGCGGAGGAAGCCTGACAGAGACATCCTCATGCTGGCAAAGGGAAAAGGTGTTGCGTCGTTCTCATCCCCTTTTGTGCAGAAAAAACCGCGTAGGCCTGTGGTTATCAAGAGTACCGGTTTACCCGCAGTGAGGACTTGTTATCTCCTCTTTCCATTGGGAATTCTCCCTTGTCTGCAACTCTTGCCCTATGAGCACTCTGACTCCGAGCCCGATCCCGTTTGGGGTACCTCCTACCCAGCTTTTTGTGGGTGGTAGTCCCCCGGACCCAAGCGTTTTTGGGGTGCCGGCAACACAACTCTTTGGTGGTGGTAGCTTGCATGTGTCAATATCCCCTGCTACCAGTCACATCGGGCTACTGACACCGGTTGCCAGTCATACCGGTTCGCTGCTGTCTGACACATATTTTGCTGTGAAAAGAGTCGGGGAGTTTGTTCTCCCGCATGATTTTGAAAAAGTGAATGACATTGACTCTACTTCCTCTACTGAATATCTACTGGCCAACATGGCTAAGGTGCGTCCCTACTCTTGCTACATTTGGACAGAATTCTCTTTTTTTTTTTCGATTGCTCATGGTTTTACTAATCGCCTCTTATGGACGGAGCAGGAGATGGAGAAGCACAAAATCACCCTTGCCGCTAAACGTGCTTCTTTTGTTAGTGAGCGTACTACCCTTAACTCAGAGCTTGAGACCCTTCGCGCTTCCTATACTTCTCGCGGCGGGGAGATTGACACCCTTAATTCTCAGCTTAGTCATGAATAGGAGGAGATGGCCAGGTAGAATGCTGACCTACCGGGGATTAAAGAACTAGCGGTCGAGCATTTTAAAGATTCATCTGACTTTGATAAGGCCCTCAACCATTCGTATATCGATGGGTTCGAGTAATTCCGTGAGGTAGCACAGGATTAGTGGCTTGACATGGACTTCTCTGGGTTGCAACTCGGAGACCCTGATGCCTGATTTTCGTCTTTCTTATGTCCCTCCTTTGTGGGGCTCTCTGTACCCTTTTGCTTCTATTAATGAAAAATCATTTTGTTATTATCATTTTTTTTGTCGAGGCATGGTTTGTTCTGTGATGACAATCTTGGCACAAATCTGCATAAAAAATGGTTTCCTGTTTTGTCGTTAAGTAGTTTCTTATTAGGCACGTCAAGCCCATGATGTTCTCGGGATAATCCCACCTTTTCGTTAAAGGCCCTTCGTGGATGTGTGCCCCCATAGGGTTATGCCCGCGTAGGGCTATAATATTCTCAGGATTAATTCATCCTGCCTTTTTCATCAAAGGCCCTCCGTGGAGGTGTGCCTCCGTAGGGTTATGCCCACGTAGAGTTATAATTTTCTCAAGATTAATTCATCCCGCCTTTTTTCTTAAAGGCCCACTACAGAGGTGTGCCCCCGTAGGATTATGCCCGCGTAGGGTTGTGATTTTCTCAAGATTAATCCATCCCGCCTTTTTCATTAAAGGCCCACTACAGAGGTGTGTCCCCGTAGGGTTATAATTTTCTCGAGATTAATCCATCCCGATTTTTTCCTTAAAGGCCCATTGCAGAGGTGTGCCCCCGTAGGGTTATGTCCGTGTAAGGTTGTGATTTTCTCGGGATTAATCCATCTCGCCTTTTTAATTAAAGGCCTATTGCAGAAGTGTTCCCCCATAGGGTTATGCCCAAGTAGGGCTATTTAAATAATGTTCTCGGAATTCATCCTCCCGCCTTTTTCATTAAAGGCCCTCATTGGAGGTGTATCCCCGTAGGGTTATGCCCACATAGGGCTATTTTAACAATGTTCTCAGAATTCATTCATTCCGCTTTTTTCATTAAAGGCCCTCTTTGGAGGTGTATCCTCGTAGGGTTGTGTATTTACATTTTGTTTTAGTTATAACAATATATTTTGAAACAAAAAATGACTACTATTGATATTTTAGTAACAAATAGAGAATTATTCGAGCAAAAAATCTCGGAGCTATTGTCCTAAGACTCGATATTAAACTGAGTTTCAGTTGGAATTATTAAAGTAAATGCAACTTTTAAAAGAAAGTCTTACTGGTGGCACTTCCTCAAATGCTCAGTATTTCAAGGATGGGCCAACTGGCTCCCTTCTAATGTCTTTAGTCAATATGCCCCCTGTCTCCTCCAAGTCCACCAGAGATAACTCTGATTTCCCCCAATAGATAATTTTTTTGAGTGTTGTTATCTTTACCATCCCCATCCCATGGGCAATTCTGTGTTCCCCTCTCATCTCCGACCACGTATCTTTGTAGTTGGCCCCTACGAATCAGACTTTCAATCTGCCTTTTCAAGTAAATGCACTCATCTGTATTGTGGCCATGGTCGTGATGGAACCTGCAATACTTGGTCGTGGGACCTCTTGGATGGATCGGTTTCTTAATTTTGGGGGCCATGCAACAGCCGGGTCATCTTGGATGTAGAGAAGGATTTGGATTACTGACGTGTTTAAGGGGGTAAAGGTGTTGAATCCCTTTTTACGACGCGATACTTTATTGGTCTACTCCTGTGACATTCTGTCATACTTGGGGTCTCTATCTTCTTCACTAGACTGTCTCCCCCTTTTCCTATCTGCCTTTCTCGCATCAAGGGCATCCTCTGCGTTCATATAGTTTTAGGCCTTCACGAGTAGCTTGGACATACTTTTTGGAGGGTGCTTAGAAATTGAGTACAAGAACTTTGAAAGCAGTAGCGTCATCCGTTGGGGCTTCATTGTCTCGCCCAACACCATCCCCTTCTGGATCAATAGGCATAAGGTGACTCGGCGATGGTACCGGTGCCACAGGAGGGAGGCACTGCAGAATTGCCACATTTTGTTGGAGTATCTGGGCTAAACTTTGATTCAAGTTCCGGACCTGGCATTCCAACGCTGCGATCCATCCCTGGTCGTTTGGGATTTCGGGGCTTGCTCAAAGGAAGTCCATCTATCTAGGGGGTTGCATGCCTAGGGGTACTAATGCTAAAAAAAACCTTATTTGAAGAAAAAAACAAAGAAGGCCCAATCGTCTCTTTGTCAAAGAAATAAAAATGATATTTTGCACTCATACCATTCATTCATTTTCAGTGTTGAAAGGGAAATAGAAATCAAAAAATAAATAAAAAAAGTAGCAGCAGAAAAGTTTAAGAGCAAGAGTATGACATCCAAACCCTCTTTTTACTCTATACAAATTAAAAAACTTTCAACTTTTTTATACTTATATATAGGAAAAATTACACTACCTCCTCTGTAAATAGGCGAAATAACAAATATCTCCCTCTAGTTTCAAACATAACACTAACCTTCCCTATTAGTGCTGTCGGTTGACTAAATTGGTGAAAAGACAATTATACCCATGCACTTTTTACTATATTTAATTTAAACAAATCTAATAATGTAAAAAGATCTATATACCATTTCACTGTAAGCTATCACTGTGTTTTTGTTGATACATGCATATCCTATATATTATATATGCATATAAAATATTTTCTCTAACTCTAAATCTAGCTTCTATTTCATAGCACAATCAGAATCTAATCTGAAACTTCATTAGTGAGTTTGATCCCAAAATGTATGCTCTGAAACAAATCAAAGAAACCTCTCTCAATAGACCACAATCTCTTTCTCTCTTTCACTCTCTCTCCGTTGAAGTAACACTAAAAATCCCAAAATCATCAACATTATTTGAAACAAATCGAAACCCAATACAAAACCTTATCTCAATATATCTTTCTCTCTCTCTCTTTTAAATTTGGTGGTTTCTCATCCGCAATGGCGCAACCCAAATCTACCACAGCCTCGGGCCCAATGCTCCACTCCCTCAGAAAATTGCTTCTCTCTCAGCCACCGACTACGTTTTCACTCTCCTCCACCAAACCTCTCCCCCACGAGAAATCACCGTTGGACTCATCGGCGCCGCCACTCGCCATTGGATTACCTGTTCTGAAATAAAAGTTCATATCAATACCCTAGAACTGATTTGTGTGATATATGGCGTTTCGATGTGTGGCGGTAAAGGACGATCGGCCAGACACAAAGGAGGTGGTGGTAGAGCTGAGGCAACCGGCCGGAGATCTGTGCAACAATTAGGAAGAGAGAGGAACTGATTTGTGTGTGATATATATATATATATGTATATATATGCGTGTGTTATAAGAGATGGTGTATATGTATGTGTGTGTATATATATATATCTATATGCATTATGTAAGAACATTAATCTTTGTGAAAATTGATTGTTTACTTGGTTGATTTTAGTGCACTGAAACTAAGTGAGCAAAATCAAATGAATAGATATATATCAAGTGCCAGTAAAATAATGGGTTTAATTTGGGGGAAGAAGATGATGAATGGTGGGGGCAAAAATGTCCACAAATAATATGTTAAAGAAGGGTATTTTAGTCCTTTCATACGTTGTAGGGGCATTTTGGGATTTTCAAGTCAAAAATACCATGATATCAGCAATTTTCGTATTTATAAAGCTGATAGGGGAGGTTAGTGTTACAAAAGGTACACTGACAGGGGAGGTCAGTGTTATTTTTGAAACATAAGAGAGGTTCCTGTTATGTCGCCTATTTACAGGGGAGGTCAGTGTAATTTTTTCTTATATATATTTTGTTCTTGTTGATAGGGATACACAAAAAATCGGTGGAACCGAAATCGTAAAGAACCGTAGTTGAATCGAACTGAACCGTTGAGAACGATTTCGGTTCTTCTTTCAAGAATCGTAAGGAACCGAACGGTGTGCACCCCTACTTCATGAGACCTTTTAGGTTGTGGGTCATTATTGGTTTATTTTTTATGTATAATTTTTGCTCTGTTATTACTGTATAAATTTGTTATAGGATGAACTTGATGTTTTATGCAGTTTATTGTGTTGATTTTTTTTATAAAAAAAAAATAGTTTAAGGTTAACAAATATATTTTCGTTTATGATTTTTAAAATAAGCCAAATATTTTTTCGTTATGAAATAATACTCATGTTTATAGATAAACAAAATCGTAACATAAACCCTAAATATTTAGGACTCGTTTGGATTGAAAGAATTGGAAGGAAAATAAAAGAAAAGAAAGTGAAGTATAGTATTTTTTGTGTTTGGATTATCATTAGTAAGAGAAAAGAAAGGATTAAGAGTGATTTGGATGGATAACCTCATATGCTATCCTCTCAAAAGTGAAAAGATTTAGAGAAAAATGATAAGAATAAGTGAATATTTTATAATACCAAAAATAACCCTACATTTTAAAGAACAAAATTTAAAAGGCATTTGGATATATCTTGTAATATAAACACAAAACGACATAATAGTAAATTGATTAAAATAATTTTTTTTCTTTTATCTTTTACAAACAAGAATATAATTATTTTCTTTCTTTTTTTTCATAATTTATCAAAATATGAGTACATGTTATCTTTTCTTTTCTTTTCTTTCATAACTAATATTATCATTTTTTTTTCTTTTCTCTCCTATTATCCAAATAAAACTTTAAAGAATAAACACTAAAGATATATGGTTACTAAATAAGCCTTTAATGTGTCATTTTTATTATTTGTGAGGACATTCAAGGGACTCACAAAAATGGGACAAAGCTTATCCTCCTCGTAAAGGTGGGGCGCTTTGCTTTCCCACGCACATGTATATACGTGTGTTTTAGGTAAGTGTGAGGGTTACATGAGAGAAAATGAACCACACACCCTTCCCTCTAATCACCCCTTCCTCCATTGTTAGGGTTATAGAGCAGAGAGAAAACTGAACCACACCCTTAGTCCTTTTAATCTCACCCTACTCCTCCATTGTTAAGGTTAGAGAGAGAGAAAATGATGTCCTCACAGCAGTGTCATCTGTTCACGAGAGAGAGAGATAGTAAATAACAGGGGGAAATCTCTCCAATCCACTGTAAAATTTGATGGATTCAACCGACCAACGCGGCCTCAGACAATTCAAAATCATCGCATTTCCACCACTGGTAACCAACAACCTTTTCTCCGAATCAATGATACCACTGGCGATTTCTTTATTGGTACTTTATATATGCATCTGCATACATTATATCTGATATTGTTCTATATATTTACATGGGTCATTCTTATGTGTAAAAATTGATGAAAAAGGAAGAAAATTAACAATAAATTTTTGAATTGCGTGTTTTTACTTGTTTTGGTTTCCAAAAAATGAGAACTTTGCATCAATGAGAGAAAATAGTTGTATTAAATTCAGTTGAGTGAGAATTTTCTTTGAATGAGAGAGAAGAGAGAGACCGAGAGTGTGAGAGAAGGCAGAGAGTGTGCAACGTGAGAGAGAGAGAGAGAGAGAGAGAGAGAGGGGCAGATATTCAGATAGATTACACGGAGGGGTGGAGAGGTGTATATTATTTTAAGGGCATTTTTGGAAGAGAAAAAGGGTATTTAAGGATTTTCAAGTGTTAAATATGTGCACATGATTGTCTAACAGTAATTTGCTAACGGCTAACCCTTGTTTGCATTATTTTTTAAAATAATAAAGACTCGTACATAGAAAGTTAGAAACTATAAGGGTGTTATTTGAACAAAATGTGAACCTTGGGAGTATTTTTTTGCATTTTCTCCTATTTCTTATAATTAGGATATTCAATCAGAAATAATGAAAACAAAATGGTCAATTATTAGATAAGTATTTGTTATCCTTTCTAATTATTATAAGTTCATTTTTAGCTCTACACATTTATAACAATTTTGATCCTGTATTAAGTATATTGTGGTTTGAACAATTCTTCCCTATGCGTCTCATCGTTATCATATTTTTTCTTTATTCTCGTATGAATGAGGTTAACTACTTAATTTTTTTTTATTACAAGTCATTTTACTTAATATTTTTAACTTTTTATAGTTATTTTTTATAACTTTATTTCACCTTATTTTTGTCCTCTCAACCTCTTATTTTCCATATAACTAATTTTTGTATTTTTATGGGTGGATGAACTTCTTCTTATTTACAGTGATGTTACATGATATGAATGCACGATGTTATTAGATTTTATATAAGTTTGGTCTAAGGTTATTATTATTATTATTATTATTACTTTATCAAAAAGAAAAAAAAAGTAGGTTATTAATTTTTTTTCTTAAATATTATAAAAGAAAATGTGGTTTAATGATACATTGACACGTGGACGGCAAAGAGTAGATTTACTAGATTTCCAGTTACTGTTGTAGATAAAGAGAGAAGTATTTTTGTATTGGTTGATTACCGTGTCACATGTGCATAGAAGTATTTTTGTTTTGGTTCAGTACCCTGTCACATGTGCATTGTTTTATCATTTAAGGATGAATTTCAGTCAAATATGATTAGCAAATTGAATTCCGTCAATTTGCACGCGGCGTAGCACCAGCGCTTCAAATACAGAGACACGCGCCACACAGTGATTGGTAATCTGCAAGACCATAAGACCTCTCTCGGACACGCCCGTGAACGAAGCTTTAACAAGTAACACTAGTAACCCAGCTCCAAAGTAGGCGCAGAGGAGAGAGGGAGAGATGACTCTGGGGCTGATAAATGCGAACCCGGTGGTTCATGCCAAGAAGGAGAGGATCGCTCGCACCGAAGATCTTCACACCGATGATGCCGTTGATCCTCTCGAAATCTATGATATCCTTTCTTTCTCTCTCTATAATCAATATTTTCCATTTATATATATACTTACTTATATACACACACCTTAAATTCCTCCTCTATGTTGAGATATAATTTCCTAAAATGAAGTAAAATAAATGAAATTAAACATCTAAGTTTTCTGGCACTTTCTATTCGTGATTTTTTTCTACTTGAGGAAGTCCGATTAGCTGTATTGACCTTATAGTCAATTGGAATTTCAAATGTTTTCCAAATGATAAATCATGAAAACTTTGAGATCTAATATCTTGAACTTCGTTATTCATTTTCCTGAATTTTCTTGTTAGCCAATCGAACTTTGATAGATTAAGGTGTTGATAATGTTTTCTTGTTAAAAAATGTAGGATTTTAGTATGATTGGTACGTTTTTGATCTTTGACTTGAATCGATACATTTCGTGAGGGATATAAGAGATCCTGAGCATCCGTATTCTCTAGAACAGCTCAGTGTTCTTTCTGAAGAATCTATTACCGTTGACGAGAAGCTTGGGCGCATTCTGTGAGCGCTGATCACTAATTTCCAACTTTCATGTGCATTATTTTATCACAGTAGCTATAATTTTCTTGTCGTTGGATGGACAAATTAATTATGTAAATTGGGGCTTTCTTTATGTTTAATTGATTTGTATATGATTTAGTTTATAAGCTTTAGGTTTCCATTCACCATAATGAGTTCCAAGTTTCCAGCCCAGTTTCAGTTATTCTATTGGCCGTGAATGATACTAATGATCATAAATTCGATACACATTGCGTAGCTATTACCTTATATGGGGTGAAACCCTTCAGGCTTGGACGTCAGATGAATTGATGAAAAGTTTACAATGCATATATATATAAAGAGAGAGGGGAAAACATTGTTTGACCAATGCACTGGAGACTCTATTACATACACAAAAACTGGAAAAATAATTCTGAGTCCTTTCTATTGGTGACAACCAACACATTCAGCTTTGGAAAAAATAATATTTTCCATGTGGTTTTGGTTTTTGATTCTGATTGTTTTTTTTAGATAGAAAGATCCGAAGAAACTAACAAATAAATTTTGAAACTTGATTGTGAGTGTTCAAAGCAGAAGTGGAGGAAAAAATGGACATGGAAAAGGATTATTCTAGTTTTTTTAGCCTAAGTTATTTGTTTATAACCCTTTTGGCACGGCTTTCTCCTAATATCACTGTATTATTCTCAAAGCTCCACTAAAAATGAGAAGGGATTCTTTTTTTTTTTCTTTATGCCAAAGGTTTTACATGAAAGCACTTTTTTCCATAGAGCATTTTATGTAGAAATGAATGGAGCATAAGCTTTTTACTTGATATGGACATACTAATCTCTGTTCTATCTCCTCTACATTTCCAATGTGTGTAATATTGGTCCTGAAAATAAAGAAAATATTTTTTCATTATAGAAAGTTTGGGCTAACAAGCACGGGGATACCAGTGGAGTATTATTCAAATTATGCTAAAGTTTAGGTATGTCTCTAATCTACCCCAACCTAGCATGTCGCCTTAGTGAGACATGCATAAGTAATGCACTTTTAGAAATATTCAGGATGTATAAGACAGATCTCTAAAGAGTGCCAGAGATGAGGTGGCATCCAACATGTTTCAATGTGGACATGGCTTTTCATGCGAGTGTCTATGCAACCCAGGGACGTTACTGTGATCAATTATTACCCAATTATCACAGAATAAAATTGGTTTTCCTCTCGGGTAATGCAAAGAGATATATGCTAATACTGATATACATCTGTACAATTGTCAAGGGACGTTACAATAGCACTAATCTAATTGTCCATTTCTCGCATTTCTTTATGTTGTTTATATATTTCCTTTTTCTTTTTCATCTATACTTCGTTGAAAGTGCATCTAAACTAATACTTCGGTGTGATACTTTCAATATTTAATACTAATTTTTCAACCATTTGTAGGATAACTTTCACCCCAACCATCCAGCACTGCAGCATGGCAACAGTAATTGGTCTATGCCTGAGAGTTAAACTAATGGAGTGTTTTCCTCCACATTTTAAGGTCAGTTTATTTGTCAGTAACATGCAAAGACTAAGATTTTTCTGTCACATTTTTTATAATTGAGAGAAATATCAGTAGTCTGATGGTGGGGTTGGCCTGCCAGTCTTCTCATGATACTTAGCTGAAATTTAGTGTATTACACTTTCAGCGCATTGTTGATTCTTATCTACTGTGATGATCTTTTAACATGGCCTACTCCAGTGTTCAGAATTTGTATCAGTACAAGCTTACATGAGTATTGCTTATTGTAGTTTCTGCATAGATAAGTAGACAATACTTGCTACATGCTGAAATGGTACGTAATGTAGTAACTTAAACCAAAGGCGTGTTACATTACCCCCCCTCTTAAGCATTTGCTACTTGTTACACAGTTTCAGTCAACTTCCTTTGTTGGAAATCAAACATAGTAGTTCATGTTATACTTAAGAAGATCTGGAATGAAGTATTAGAAGTTCCTTCCATGCAAGTCTGTCCAATTTCCGAAATAAGTATATTGCACTTCGGTTGCCAAGAAAAGACTATTAGAGGCTTTGGTTTGAATGTCTTCTATTTATTACATATAAGTGGCATTGTATGTAACTATTCATCTCATTGTGTTCTAATACATCACCTAGATGTTCAAGGAGGTTGTAGTTTCATGGGTCAAGAGGGAATTGGTGGGTAGGAGTGTCATTACAGGCACTTTACCGTGACAATCGGGTCAAAAAACACATTTGGGAGTCACTGAGTGTATATATGTTTTCCTACACCTCGTTATTTGTCGTTGTATCACACATACTTTGGCTATAACAAGTATCCCTTCCACATTCAAAAGAACTCTTTCCTCTCGCAAAAGAGAAATAAAATAAAACAAAACAAATAACATACACCATACCCTCTTTAAGGCTTTTTGGGTGTGACGTGTAACTTTACGGACCCTCACTCATATTACCTAAATTTATAAAGTGTTTTCCTTATGATGATGTGATTTAAGTTTCTTTGTCAGTCTGAATTATTGTATTGGAAATTATGTCAGCATCAAAATGTGTTAATATCCTACCTATGTGGCGAGGGAAGGCCTGGTGCTTTTTGTATTTTGGTTGACTTTGAAATGAAGATGATTATTTATTTTTTGGTTTTATTTTATTTTATTGAAAATATGGTAGTCATAAATAATGATGATTATTTTACATGTGCATTAACTTTGATTCACATGCTTATTCACAGAAAAATTAGTAACAGTATTTTTTTCCCAATGGAGATTTCAATTGAATGGAACACCAGTTCATTTGAATTCTACTTCCATCTCATAACTACTGTAATTTCCTTATTGGTTTCATGATACAATTGTACAGGTAGATATTAAAGTAGCTCCTGGATCTCATGCAAATGAAGAATCAGGTAATGTTAAGAATAGCCTTGAATTTCTGTCTACATTTATAATGATTTTCTTATTTTTGATTTGAATATTAGGGAATGGTTCTTGAAACTGCCTGAGAAAATAGTTGCAAGGGGATAAGCTATTCATGGGGCATACGTGCAGGGATCTGAACCTGGTACCTATATGTGTGCCTAGGACTGCACCTGGAATTGATTTTGATTATATTGGATTTTCTATCCTTGTGTAATTCTTTTAGGGTCTGCGTAAAGAGGAAGTGTTATTGGTGCTCGGGCTGCAAATGAGTTGTACTGAGTATCATGCTGCTTGAGCTCAGCTTCCTGAATTACAACTCTGTTCAGAGGAGCCTGGGGTTAGTATACCTTAGCTTGAGTTGAAAAACTCACGACAGTGATCCTTTTCATGGGCACTTGTCACATCCTAACTGATTGAAAGAGTATAACACAGAAAGTTACCTCAGTAGAGTTTAATATCAGTAGCTATTTCACCTTTTAACTTCTTTATTTTAATAATAAAACTTTGGCAACTTTCAAGAATCATGATGACTGAGCTTGGTTCTGGTAGGACTCAGCCCATTTACTAGGCAAGCTTAATTCAAAGAAGCTCAGTTATGAGCCGAATTGGACCTGTTGATCAGCAGTTTGGCTCGTTTGCACCATTGGTGCTTCAGTTTTTGCTTCACGCCCTCCACATTGTGAGTGCAAGGAAATATAGATGTGGAGAGCAGAAAGCTATTATGAGTTTAGTGTCAACAGGGAAACCCTAAAGAAAATAATGGTGAATAAAGACTATCTAAAACCGAAGCAGAGAAAGCAAGAAAATGGGCTTTCCAGTAAAAAGTACCATTTTTAGTATTTCAATTTGCAGAACATAGGTTTTCATTTTAGCTTCATTTGCTTCACTTCTCATTTCCCTATTTCTCTTGCTCCAAACTAATGTAAAAACTATGCCATTTGACTTGCTGACAGTTAACAAGCAGTTAAATGATAAAGAAAGAATTGCTGCTGCTCTGGAGAATCCAAACCTTCGCCAACTCGTGGATGAGTGCCTATACTCCAGTGAACTTTGATCAAGCATACCTGCCATAAGAAAGTGCATTGTACAGTAGTAAACACTTGGTTCTTATGTTAATGCATGCAGGACAACTTACTCTTTGTTCTTGACCTTGCTGTCTTTTGCTCTACATGGATGCTTTCACTTTTATATGTGAATAATAGCCTTTTGGTGGATGTTGCTCTTGCTCGAGCTGGCTCTTTATTTGCGGTTAGTAGTCCCTATTCTTTGTAAGTTAGGGTTTTCTATCATGACCAGTACTGAGGTCTGCTTGATACTTTTGTAATTCAGTAAGTACAGATAAAATTTGCAATCTGAACTTGTCAAATAACATTATCTTTGCTTATGTTTAACTACAGTTCGTAACCTTGTTGGCTTGGATTAGGTTTTAATAAAATAACGGTTACTACGTATATAGGCTCAATTAAAGGGTTACAATTATCACCAAGAGCAGCTTAATATGGTGGTGTCTCTTATATCTCCCAAGGTGAGAGGTGAGGGTTCAAGTTCCCAGAGGAATAAATGGGTGAGTTTCTTGTCAAGGAAGAAAAAAGGTCACAATTATATATATATATATATATAAAACGTTGTAAATTGGGTTTGAATGCATTGAAAGAAAAAGAAAAAAAAAGTAGAACAAAGAAAGAAAGGGACAACCTCAAGATAGAGTGCTAGAAATTACACCAGCAAGAATTTTTTTTAATGTATAGATCTTACTGAATAATGTTCCAACTTAATTTTTGATTGTGTTTGTTAAATGGGCTGATCAGCTGATTGATTTTATGAGACATGAGGAAGATAGATTAGAAATGGTGGGAACACAAAAGCTTCAAGTCATAAACAGTGAATAGAGAGAGATAAGAAATTCAAATTTTCTTTAAAAAAATCGAATTCTATGCAAAAGAAAAGCTCAATGACATAAAAAAATTAGAAGTGTTTATTTGTTTTCTCTAATTTTCTTTTTCTCCATATATTTCATGTCAACCAAATAAATCCCCCCACACCCTAGAAAAACAAAGTGATACATCTGAAAACCAGATCGAGCTGGCCAGCAAAGGGTGGTTGTCGGATTCATTTCCATGGAATTCATATATTTTATAACTCAGTGAAAGGTAGAAGGTTCAAGTCTTCTCAAGAGCATTGCGGGAGTTCTTTTTCCGAAAAAAGAAAAAGAAAAAAGAAAATGAAGCTGCGGCTAGAACAAACTTGATTTAGTCACTGTCAAAATGCATAGCTACACCGAATACACAGCAGGCTCAAACCATACAGATGGACCACAAAAGTATTTCAGCAAAGAGATTTATTTATGAGAGCTAAATAGTCATTACAAGTTTGTCGATCTGAAAGTGAAAAACATCATACAAATAGTAGGATATGAGGGATGAAGAAGAAGGCAACTTCTCCTAATAGTTAGCCAGTAAGCACACGAAATACATGTTTATTTACTTAAACAAGGAACAGAAAACCATTTCCAATCCCCATCAGTAAATTTTTGATACTCTCCGAGTCTGTATTAGTTCGGTCCACTTTTACGTTATACATTGCCTTAGGTTTTTACATATATATAGTTATGGGTAATTTTACTCTCTCAGCTTGCAGGTGGTGCTAGACTCAGTGCCTCTGAATTCACGTCTCCTCCGGAGTACCCATTTGCAACATGGCAAGGCTTATTATTGAATCCCCAGAAATTAGCAGTTTTCACATCATCCTGCACCATCTGTCTCGAAAACTCTTCATGGTCATATTTCAAACTGGCTTTTCCTCCAAACACACTTGGAAGGTTTTCAACATCAAAAAAGGACCTCATCACCTCCTCACTGTCTTTGTTATTGGGGTAAACAAACTTCACCTTCTGAAATGTTTTTGGGTCCACAAAATACTTTACAACCTGCAGAAATAAAGGTAGGACAAGTTCATTAGTATAGATATAAACAGCTGCTAGAAGAATGATTAAAACACCTGCAATATATATATATATAGTCATGATACATACACCCCTGATGAACCTTATTTAAAATGACTCATCTTGTCCAAAAATAGTAGAGCCTGCCTCATCTTACATCTATGATAGAATGACTCAATCCAGGAGCGGAGAACAAAACAGAAAAGTTCGAGTGGCATATATCACTTCCGCTTCCAAACTTGAAAGGGACAAAGTGGGTATGTACGTGCTCTAGTGTTACAGTGACACTTAGATATTTAAGAAGATAACTATCCATCTTCAGTTTGCGATGAGGATAAATTTTACTACAGTGACTTGTGATTTGGAAGTATCACACACTATTATTAAAAAGAATCTTAACAAATTAAAACCAGTTGAACAGAATTCAGTTTAAGGAGAATGATACGAAGTAGGTCTGTAATGAATTGGCCTTGGACTAGATTGAGGTGATTTGAATCCAATCAGATGAGGAAATATTTAAATCTAATCTGATTTTGACATTTTGATATAATAATAGTGAGATAATCCGATCTGATCTAAAATGAGATACAAGAGTTAAAAATCTGAGGGGAAAAACTAAATATAAACCATAGCAATGTAATGTTTTTAAGAATAACTATAATAAATTATATAAATATCTTTATGTATTGCTTGTACAAAATTATGCTGTGTAGGTATGTAGTTATATATTTATTTGAGTATAATTATTGCAATTGGATCAAATCAATTTCAAATCAGATCAACAAAATCCTATTTGATTATCATGTTAGGCAACTCAAAAGAGATTTAAAATATGATTGATGTTGTTGTGTCATTTGAGTGTAGTAACTAATAATAGAGCAGGATAGGATTATAAGGGCAGGAGCTCAGACCTTCCAGAATGCGTGAAAAATTCTTGGTGGACTATAGAGAACTACTATGGCTAGTCTCTCAGGGTAGTGATTCTGTAAAATGTAAATGATTTCTCGAACTGTTTTAATGGGGACATTAGTGTTCATTGTCCATCCGTTGAAGTCTATCAACCACGACATTTGTTCTTGACCCTCAGGAAGGTAAAGAATGGCGTTCTCTATAAGATAAACTAGATGGCGAACATTACTTTCTCCTGCTACTGTTTTCTGCATCAAAAAATAAAAAATTAAATAAATAAAGGAGTGGAAAAATTTACAAAAAGCTAAGTAAAAAAGAAATTATTTCAAGGCGAAAAATGTCCCGACAAGTACCTGCATTCCTGGCCTCATTATGAGGACAGGCCTTCCAAGTCGATCATGAAAATTTGCTCTGGACACTTTGCCAGTCTCACCTTCATGTGCTACTTCATGCTGATAATGGTAATAGGTGATACATTAGACAAGTGTCAGTGAGATAGATATCTTCAAATTAATTGTGTGTACCACATCACACAAGAAAATCACATTAATTGGTTGTGAAAAACATTTCAACACTGCTAGTGCTTACCCAACGGATTTCCTCCGGCTTATATGTTGACCTCCATTTGAGCGTCTCTTCCAACATTTTCTTCGATTTGTCAACATTCCAGTTTCGGGCTACCAAGTATCTTCTCAGGCATGCATCACTACAAAACTGCAAGCTCCGTCCAGATAGGGGCCCAAGAGCAGCCCTGAGTTCTTTCATCTGCTTGTAGAACAAGTATATTAGTGTACATCTTGTTTGATTCAATTGCACAGTTTCTTATTTTAACTACTAAATAAATTAAAAGAATTGCGCAATTTTAACTTTTTCTTCTTTTGAAACTTGGAGAAGCACACACTGTGAGTGCAAGAAAATCATGAGAACTAGAAACAGCATATACAACATGATATATTTGTATGGATTCAGATATATATGTATAAATGTAGACACACACACACACACATGTATCAGAGGGAATTCTGCTTTTTTAATGTCACGACTCGAGCTTCTCGATCATTACCTTTGCATCCTGTTGTGAAGAATCGTCCTCTTGATGATTCTTAGATTGCCTTCTCAGAAACATGGCTGCTGTTAAATGGGGGTAAAAAGAGGCCTGTATATTTTTTCAAACAGGATAATTAGATACATTACAAGCCACACACCGTTATTGGACATACTGATATTTGAAAGATCAGGAAATTATTATACACTCAATCAAGTAAAAAACAATTATTAGGAAGGATCAGAAGCAGAATAAAATAAAAAGCTACCTGAAATTTTAAGCATATGGTCCATGAAATGAAGGTTTTCAGTAACCATGAACAATGTACATTAGAATTCTAAGAGAGATTCTATTGAGTTCTGGAGTCCATTTTTCTAATTAATATAATTCTTTTGGCTGTATGGGATAAGAACTCTTCAACATGTGACTAAATTCCCACTGTAAATAACTCAGGTCATTCCAAAACTCAGATCAATACATATTTCCGAAACATTGTCATCGATTTTTGTTACCGTCGAAAAATCAGATCAATGGTTAGGATTTTAACCTCGTTGATTTTACAAGGCAATATACTCAATAGAGAAACACAACATTTGGTGGGTTGGATTTTTTTGCAGTGCTGATGCAGAACAATTGAAATCAAGTAGGCACGGGAAGGAGTATCGAGAAGGCAAGGATGTGAAATCTTTTAATGCTCATTCTAATTTTTAGATTACATGTAGGAGGTAGCTATAGATATGTGTCCGGTGAAAGCATGTGTCTATCAAAAAATTTTGAATATAAAAATCCAAGGACGCATCAAATTGTTCTTTCATTTTATAGGGTAAAATTGATCTGTTTATGTGATACAAAGTGTTAAGGATTGGCCTCGTTTTGAGGCAACCATGTCATAAAGGCACATAATCACTACCAGACATGCTTGCCGGTTGCATATCTGAGCAGACATAACATATCCAAACCCATATGGCAATTCTTATGCCATATCTATCCTACACAAGGTCAACAACATTTACAATATAGTGAGTGAATTTCGACCGTGCTATCCTGCACAAGGTTGACAACATCTGTAATACATCGGGTGAATCTTGACCGTGCTTGTTGTACACATGCGATGGATCCACTGCGTGTGTTATATACACGCATGACTTAGATACACCCGGTAATATTGGTGCGCGGCATGTAGCTTCCTTCTCTGCTTGAACAGGTCAAAACTCAAAACTTGATCTCGGTCAATTGAAATACTATCTATTGATGGTCAAACCAACCCACTCTCTTGATATACAGATTTCCAAAATTCTCTTCATATACAGTTATCATTCGCCGTTGACCTGATTGTTAGTGTGAACATATTCATTATTGATCAAAATAAAGATTTTACGAAGCCCAAACAAAAATTAAGAACACTTCTTCCACGGCTGCGAATTAATTATTCAGATTAGATCATATAATCAGGAAGGTATCATAAACCAAAGCAGACTTCAAAAATGATCTAACTCGCATTAAAAAATCATTCCACGCACGATTGGCTAATTTCGTTTACACTACGAATCTAAATAAAACATTGAGATCAGATAAGTAAAGAGCTATGTTCTTCAGTTTAAATCCAATTCAATGGAAAGACAATTGAATAAATTAAAACAGATCTACATAAATGTGAAAATATACAGAATATATATATATATAACAAAAAGTTCAGGTATTTTGTAGTTAATTTCTTGAAGAGAGAGTTGTCAAAACAATGCACATACCTGACCGTAGCAGTAGAGAGAGAAAGCACTTTACTCCCTACTCTGTTTTATAGCCTTTTTGAGAATAAAAAACAGTGATCAAGTTTTAGACAATATGTATTTAGAGAGAGAGAGAGACAGAGAGCCGTGTGTTTTCGTCGGTCGTCGTCTTTACAAGAATGGCGTTTATGTCTCTTCCACCTAACAACACGCACACGCCGATAGATATATATATATAGAGCGAGAGAGACACACCGTTGGGTCCCACAGAAGACATTGGACGAACAAAGTATGATAAACAGGTTAAAAGTACAATCATCTGATTTTATCTTCTGACTGTGAGAACTTTTAAACAGTTGATTCCATTCCATTTATTACATTCTCCGACCAGAGGCCAGATTGAATGCATGTCCCAATAACAAGGAACTCAAAACCGTAGTACTACCAAAAACAAAACAAAAAAAAAAAGGTTATTGCAATGTGATAGCTGGTGCTTTGACTGAAACTCGAACGGATTAGAAGTACAATTCGACTTCAATCTTACATATGAAATGTTCAATTATAATTCTACTTTCAATCCTAATTACCCAATTTACTCTTAAATTTTTAAACTCGAGTTAATATTTCAGGTTAGAAAGTCGAGTGAATTCGGGTTTATATTACCAATTTCTATGTTGAAAAATTAAAGTTATCTTTAATAAGTTTCACATTAGATTACTCCTAAACACACAAAAAATTAAGAACTTAATGCAAATTTTTAAAAAATTATAAACAAAATTTTAAAAAATTAATTATTCAAAGTGTTAACATATAATAAATTAAGATTTAAATAAAAGAAGTCGAAAAGAAAAAAGATTCTCATAATTTGAATATTATATACAATATATTTAAAATAAAAAATATGTATAAAAATAATATTACAATTCGGGTTTGGGTTGAGCTCAGATTGTTGGCACCTCAAACCAAGCTCAATACTAATTAAGTTCGGGTTGAGGTTTATCAACACAAGGTCAACCCTAATTGTAAAAATAGTTGTCTAAGCATATAAAAAATCAGCTTGGATTCAAACTGGATTCGGGTTGTCCAACTCAAGTTGCACCCTTAGTATAAATCTCTTATTTGTTCAAGACTTCAAGTACAATGTGAACGGAAACATTAATTACGGGTCGAATTTTTATTTGTCAACACAGAATTAATATTTTATTTTAGAAACTTTTGTGATTATGAAAAAGAAAGTAACAAATATAATGCATAATAAAGTTCAATCAAAATATTACTATAACTAAACTGACCATATACAAATGAGCAATTCTGAACAATTTCAAGTTTACCTTAATTATGTTTATATGCAATTGTAAGATTAGCTTAAATTTTTAACAAGTGGTTAGAAACTCAAGTGCAATAACGAGTTAAGGATGAAATTTACTACACCTTGACTCAACTCTAACATGACACGGATTAAATAAGTTTAACTTGACTTAATTGTGTTCAAATCGTAATAGTATTTACTTGAATTGACACACTAATTAAATGTGTTATATTCATGTTCAACCCATCAATCTGTTATACTCAATTAGACTTGTTTAAAATTGTCGTGTAAAATAAAAGTGTCGTGTTTGTATTAGAAATGACCCGTTTAACTTAATGGGTTAGACAAATGTGTTGTGTTAATAATGACCCGTTTGACTAAACGTGACAGATAAACTTGTCATGTTTGTGTTGATTTGACTCTAACAGTCGCGTCGTATTCATGTCAAGATATCTTAATAAGAATAATAATGGTGTTGTGTTCGTATCAACCTATATAACACGATACCCATACCCATACATGGCCTATAGGAGAAGAAGCAGACCAAGCACCAGGGGCGAAGCTACATGGGCACTAGCGGGTACTAATGTGCCCAGTTAATTTTATAATTTTTTTTTTTACATATAGTAAATATAATTTCTTAGAGGTTTAGAACTGGGAGGACGTATTAAATCCAGACTTAGTTTTATAAGAAACAAATTATTGACCAAACTGTTGCGTTCGTACCCACTTGTATAAATTTCTGACTACGGCCTGCCAAGCACGGCACAAGAAAGTTCATCTTCTGGTGTAATACAAAGAAAGTGACAAACAAACCAAGCACACCACAAGTTCATCTTCTGGTGTGATGCAAAGAAAGTGACATGCAAACCAAGCACACCACAAGAAAGTTCATCTTCTGGTGTAATGCAAAGAAAGTGACAACCACCCCCCCCCCCCCCCCCCCCCCCCCCCACAAGAAAGTTCATCTTCTGGTGTGTTAATGCAAAGAAAGTGACCAACAAAGCAAGCAGTTAATGAATATTAGCAAAGCTCTACACATGCAGTCAAATTCTTTGAGAAAGAGCATTCAAAAAATAGGTGATCATGGCGTGTCTACACAACACACAACTAATCGATCCTGTTGATGATATGCCAAAATTCAGCAACCTATCTTGGGTATATAAGTATATAACCTTTGCTTCACAGCTATGAAAAGGATTACAAATGAGTCGAATAAAGGACAGAATTAAGTAGATGAAAGGCGAATACTCATCATTTACAGGGAATTTATGCTTCCCATGCTTTCGCACCCCAGCCTATAATCTCCTTTTATATAAGAGGTAATTTAAACTTTCGGTTAAAATGTCAGAACATTCCGATTCCATCAACTTGTTATTGATGTGAGTGACAATTAATTGCGGGTACAATATCAATATCAATAGAATCGTATAGCTTGAAAAAATGTGTGCCAAAGTGAAAAATCATTTATGGGCGGGTCGGGTCGGGGTAATGGGATGGTGGACGATGGACCACCATAATATCATACTCATACTAACCATTTTCTTATAACATAAATTAATGTTTCTCCATTTTTTGGTAGTGCGGTAGTGATGCCGTGTTGCCGGGGGTGACTGGTTTTCTAGAAACCAACTTCCACATGCTTTGTTGACTTTTTTCTTTTTTTTCCCCCCACTTTTTGTTGACCAATTTTCAAACGTTTTATATATAGACATGTGAAACGAAAGTAGTATAAAAAAATGATCAATCATACTTTTGAGAAATGAAATTTTTTAAGGTAGAATTGACTATGAAGCTTGCAAGGTGGGCACCACATAACACGCTCGGTTAATAGTTCTGTTGAGGAGTCCAACTTCGTTATTTCATATAGTTGTATAAGTTTGAATTATATACAACTGGTGTGACTCGCATTGGGGTTGACATATATATATATATATATATATATATATATATATATATATATATATATATATATATATATGATATCGCCTCCTATGTTGAACGTGAAATTGAAATTCGTGGGAGTCTAAAGTCTAAACAGAAGCACTCCGCTTCTGAAAACGCAAGAAAAAATATTGTTTGTCAACAGCGTCATTATCGAGCTTTATTAATTCTAAAATGGTTTGTCAATAATCTCCTCTCCACTTTCTCCACTCGTCCTGATATCAACTAATACTCTAATACAGAACTGAGTTTTTGGAACTTTATCAAACACTACGTTTAAACCATGGAAATGGATACTCTTCAATTAATCATAATTCTATCCATTACATTTTTTTCCTGCACAATTCAACTTCACCAAATTATTTTTACAGTGATAAAATTCCATTAGCAAGTACAAATGATATCCTTTTGATAAGTGTGTGATGTGACGCAATTAAATTCACACGTCAAAGTATTTCAAAGAGAATTTAAGTTCACTTCTACATATGTATCTCCTAAGTTATCGTGTATATATATTATGATAGACTGATAGTATAATGCCTCCAAGATTAGATATAGCAATGGAGCGGGTTTGGGGTGAGAGACCCAATCCCACACATTCCACCGCTTAGTAGAGTTCCTCTCATTTCTATCTAAAACAATTTATTAAATGAGACGGTTTATATAATACTTTCTAGTTGTATTACAAATTTAATAAATTATAATTCACTTATCTTATGAGAATAAGAATAAGATTCAAATTATCAATTGAAACATAAAATTTAATATTATTGTAGAAATATGAAAATAATACATCAAGTGATACTATATGAGAGGAGAAACATGTAGAGAGATATACTTTTAATATACCCAATGCTTTTGAATATAAAGTATATTACAAGGACAAAATTATAATTTTCAGTAAAAATGAGACTAGGCGGAATCACTTTCCTCTGATCCCGCTTCAAAACTGTACAAGTTTTCAAACA
Organism: Cornus controversa; assembly: GCA_026545225.1. Taxonomy (NCBI): domain Eukaryota; kingdom Viridiplantae; phylum Streptophyta; class Magnoliopsida; order Cornales; family Cornaceae; genus Cornus; species Cornus controversa. Next base: position 116,779,438 of record CM048845.1, on the reverse strand, counting down.
TAATTTTCATTTTCGTTCAAAATCATTCAATCACCTACTCCCATAATCATTCTAAACAGACAGGAACGAAGGGGACAAAATGTTTTGCCATCTCTGCTTAGAGATGCAGACATGCACCATACCTGTGCCATGGGCTGTGTGGCCAAGACTAGGCTCTATCTTATATTCTGATGAATTAGTAAATAAATCTATGTTAGGAGTTTGTGTATACACACACGCATTCAATTCTGAAAGCAAATATATATATTAAAAGAAAGGTACAAAAATCAGTCCCAGAATCAGTAAATCAACAAATAATGGTGAATTGAGGCGCATCAAAATGTTGACGGGTCTCCTTAATTATTTTCCTTTCTCCCTCTCAATTATAGCTGTTAAGGGGCCCAGAAAAAGATGTGATACAGTCCAGAATAGACATCGCGACGCCAGCAACTTGCTACAACCTACCAGACTATAATAATTAATACATATGAGTTTTCTATTGCGCGCGCGCGCATATATATATATATACACTTTTTTTGGTGTTTAACCCTAGTCTTCAGATTAAATTTTACCACTATTTTGTTAAACTTATTATTTTAAGAAACTATTAATATTTTAATTATACTTAATTAGTCTATGAGGTGAAATGACTGTAATGGACTTTTCTTAAAAAGAAAAAAATCAATTTTTATAATATCCTTTCAATATTTGGTATGTACATTCTCTCTCTAATTGATCCAGAAAAAAAAAAAATGATTTACAGTGAAAAAGTGTTGTTCAACTTCATAAAGATTAACATATTGTAATGTGATAATAGTCTTGAAAAATCTCATAACAACAATAAAAATTAAAATTAAAACCAAACTAAAATTTTAGTTTTTTTTATTATAAAAAGTTTAATAGTGGTATGTACGTTCTCTCTACAATTCTAAATTCCGAGAATAATTAAGCAAAACTTCAAGAGATATCATGTTATTTTTCCATTAATATATCACAGTACTTTGTTTAATTTCTTTCTCAATCATCAATTTGAAATGAAAGATCTTGGGCCTCTTAGTTATTTTCTTGGCTTGAAAATTACTAGAGCTACTGATGGCTACTACCTTACTCAAGCAAAGTACTGTTCCGATCTTCTTTCCAAAGCTGGCATCACAGACAACAAAATTGTTGATACTCCACTTGAGCCTAAGCTTCACATGATGGTGAACTTCTTCATGATGGTATTCTGTATCATCAGTTGGTTGGTAGTCTGGTATATCTTATTGTCACTTGTCCAGATATTTCTCATGCTATTCATATCGTCAGTCAGTTCATGACTTCGCCTAAATCAGTTCACTTTACTGTTGTTCTTTGTATTCTCTGCTATGTCAAGGGTACTATATTTCGTGGGCTTTTTTTCTCTCATCAGTCTTCACTGGTGCTTCATGTTTATTCTGATACAGATTGGGATGACGACCCAATAGATTGTCGTTCCACTATAGGATATTGTTTCTTTCTTGGTAGTTTACTGGTCTCTTGGCATAGTAAGAAACAGTCCGTTATTGCTCAATCTTGATGTTTTCCATGAGCGAACCAAACACATTGAGATAGATTATCATTTTGTTCGTCATCATCTATTTCAGAATATCTTGCAGTTATTATCAGTCACTTCCCATGATCAGATAGCAGATATCTTCACCAAATCTCTTCCACTAGAGCGCTTTTGAGAGCTTATTTTTAAACTCCAGATGGCGTTGTATAACCCACCTTGAGTTTGAGGGGGGAGCATTAATATATATTAGTATATTTTATATTTATCATTTTTCACATCCAATTAGGATTCCTATAATTGGGGACTTACCATGTATAGAATAACTTGCTCTTCACTCACCTACCTCTTTTCCTTCTCCTATATATATATATATATGTTCTCACTATATATTATTTCTCATACTATTCATTAATATAATTCAGAGATATTCTCTCTTTTCCTCTCTTATTTCTAACAAATAAAATTGAGGGATTTAATTTTTAGAATTCCTTTAAATTTCTAGTTGTTTTTAAATTAAAATTTCACCTTGATTTGATTTATATTCCTTTTTCTAAAAAGTTTATAATTGCATACACGAATCAACCGATAATGCAGATCAACAACATAGCATTGAAAGTTAGAGAATATTTTAAAAACTGCTCTTGTTCACAATGTAGTCTATAAAAAGTTAGAAAATAATAGTAGTCTATAAAAAGTTCAACTGCTCCGGTTCACAATTGTAAAGAGAACGTACATACCAATATTGAACTTTTTATAAATAAACAAAACTAAAATTTTAATTTGGTTTTAATTTTAATTTTTATTGTTATTATGAGATATTCCAAAACCATTATCACATTAGAATATGTTAATCTTTATGAAGTTGAACAACACTTTTTCACTGTAAATCACTTTACTTCTTTTTTCTGGATCAATTGGAGAAAGAGAACGTACATACCAAATATTGAAAGGATATTAAAGAAATTGATTTTTTTCCTTTTAAGAAAAATCCATTATAGTCATTTCACCTCACAGACTAATTAAGTATAATTGAAATAGTAATAGTTTCCTAAAACAATGGTTTTAACAAAATAGTCGTAGGATAAAATTCGAAGGCTAGAGTTAAATGTGTGTAGACTACTCCCTATTCACCAGGGAGTAGTTGAACACTTATTGGGAGGCGATATTCGCACTCCTCTTTTCTTCTATTGCACTTTCATTTTAAAAAAAATGTCACTTTTAACTTTAACTTTACATGTGAATGATTACCTTTTTTTCAAAATACTAAAGTACCCTTTTAGATATCCTCTCTTTGTTTCCAATCTTTAATTTTTTTGGATTCTTTTGACAGAATAAATCAAAAAATACAAAAAAAATACCCAAAAAAAAAACAAAAAAAAAAAGTTCTGGACCCAAAAAAAGTTATATATGTTGAATAAATTATCTTTTGACAAGACAAAAAAAAAAAAAATATATATATATATATATATAAATAAATTATATCTGTTAAATATATTATCTCTTTTAGCAAGAATCAAAAATTAAAAAGTACCCAAAAAAAAGTTATCCTTTTCAATAAATTATATCTTTTGACAGGACCCAAAAACAAAGTATTTGGAAAAAAATTATTCTTGTTAAATAAATTATCCCCATTGAGAGGAGCCAAAAATAAGTCATATTTTTTTAATAAATTATCTCTTTTGATAGGATTAAAAAAGAAATGATCTCTTTTGGAAGAACCGAAAAAAAAAAGTAATATTTGTTGAATAAATTATCTCTTTTGACAAGTTTAAAAAGAAACCCTAAGAAAAAGTTATCTCTTTTGACCGGAGGAAAAAAAAAAAAAAAGTACCAAAAAAGGTAAAATATATATATTTTTTTGACAGAAATCAAAAATAAATGAAAGTAATATAGAAACTAAAGAAGCTAAAAAAAAAAGGTTTAAGTTTATAGTATAAAGGGTAGTTGTGGTATTATAAAATAAGGGATGATGTATTAATTAGTTTAAGGACATTCTTATCATTTCTTTTTAAATAAAAGATAAATGGAGTGCAATTGTTAAAAATGAAAGTGCTAATATCGCCTCCCTATATATATATATATCGACAAATTGAGATATGATTATCTGAAATTGGTTCTTGCATGATTCTTTATTTGAAGATACAGTGTAGACATACTTAATTTTATGTAATGGTCACAACACACGAGTCTAATAAGTGATGTGTGTGTGATTTAGCTAGCCGAGGTCAGACAGAAACTCCAGTGAACAGTCTTCAAGGTTTCATCAAGGTAGAGACTACAAAACAACGTAATTTGGGCTCGTTGGCCCATAAGATTATTCTCAGTTGGTAACTTCTGGTTAGGGGTGCAAGTTGGGCAGTTCAACCCGGACCAATCCGAACACGACCCGACAATCTTTGGGTTCAAACCTTGGTTTTACAAATTCGGGTTCATTTTTTGTAACCGGAAATCATTTCTGGAGGTTTACGCGAGCCCATTTACTTTGGTTATCTAGGCCTACATCTTGTGGTTACCTAAGGTCATCCCAACTTACCAAAGCAAGCCTTTAATGGTTAGCTATTTATTTTGGTTCCACACCTCATCGAGCCCATTTACAATGATTGATACTAGGATCAAAGCGAAGCCCAAATATACAGAGAAAGCAATTTGTGATTGAAAAGCCCAATAAGTTGTCCAATGAATTTAACAAATCTTGTGCAATTATTACTGAGTAGAACTGCAACATTAAACAGTCGTACTCTAATAACCACACCTCTGAATCTAGAAAGCACGGACACTTCGTATAGGGATGCCGTGTCCGTGTCGGACACTCGGACACTCCTCGGACACGTGTCGGACACTCCGTAGAAGTGTCCTGGAATTTTTTTTTTTAGGACACGGCTGGGACACGGCAAGGACACGCGGGGGACACGGCGGGGTACATTTTGTAATTTTTAAAAGTGCAAAAAAACCCCTGAACTTTTGCAAAGTTACAAAAAGACCCCTTTGAACTATTTTTTTTAGCATTTTAGCCCCTCATCTTCTAAAAATTGACATCTTGACCCCTTGAAATAACTATAATGACATATATCATTTAATATGACTATTATACCCTTTTCTATATAAATATAGTATTTTCTAAAATAAAAAATTTTAAAAATAAAAATTAGTTAGATAAAATTCCTAAATAATAAATTTAGAAACAAAAAAAAATAAAAAAGCCAATATAATGAACATCTTTTTTGAAAATACATTAATTACTTGATAATAAATTGAAGTATTTGTGTGATTTATTCTTTTTTTATTGTTAAATTTATGGTATTGTGGATATTGGTTAACTTGTTGAATATATATTAATATATTATTTCATAGCCGTATCCCCGCTGTGTCGTGTCCTATTTTTTTAAAATTTGCCGTGTCGCCGTGTCCGTATCGTGTCGTACCCTTGTCCCGTGTCCGTGTCCATGTTTCTTAGCTCTGAATATTATTATTATCATTATTATATATTATTAAATTATATATATTTTATTGTATAATTATATAGCTTTTCTTAAACTACACAACTTTGTTACACATTTGATAACTCAAGTTTAATTTATCTACCAGCGAACTCTTTTTTTGATTTTTTACAACGTTTTGCGTGTGTTCGCTGTCAGTCACTGTCGGTAGCATTATCCTGTTACTTTCACAAACCATGAGATCTCGAAGATCTAGTAGCAGACTAGCAGTCTTCGTCAACAACAGATACAGATCATAGTTGTTACGAACAAAGAATGAGTGCCTCCAATAATTAAGTATGATTCTTGGGTCCACTTCAGCATTGAGTTGTAATCACCTGCATCACAATTCAAAATCTCAAGATAGGCTGGTTGACTTGTTCAATTGACCACTCAAAGTATTAATATAGCAATGCATGTGTTCTTCTTTAAGTATAATTTTCTCATTTTTTTATTAGAGACATTTTAGGTTCTATTTGGTCGGATAGAATCTAAGTAAAAAATAAAAAAAATAGAAAATAAAAAGAAAAGTGAAATAAATTATATAAAAAAATAATTTATTTGGTTAGCATGAAATTTTAAGAATTATTGGTCAGACCTGTTTTGTGGTGGTTGCTTGTGTTGTGGTCTAGAGGTTCCTTGTGTCAACTTTATACTCCATTCGTCCCATAATTTTAGTCTAGTATTTCGTTTAGGGATGTCTAAAAATATATGTCCATTTTTTAAAAAGGAGGCGATATTCGCACTCCTTTTTTTCTACGTTTACACTCCTATTTTAAAGAAAATGACATTTCTAACTTTAATTTCATAACTAAATGATTATTTTTTAAAAAAATTACACAAGTACCCCTTCTACTATTCTCTCTTTGTATTCAATATTTAATATTTTCAATATCTTTTAACAGATTCCAAAAAAAATTACAAAAAAAAGGACTCAAAAAATAGTTATCTCTTTCTCTTTTGTCAGATCTAAAAAAAATAAAAATTATCTAAGTACAAAAAGAATGTTATATTTATTGAATAAAGTATTTCTTTTGACAAGAACTGAGAAAAAGGATAAAAAAAAAGTTCTCTATAGGACCCCAAAGAAGAGTATACTATGCAAACAAAAAAAAAGACCCATTTTTTTTTTTGGGATAATATCTTTGACCTCCCTTGAAGTTTGTCGAAATAACACATACCTCCCATCTTGTTTGAATAATCCCACTTACCTCCCCTGAGGTCTTGATCCATGTAACGCATTTTTCCCTCCCGTTATAGCAGCTGACGGAGACAAAAAGAATTTGCTGATGTCAACCACAATAAACAAGTAAAATGACTCTTTTAACCTTATTGATTTTTTTAATTTATTTTTCTCTCTCTCTTCCCAATGTTTTCATTGTCTCTCTCATCTCTCTTTCTCTTCTTCCTGCAATTGGAAATTATTTATTGACTTTTTTTTTATTTCTTTTTCTTTTTCTCTTCTTCTTCCATTCATCTCCTTCCCTTTCTGTTTGTTCCTGTGATGCCCTGTTTATACCCCCATAACCAACCACTGTTACAACCTTGTAATCTGACTCCAGGCTATTTATTCATTCATATTCATGTGAATCATACTTCTATATACATAAATCTATAATCAATAACAATAGCAACCCAAGCCCACCCCTCTCTCTCTCTAAATACCTCTCCAATTCTCTCATTTTTCCCAATTTCTTAGTCTCCAAAACCTATTTTCCAAAATTTTATTCTATGGAAGAAGAATTCCAAGAATCCGAGGTGATTTTCCCAAAAAATGCTTCAGGCAACGACGATGGTCACGACTTCCCAACTCATTCAAATTCACGGGTGAATTTGTTGTAAAACAATAAACCCAATAGGAAGAAGAAAAATAATATTTCAGTTCCAATCAATATCTGGCAAAATGTTCCCGGAGATTCGTGGTTTCCGTGTATGGAATCGGATTCCTTCGAAGATGACCAAGTTGGTTCCTCCTCACGTGATCATCAGCCGACGAATTTATGGTAGATCATACACAAAAAAAAAAAAGTTCTTCATGTTGAATAAATTCTCTTAATTTTGACAGGACCCAAAAAAAAAAAAAAAACCAAAAAAATAGAGTACCCATTATCTCTTTTATCACTTTTGACTGGATATCTCTATTGAATAAATTATCACTTTTGACTGGATAAAAAAAAAGTACTCGAGAAAAAAATTCTTTTTTGTCAGAACCCAAAAGAAATTACTAAACGAAATAAAAAGAATTAAAATTTATTGTATAAAGGATAGTTATGATATTATAAAATAAGGGATGATTCATTAATGAGTTTAGAGACATTCTTGTTAAAAAAAAAAATGCTAATGAAATGCAACCGTGGAAAGTGGAGTGCCGATATTACCTCCCTTCTAAAATAGATATATTATCTTTTATATGATTCCTAAACTACCATTTTCAAACTCCACTCTTCTAAAAATTAGCCCCACCATATAATAATAATACTAAGCTTAAAATAATGACTAATGTGTAGACTGATGAAATACTAATTTTGATTTCTTTAATTAAATCCTTCTGTTTACTTGGGAAAAAGTTGGACCACACGTGTCCTCCACCTCAAGGGAAGGAACTACGAAATAATGGAATATAAGCCATTAGATTAGTTGACTTTTTCCGAAGATCCAATAGTTCCAAGAAATTTCAGGATAACATTATTGAAATATATAATACTCCGTAATATATGGGAATTGTTTTAGTTTAGTTGAATCAGAACTCGTCTACAGAGAGAGAGAGAGAGAGAGGACAGGAGCGAAAGTGGTTGGAACTTTCTCAGTTAGGATTTAGAGATTAAATAAATAAATTAGCAGATCTACTGCAGCGCAGTTTATAACAAGCTCATGCAACCAGATGATGTGGCAGTACACCATTTGCCCATAGAGGTGTACCGTTCTATATGAAAGAGAGAGAGAGGGGGGAGAGAGAGAAAAACACTGAAATGAAGATTATAAGCAGTAGTTTCAGGCTAAAGAGAGGGTCGTCACGGAGGCTTGGTAGATCCAACAGCTCTCTGATCGGTTTGGAGCTGGTCTCGTCAGCCAGAATCACAGGCTACGAGAGACTCTCCGAGTCGATGAGGCTCACCCAACAATACTGTAATACTACTGATCACTACAGGTACAGGCCGAGGAAAAACAGGGCTTGGTCATTTCTCGCCAAGCTCTTCTCTTTCGGAATTACAGGTGACCAAGCGGCGGAGACTTCGCCCCAAACGGTGGCGACGGCGGTGGAGGAGAAGAAGAAAAGGCGGTCTTCATGGCTTCCAGATCCTAACCAACGATGGCCTGTTCAGGGATGGTAAAAGAAAAAAAACGTAATTTCATTTGGAAGTGCAACCCTGTTGACTCCAACTTCACGGAGATGAAATTCAGACAAAATCCTATATTAATCATATTATTTCTGTATCATCAACGTTTTTTTTTCTTTCTAAATATAAATTTCTTCAATATAAATTGTAATAATTCTTTCCAGTCTTGTGAATCAATACAAAATTAATTGATCCATAAAAACCGAAACATTGATTTTCTCTGGTTCCAACTCTTTTCATATGCAGTCATCTCATCATCACCTTCAATTTGTGTAATTTGCTAAATGACAACAAATTAAGGCACAGCAATTTACATTTGAAGTAATTCCTGAAAAAACTACTCGTTTATGGCCAAATACATTCTTAGGTATTGCCCTTTTAAATATAGCTTATGAATACTTCAATATTTATTATTAGGCCAATCTGCCAAATATATATATATATATATATATATATATATATATATATATATATATATATATATATATATATATATATATTACCATGTTTTCTAATTTTAATAATATCATTAATTCATACATTAATAACTTTATTCTTTGAATGACAATGTTATCAAATTTCAATAATAACATTAATTCTTACATTTATTACTTTATTCTTTGGATGACCATGATTTATTACTTTATTCTTTGGATGACCAATGTTATCAAATTTCAATAATACCATTAATTCATACATTTTGATAAATATTTTCATGTTAATTTTAAATCTTTCAAACTTTCAACTTTATCTTTTATAATTTGTAATTGTATATTTTTGCATTTTATTGAATGTTAATGTTCATTTCTAATTTTTTTCTAAACAAATTTTATTTATTCTATGATATTGTAATATTATTTTTTTATTTTAAAAAAATTAAATTATTTTTTAAAAATATTAAAAAATATTCAATATTTTTCTGAAATAAAAAAATTACAATATTAGTGGATAAATAAAATTTATTTATGCTTTATTACCATTTCTGCCTAGGACAGTCCTTGACATGATTATAAGTGAAATTTCATTATATAATAAAACAGTAGAAATAAAATATTGATTTCGAGCTCCACCGCCACAACAGGAATAACACAAAAAGAAAATCAAAATTTTGTTATAATGGTAGATGAAGTGCCTAAACAGAAATTATAAAATGAACTATTTATTGATATCAAAATGATTTTCCATTTCATCCAATTTAAGCATCATTTCATCCAATTTAAGCATTCAGCATCATATTTTCTCTGATACATAACCAATATATAAGTATCTCGACTAAATTTATTAGAGGGTAAATAAATTTTATTTAGATAAAAGTAAAAATGAATATTAACATTCAACAAATTGTAAAAATATACAATTACAAATTAAAAAGATAAAGTTAAAAGTTTGGGTGATTTAAAAATATAATAAAAATATTTATCAATATGTATGAATTAATGATATTGTTGAAATTTAATAATATGGTCATTCAAAGAGTAAAGTAATATATATATATATATATATACAACAAGAGAATTTTTTACCAATGAAAGATAGTCATGCAAATTTTTTTACCCTTAAAACTGTAAAGTCAGGTTTTTTATGATGCACACCTACTCGGATGGAAACTCTCTCATTGCCGGTACCCAAGGCTATGGAAACTCTCTCATTGCCGGTACCCAAAGCCGAATGTGAAAAAAAAGTTGGTTAGTATTAGGTAGATAATAGATTTTAAAATGTGTCAAATTTTTTTTAATAAATTCTCAATCAATTAGTGAGAGTTTCTATGAGATTGATGATGATGAATTTACATTTGAAGATTTAAAAAAATATACGACTAATTCCAACAACAAAAAAAAAAAAATCTAAAAAGTCCTAATGTGTCGGTAAATTGGAACCGCAGTTCTCTCAATATCCATTGAGTTACGATGGAATGAGGGATCTCTTTTTTTTTTTTTTCCGGAATTTCAAACAAATTTTTCGGTATTTCAAACAATGAATATATATAAGTAAATAATTACAGGATCAAAAAGATTGATACGATATGGATGGACCCATAACCTTGGAGAGACATTTGCGGGCCTTTTAGAAAGACCCCATAATTTGAGGCCGAAAGATGTGAGGACTTCTTAGTACCTCAACCAAATTTAGTCTAACTTGTTAAAATCGGTGTCCATGATCATTATGAATCCAGTTACCACACCTGGTTCTCGAGCAGCAACGACAGGGTTGCTTAGGATGTTCGGCGAGACGAATGAAGGAAAGAGGTAGACCCCATTGAAATTGGATTTCTCTAGAGCAAGCTGAATATTTCATTGATGAGGATAATAATTTTCCACCTGATTATGTAAAGATCGAAATTCACGGTAGATTCGAGGATTTATTTCTTCCTAAATGTGATAAAGAGATGCGGAGAAACAGAACTTGTTAACTGAGTTTGTGATGTACTTCGATTTCCAGCAGTTAGACATCCATGCAATAAGATCATTCCAGGATGAATGTTTGATATGAAACCCACACTGTGTGGGTTTTACAAAAGGGCAGTGGAAGGACAAATGGGTTAGGGTTTCTGCATAGGAGGAGCATAGGTGCCAGTTATTTGGGATGTGCCTGTAGGCCATTGATTTGATATCAAGAGTTGAGTCTATTTTGGATGGCTATCCAAAAAATAAATTTATGTTTGGGGATGGACAGGTTATTCCAGATTGAGAGTCTTCTCCTTTCGTAGGTTAAACCAACCCATAGTAAATGCTGCGAGATTGCCAGGAAAATTCACAACAAATGAAGGCATGTTCAGATGGCATATAGAAAACATCCTACAATATTTAAAACAGAAAACTTATAGTCGCAGTCAAGGAGAGGCTGGAAGCACCAAACCCATCCTTTCTAAAGTTCATAATTAGAAAGATTATCATATAAACTCACAAATGACTCAAAAAAATTCTTATATAAAGAAATCATGATCAAATCAACTTACAATACCGCAAACCGGTGAGGGTCAGTCACTCAGCAGGAAAGTTCACAAATGATTAATAGAAAAAACTCAACATGCACAAGTATAATGCAACAAATTAGAGAGAAATCACATTCCATAACAGCTTGAATGATGACTTTGTGAAAAAAATAATGAATTATATAAGAAAAGAAACCAGAAGGTAATAAAAGCTAGGGAGGAACAAGTGACAAACAAATCATAATGTGGAGGTGAATGGATGTTACCTGCATTTAGCAACGGATGGACCTTACACATGGATCCTTACAACATGAAGACTTCAGGCTGGCTTTTCACAAGACTGGTACAAACTGTCCAAACTGGATTTTACAATGCCAGATGAAAACTTGATTACTCGTATTACCAGCCATAACTGCTGATCTACATCAAGGAATATAAGCCACAGCAACACACAAGTGACATAGATCAATATAAAAATTAATACGTACGAAATAAGATGCTACAAGGATATACACAAGACCATGTCATGAGTCATGACAGAGCAAGTCAAAAAACAGTGGGAAGGAATCACAATTGAGAGTCAGTTAAACACAAAATGAAATGCAGAGCACATAAATACAACACATTATAATTTTGAAGTATTTGATGCAAAGATAGCATACTGAAGGCTTATTTCATAATTGAGCCTGTCTGACCAAAACCCTATCAAATTGGTTTTATCCGATTCAGACTGTACAAGTTGAATTAAGAAACAATTGGATTCCTTTCCACCAAACTGTACAAGTTCGTCCACAACACCTCTGCAAATGTTAGACAATGATATGATCTATATATGAACTCATATATATAATAATAATACTACTGCTACTATATATATCTGAAGCACCAAATGAATGTTTACTTTTATTTCAGATTCCAATGGGAAAGATATTTTGCCAGTTATTTTGAAATCAGATCTTATATTTGAGTGCAGTTCACCGAAACTGAACTTGCCACTCTTGCTATTTCCTTCTTTTTTATTCCAAGTGCAAAATTAGTCCAGATTGCAGAACCCCCAAGCATCCAACGTATAGTTGAGTGATTTTTATTTTCTTATTTTTTGAAAAAGAATGAAATTCCACCCTACTTCAAAATGCAATTTCACAATTATTTCTATAATCAACATAGATCCGAGTGGATTCGAACCACCAGCCTCTCAAATCAGTAGATCTGAGCACTCGTACCATCTTTGAGCTTCCAGATCTTGATAGTAAATGGTCTCTAGATAAAGAGAGATTTGCTAAACATATATAAATACGAAACAATATCAAAAGTAAATTACATTAAACTCTCAACTATAACTATCTTGAGAGAGAATGGACTTTCAAGATAAAAAGAAATTTTTTTAAATAATGAAGGCACAGTACACAAAATTCAGAACAATATAAAAAATGAATTACATTACCCATCCTTCAAAGTAAAACATCACACAGCCCTCATTCAAATATTACACTGGCCACTTGACATTTCCATTGGAAATGGTATTGATAGGATAAATTTACATTCTTGACCTCAATAATTATTAAATTTAATTTTTTAACAAAGTACTTACAGTTATTTATTCAAATCAATTAAATACAAAAAAATATAATTAAAAAATATTATAATATCAAAAAAGGCCAACAGACCCAATTAGACTAATAAATGGTAAAGAAATTTAGTTGAACAGAGTGCATGTGCATATATGAATTTTTACCCAAAAAAAATTAAGGGAAACAGATCATCTCCAAGCCTGCCTCTCTCTCTCTACCAAGCACCAATTTGTTCTCTTACACAAAATGTTTATTTCTAACCCAAAGAGGCTATTACCTATAACCCAATGCCTTGAGCCACTCATCCATGCCTCCCAGATGTTGATCAGAATGGAATTTTGACGTGGGTCATTGGCTCCACCTGTTATCTCCTTCTATGACATGCTGTTTTCGTCGATTTCATTCAACAACCTTCGATTCAAAGAAGTGCGCATTCCCCCATGAAAGTCGGAGGAATAAAGTGGTTGGGCAACTCACTAAATCATCAGGAAAAAGTGGTCAATAATACTAATACTAGTAATACAACTACAAGAATAAGCTTTTTCTAATATCCCAAGCCGAGAGGCAACACAAGAAAGACCCAGCCATCTAAATCCTTGGAGTCACTTCTGTTTGAGGCAGAGCCCCCCTTTACCCTCGTTGAGGTTTGTGCAACTTCACCACATTACCGTGCCCAAGAACCTGGACCAATTTTCTGACTACGTAAAAATGATGAAAGTCTTCTCTAATGGATATGGGGCCTTGTGCAGATGTCCTAGGAGAGTTAAAAAGATTGACGTTCCTGGGTCGTTCATTTGTCAAATAATGCAAAAGTAGCATCGTGCACGTGATGCAATCCAGTTGAGCAAGGTTCCAATCCTCTCTCTCTCAAAAAGCAATTTAAGTCAAAACTCATTACAAGCCAATCATGACAAATTTTGATTACCATGCATATCCTTCACCACCTGGCACCAAGCAGTCCACTCCAAAGCATCCACCTCAGAAAACAGCAGGTGGGCAAAAACCACAGACAGCCATTCAAATAACTCTCACCTAATACAAGAAATAGCTTGCAAAACCAAAACCCCAATGCAATTCCAAATACCCTACACACAAGAAAGTCTACAATACCCAGAAGTATTTTGACACGTGATATACCTCCATACAATCTTCTCCATTTCTCTTAGAAACTATGGAGTTCAAAATTACCAAGGATAATGGAGAGAATTTTATGGAGGGGTACTAAATGTCAAAATACCCCCGGAGTATATTAAATTTTCTCCTTACACAGACAATGCCATATGCATTGTGAAAGAAAACAATGTACAACAGAAGTATTTTGACACGTGGTATCGCTCCATACAATCTTCTCCATTTCTCTTAGAAACTATGGAGTTCAAAATTACCAAGGATAATGGAGAGAATTTTATGGAGGGGTACTAAATGTCAAAATACCCCTGGAGTATTATAAACTTTCTCCTTACACAGACAATGCCATATGCATTGTGAAAGAAAATAATGTACAACAGATTCACTTGGGTATTGACACAGTACCAAATTATCTTTGCAACAACAAAATGCAGTAAAAATAAGTCTTGAAAGGGTTTATTGAAAATCAATAGCACAAAATTGGTAATTAATGAAGTTGCTCCTGTCTCATTTGATTTGAAACACAAACAATATGGTTTGAACACAAACAATAGCACACCTCCGACTTAGAACAGAGTTGCACCAAAGAAACAAGGCTCAATACCAATTAGTGTTGGTCAATGATAATGTCACTCACTCCATGTACCTCACCCTGGCACCCTTAGAATTGTTTTTCATCACCCAGTAAAACAAAGCAAAACGTGTAAAACATCATTCAAAATTGATTGGGTGCATTGCTGTGACTAGTTAAATACAACACTAGATCTCCACGCAAGCATATGGTAGCTTAATAATAATTAACGCATTACATCCTCAAAAAGGAGTCAAATTGGGTGGGTCCAAAAAGACTTCTTGTTCCCAACTGCATCACACATCGTTTATAAGATATAAAGTTTTGAAGCAGTAATAATAGATGAACTATGAATTTGATGCCAACTAATTGGAAGGACCCTAAAATTTGCTTTTCCAGTCTTGACATGATTTATTTACGCTAAATACCAACAGCTACAGCAACATGATCGATGACACAAGATAAAATGTATGTATATACGGGCATGTACCTTCGGGGAGTAGACTTCTTTGGTTGCACATCCATCAATTGCCTATGCCATTACTCGTGATAGCATTGAGAGCAAAATTCAGAATGAGGACATCTTGCTTGCATATCCACAGATTGCCTATGCCATTGCTTGTGATCGCATTCAGGGCAAAATTCAGAATGATACCAGCAAAAAAATACCCAGTGTAAAGATGGAATAGCGGACACAGTCACACGACACAGCAGGGGAGAACCCGGGAAAATCCCCGTGCGATCTCCCCCAAGAACAAAAAATATAAACTTTTATTAGGCATTTGGCGACCTGCCATGCAAGCGCACCTGTCATGGCAAAGGTCCGATGACAAAAGATCATCCACCGAAACACAAGCCATAAAAAATTAAGGCCTTTGTCCCCATTCCTTTACATCTTTAAAACACATCCCTCTACCGTCCCATCTTTCACATCCTCAGATAACGCCATATAATATGCAATGCTTCATAACTGATGCATCAACGTAGATTATGTATTCTTCGATTTAAGTCTACATACAATAGAATCCGTTAAATAGGTTTCTGAATTCCGAGATCTAATGAACGCCATTGGCAATCCCTGTACCATCAAGAAAAGGTGAAGAACAGAGATCTTACAAAGAAGAGCAAAATACATGTCAATGTCATGTATGTGTGAGTATGTAACTTCACGTTGGCCGATACAGCAGATCTAACCACAGATTTGCAAAATAACTCAAACAGCGAGATGATAAAAAGGCAATATCGGAGATTAAATCATCAATGAAAAAAGAATTAATTTTTAATTTATACCTTGGGTGCGATCACGTAATCGAGAAACTTCGTCAAAACTACAGAATCAACATCCGTATCTGAATAGAACCCTAGAGACCACCACCATTAATGGATAGATTGTATAGAGATCTAAAGGAATTCAAGAACTAAAATCTCAGTTCTGAAAGATAATTCTCAACAGGACGAAGAATAGGCTATTGCGAGAAAATAAGTTGGTACACGCTAGAAATTGCGGGTAACCCTAACTTATATAGATGCTCTGGGAGCGATGAACGGCTGCGATTGATGGTGTAAACCGAGATCCACGGCCAGTATATATATAACCTAATTGGGGAAAGTCGGTTCCTTAATTTTCTCCAGGGCGGTGGTGTAAAATCTTGTTTAATGTCTTCGTACCCTGTGGAAGAAATTTGTCTTTGAATTTTTCAATAATGGACCACATAATTTTTTCCTAATAATGACATCACACTAATTTTTGTAGAAAAAATTACACTTAAATAAAATTAGGAGGTCTAATTATAAAATAATCTATTTTAAAAGTTTATTTTTCACTTCGATTGAATTAAGCAAAATAATTACATATGTATTGAAAATTATTATTCAGTTTAAAATGTCATTCAATCTCTTATTCCAAAATATCAAATTATCTTTTTTAAATCAAATAATTCATTCACTCAATAAATTAAAAAAAATATCTTGAACATCGTTTGGTTTTTGAAAAATTGCAACAATAAAAGTGAACAAACAAAATAAAGGGATAATTACATTTACCTCCCTTCTAGTTTAGCTTTATAACACTTACCCCCCTTTAGTTTGCACATTGGTAACAAGTTTAGCTTTATAACACTTACCCCTCTTTAGTTTGCACATTGGTAACAAATACCCCATTTTGTCAATCAAACTAACGGTTATTGCTAATATCATCAAAATTTAATCTTAAAAGGATAATTATACTCCACTATGAGCCACCATTTTGAGCAGACCCACTTCGGACCTTCAACCATAGCAACATCACCTCCAGAAGAGCCATCACCCACCACCTGCACCATCAACAATCACCATTGAAACCACTACCAAGAAGACCCAGCTCTAGCCAAACCACTAGCCACTACCATCCCAATGCCAAAGTTGCGATTGAAGCCAAGACTCACTACCTCCACTACCGCACCTAGAAGACTTATATCTCCACTGCCGTCATCACCTAGGCCAAAAAGACCCAATGTCAATCAGACCTACCAAACCACCAACTCCACTACCATTATTCAAGCTACACCCAAACAGTTGTGTAAACCCATTTCTCCCATTATGAGCCAACACTGTGAGCAGACCCACTTTGGACTTTCAACCGTAGCGACATCACCTCTAACCGAGCCACCACCCACCTCCATCTCCACTATGCTTCACCACCTACGCCATTAACACTCACCATTAAAACCATTGCTGAGAAGACCCAACTCCGGCCAAACCACTAGCCACTACTATCCCAATGTCGGAGCTGTCATTGAAATCGAGACCCGCCAACTTCAGTTGCAACATTTTTGAGGGTATAATTATCCTTTTAAGATTAAATTTTGATGATATTAGCAATAACTGTTAATTTGATTGACAAAAGGGGATATTTGTTACCAATATGCAAATTAGAGGGGGGTAAGTGTTATATTACAAAACACATGGGAGGTAAGTGTTATAAAGCCAAACTATAAGGGAGGTAAGTGTAATTATCCCTAAAATAAAACAAAATATACGTTATACAAGTAATTATGAGTATATTATTATGTCATCAACTTATTTTCTCTCTTAGATTAATGCAAGTAGATACACTTTTGGATTCACAACACATCAACTATATGTGGATGGAAATGAATTAGATTTTCTAGATGTACTTGGTTATGCCTAAAAAAAATATAAGCATCAGGAAGAGATATTAGATCAAAACATGATGCACAAAGATAAGAAAAATTCAAATTTTACAAGTAAACACTTATAAATTTAAAGTATGCCTGCAAATGCATGAGTCATTCTACATAGAATATGTCTGTTCACTAAATCAAATTAATCTCAAAATTAAGAACCATTGGCACATGAATTTGTCACATAATTCAAAAATTAATTATTTTTTTTTTGAAAAGTAAAAAAAAGGGGTTCACTAAAGCAAAATAAGAGACAATATTTTTGTGATGAGAGATGATCAACAACGAATAATTTATCCAGGCAGTGATGTTTTATAATGAATTCGATTTTTTCCAATGAGACGAAAAGACAATAATTTATTGAATTTTCTTTAGTCACGTGCAATACTCCTTCAGTCGCACATGAACCAAACAGAATTTAGTGTAAGTTAGAATAAGAGATTGAAAGACATTTTGAACTTGAATAATAATTTTCAATGCATATGTGATAATTTTGTTTAATTCAACCAAAATGAAAAATAAACTCTTAAAATAGACCATTTTGTAATTTAGGCTTCCTAACTTTATTTAAGTGTAAATTTTTCTTTTACATTACTTTTTTTCTTTTGGCCAAAAATACTCAGAAAAGTTTCCAAATTTTGAACATGAATATTAAACAAAGAGAAACCACTAAACTATATATAACCAAATTTAATGCAAGTAAGCACGTGGTTAACATTATTTTGTACAATGTGACAAATCCTAAACTTTGTCTATCTATTTCCATGTGAATCTTGTCCATTGTTATCAGAACAAATGATAAGCCTTGTGTTCCACGGAGTGTTTTGTTTTTTTTGTTTTCCGGTAAATCTAAGATAAAAAATAATTGCTATATGCAACTCAAATTCCACCAAACTCAACTATTATCCTAATTCAGAGGGTGATGGATGAGTGATACTTGTCCTTTTGTGCTACGTTTGCCGGACAGAAATAAAATGGAATGCACATTTTAACTATTCATTCATTTGTTTGGTAAAAAAATTAAAAGAGAATGATAGGTCTATGAATGAAAAAGAGAATGGTTATTCCATTCTCAAGTAATTTTTTTTTTTTTTAAATATTTTTCAAAAACATTCATTTTTCAACTTCCAAGTTCAAAAACCACCACCATCACCGTCTTCCACCATTGGCACAACTTTTCACCACCCCCACACCACTACCGCCACTTACACTACCTTCTACCACCATCGCCGCCACCCACCACAGCCTTCCACCACCACCACCGTTGTGAGGAGGAAGCTAGCTTTTGTTTCCCTTTCTATTTTCCTTTGGTGAAACAACTAATTTCAAATCTGTTTGGCTAAACATATTCGTGTATAGTTAAGTGGGCTTGTGGAGTAAGTTTATGTTGCGGCTGGCACACATTTGGGCTAGGTGCTTCACGCACGGTCGCCTCACGATGTGTGTGCAGTGCACTGTTGATCTTAGATGCGTTAGACATTCAATTTGTTGGATGAAGTATAAACTTGTATGAAGTAATATTAAAGAATAATACTTACCTCCACATCAATAATACTCCACAGTGACATCTGTTTGTTTTAAATTTAAAATATGTAAACATAAAAAAAATCTAAACTCTCTCTCTTATAATTAAAATCCAAAACGAAAACAGATAAATCGGTAAGTGAGAAAGTATTGAAAAAAGTATTACAGTATTATTGATACGGGGAGAGAACCCTAACATTCAACAAACATTAAAAGCAAAGTTATTTATAAAAATAAAAACGAAATTGTAAGTTCATATACTAAAGAAAAGGCGAACCAAAAAACGAAACTGCTTCCAAATATGTGATGAAGGGCAAAAGTACTGCTAGCTGATCATGAATTTGCACTCTGCTGGTTTGCTGCCTTTTCCTTCTCCTTCACATGGCTTCCTTGGCTCTTGTCGTCTGCTAATTCATGCACCAATAAATCCAAATACAAAATTAATATATATAGAGAGAGAGAGAGAGCATGAAAAATGCAAGGAATTACAATACCAGGGTGATTCTTATTCTTATCTTCCTCCTCGGTAATACGCTGTTTGCTTCCGTAGATTACTCCAAACCCTTCTTCTTCTGCCCTCGTCGCATAGACCTCCCCAAATGACTCATGCATCACGTCACTTCTCACACAACACAATACAATATTGCACAGTCAATTCATCATTAAAATAAAAAATACTTAATGTGTATATATATATATAGAGAGAGAGAGAGAGATTTATATATATTATATATATATATATATATATATATATACATACTACTACGTGTCCACACACAAACACATATTGAAAAAACAAACCCGGTTTTGGCGTTGGGGTTCTGGGTTTGTTCGGCCATGTTGTCAGGGTTCTCCGGTTGATTAGGCGCCCCTACTGCAGCTGCCTGTCGGAAACTGACACCAGAAGTTCTCCGAACGATTTGAGATGGAAAAGGTGATGAGATCAAAGTGAGTGGGTGGTGGTTTCTAACCGATTTGATGGCGTTGAACATCTTCTTCAGCTACGGAATATATATATATATATATATGAGAGAGAGATATTAGTAGAGCTATAATCTATATATATATATATATATATATATATATATCTTAGTAGAGCTATAATCTAAATCTCAGCAACGTTGTCCGGAAAAAATCTACAGCAAATCATCCTAGTCATGCAGCGGACAAATTGTGTAGTGCTTGTTGCTTGGCACGTATCATGCAGACCGACACGTCCTTGTTCAGCTCTAGGTCGATTCGGGTTAGATTGAGCAAGGAGCCAAACAACTAGAGTTCAATCCGTACCCTATGTATTATTATTATTATAGAAATGAATATATCATAGTCTTCAAATCAAATCCAATCGTTAGAAAAGAAGTATGCATATGGTAACAATTTTCCTCTTTAATCCATCTAAAGTAGCAAGATAGAGTAAAGAAAGGTCTAAACTCTAGAGTAAATGAATGTATGATGGATTTATGTATAAGGTCAAATTAGGAAAACAACACAATATGACATATTTTTGTAATGTGATGTAAGATATATATATATATATATATATACCAATCTTTTCTTTGTCTTTGACTATATTGTGCACAAAGATAGAGAAATTGAAACATCGTGTGATGTGTTCTGTCTCTTTAAAATTGAAAGGTCAATTTTATAAAATAGTTGTTAAGCCAACTATTCTTCTTGAGACTTAACATTGGAAGCCAACTATTCTTCTTGAGACTTAACATTGGATGATTAAGAAACAACATTTATTAATTGAGTGTTGAGGTGAAGGTTTTTTATGACAAAAATATATAAAGAAATTAAGATTTGGAAGAAAAAAAATGTAAGAATAATTATTAAGATGGCTCGAGTATATCAAACGGCAGCCAATATTATCACTAATTAGAAAAATATGATATGAATTAGTTAAAGTTATAATGTTAAATAGAACGAAAACAAAATTCATAGTCTCCTGATCTTAGATAATTAGAAGAAAAAAACTATTAAATTAAGCTAAACACAATAAAATGAAATTATTGTTGTTTAAAATACGTTTTGTGAGCACTAGCCGTTTAGGTGGTATGACCTTCGCCAGAGTTCCAGAATTCAAGTCCCGACTTAGACAAAATGAAGGTATGCATTGTTTAACCAATATATATATAGATATATAGCAGTGATTTGGCACGTGAAATTATTTGGTACGGTTTATCCATTTTATTTTGAGAAGCTTCTTCCAGTTCCAGGAGAGGTTAAGCTATAAATGGGAACTTCAAAACGAATCGAAGGCACAAAATTGGTTAAAACATAGGCAGCAGAAGGTAATTATTCATTATTGTGTTGTACAATATCTAGATCAAGATTCAAGATTTTACAAACAAGCAGATGAATGCAAAAATTCTGCATTTCAAAAGTTCTGCATTTCAAACAATTTATTGCAACCAAAACTGTGAAAAATCATCTGAGCAACGCACCAAGTCGTCTTCATAAAGCATATTCATCAATACACACGAGCTTTAGGTGGGAACGGCTCAACCTCATCATCTAATGTATTCATGTGAACCGGCCTATAGTCTAGCCGAACCTTCTCCTTCTCCCAATATCTGCACATCATATTGACCATGAGCTTTCCACAAACACGCATGAATCAAGGCTTCATTCATGGACTTGAATACAAAAAGAAAGACTTACCCCATTGTGTGCTTCATCCAGTTCTCATCATCTCTTTTCTGCACAACCAAGCATTTTGAATTTCATTATTACACGAAACGGGAGGCAAAGGAAATCTTCAGCTGAAAATTTAATTTAAACTAACCGTAAAGTCTTCACGGGCATGCGCTCCTCGGCTTTCTTTCCTAGCTTCAGCAGAATGCATCGTAATGCATGCATTGATCAAAAGGTTTTCCAACTCTATAGTCTCTACCAGATCCGAGTTCCTGGCCAAAGATGTATGACAACAAAATACCATGAAAATGGATAACTTCATTGAATAATTATCATCTTGAAACAGCCTCGTACACAATTTTACCATATCAAACTACGATCCTCCAACTTAACATCGTGAAAGCTCTCCCATGCTTTGTCAATTAACTGACAACCTGCAACAGCAAACACACAAGCATAAACTTGAGCTAAGGGTCACAACAGCAGTAGTGTTGGTTTCAATTCCAATTTACCTTCCAGAAAGCAAAGTATACCAAAAATTGTGAATGTAAAATGGACGTAGCAAGATGTGATTGGTGTAGCAACAGAGCCAAGGAAAAATAATGTTTTTCCTTCCCTACTCTTGTTTCTTTTCTTTTTCTTTTTTTAAAGAAAAAAATTTGTTTATTCTGGGTGTGGATGGGCGGCTCTTTTTGTATACCTTCCTCTAATGTATCTTGTGTACGGAACACAGCAGCATTATTTTGCATTATTCGTTGCATATTCAATCGGATGTTTGCAGTTGGAATTGAACCATTTGAATTCCTTAGCTTGTCCAACCATGCGATTGTCTTCTCTCCGGCATCCTTTTCCAAAGGTTTTTGTTTCTCCCCTGCACAACAGAAAGCGGAGGCATCTTAGTTTGAAACAACAAGACATGTATTAAAAAAGATTTGACACGACGACTTGCCTGGTCTTTGGATCTCTGCAACCCTATTTGAACATGCTCGACCAAAAACAACAATGTCGAGAAGAGAATTAGCACCAAGCCGATTGGCACCATGAACTGAAGCACATGCTGCCTCCCCTGCAGCCATCAGTCCAGGAACTACTGCATCTGGATCATTGCCTTTGATGGTTACCACCTGAGGAACAAAACGTCACACTAATTAGAAAAATAGAAGAATTTTACAATATTTACCGACTAAGAAGTGATTCCAAGATATCAAGTTCGCATATTATACTCAGAATCAGATTTTACCTCTCCATGGTAATTTGTGGGAATTCCACCCATATTATAATGAACAGTGGGTAAAACAGGAATCGGCTCCTTTGTAACATCAACGCCAGCAAAAATGGCAGCAGTTTCAGAGATACCAGGGAGCCTCTCCTTGAGGACCTCTGGAGGTAAGTGATTCAGGTGGAGATAAATGTGGTCCTTCAGGGGTCCTATTAAAAATCAACATATGACTACTAAGAGCATATAACAAGTATCAGATAATGAATAGTAACTCAGTCCAGGATCTTTCACCTTGTTATGTTAAACATAAAAATATTGCATCAAACGTATAACAGGGTATACATTATGCACAAAAGTAAATAAAAAATTAATAACATTTTCTTCCTTTAAAGGGTATAAATAAAATTTGTTAATTAATGGCTGTCAACTGAATTATCTCCTAGGCCTTGATCGGGTGGTAATGGGGTGTGTCACTTGGAAGAGGTCTTAGTGCCAAATGCACTTGGTGGGAAAAGAAAGGCCAGCAGTTGAACAAAGATTGGGAGATTATGTATACTTTTAGGATACAATAGATAACAAGGCAAATTTTCTAGATTCACTGCCTAAATGGTAGTAAAGAGATCATACCTACACCACGACCTTCTCGGATTTCCATAGTCATAGATCTTGAAACGACGTCTCTTGATGCAAGATCCTTGGCTGTAGGTGCATACCTTTCCATAAATCGCTCACCTTCATTGTTCCTCAGAATACCACCTTCACCGCGAGATCCTACAAGTCATAAATAAATCAGGAAAGAAGGGGAAAAAATATTTCAAATTAAGAGTGTAGAAGCTTAAATGAGTTATTTACTGAAGAATGGTTACATGGAGCATAAATTCGAACCAACACAAACTTAGGGGCCGTTTGGGGTAGCTTTCTGGGAGATTGAAACGGGGCTTCCAAACCCAAAAGTCCTTCCAAAAAAATGTTAGTGTTTGGTGAAATAAGGAAAATGGACTTCTAATGAAAGTCGAAGTCCTAAAAAGTCCATTCAAAGGAAGCCAGAAAAACTTGCTTTTGGAAGAAAGCCAGAATTATTTTAAGTAACAAATTTTATTGACAATTTTGCCGTCTTTTATTTTGTGAAACTTGCCTATTGGAAGTAATTATTAAGGATAAATTTGTCAAGTTAAAATTGTGTTAATTGTGGAAGGAATTTAAAAAAATGCATCTACCAAACAACTTTTTTATTTTAAATTCCTTTTATTGAAGGCATTTTCAAAGGCCTTTTAAATGGAAGTAATTTTAGAATCAAGAAGCTCTTCCAACGGGGCCTTAGATTTCTTTTTGTACAGTATTTGTAGAGTACAAGTGTAAATAATTTCACAACTACAGCGTAGAAAGCACCAACCTTCAGTGATGAGGCATCCAGCACCATATATACCAGTTGGGTGAAACTGCACAAACTCAAGATCCTACAAGAAGATATAAGCAATAGTTATAGAAAACTAAAAGAATAAATTCATAGTAACACATTTTGGAATAAAAAGCAACAATAAAGACCTCGAGGGGGAGACCAGCACGTGCAACCATGGCGTTGCCATCTCCAGTGCATGTGTGAGCTGAGGTTGCAGAAAAGTATGTTCTACCATAGCCCTGGGATATCCATAACATAATTAGACGTAGATTTTGCTGATCTGCAGTTAAATAGAATTCAACAACAAAGAGAATACCCCTGTTGCCAGAATTGTTGAAGCGGCACAGAACCGATGCAACGTCCCATCCTCCATATTTAATGCAATGACTCCTTGGCAGCTACCTGATATCAAAGCCAGTAATCAACTAGATTTCCCCATACAAATACTACACAACATAAAGAAGCATCTCCACAAGAGAAGAGGAATAAGATATGTGTAGATATACACTAAGATATGTATAATTAGATTGTATGTCTATAAATATACAACTATTAATATATATTACAAATGTGTGTGCGCGAGAAGCAATATTAAATTATACTTGATGTAACAAATCTAATATTAAACCCTTTGTTGAGAAACAAGCCTCCAATCACGTACCACCAAATATTACGATGTGATGATAAGTAAACAAGCATGAAGAAATTTGCAAGAATACACAAAAAATTATACATGGTTAGGCTAAACAAGCCTACGCCCATGGAGAGCCCGATTTCACTACATAGATTGCAACAATACAAGTAGAAAGATTGTATCAAGAGTATGCTCAACTCTCAACCTTTAACCTTTATACACCCAAGGTCTCACTCAAAAGGAAATCACAAATTCAAAACAAGAGTTCACTCTCTAAGTGTCCGCTCAATAACAATGAGAGTATTACTTCTACACAAGAGTTACCCTCTCAAAATAATGAGAGTGACCTGTCAAATACAATGAGAGTTCAAATACAACGAGAGTATTGCCTCTTTTCTTCTCACTTGTCTCAATCTATAACATAAGTAACTATTTATAAAACCCAAAACCCAATTCCTTGGTAGACAAGGATTACAATTCCTTAAAGCTTAAGACTTGCCTAACAAGTACTTTCATTCCTTGAGACCAAGACTTGCCTATTAAGAAATTACCTAATAAGATATAACTTTATAATAAAAATCTAATCACAATAGGAATTTGAGCCAACTTAACAAATCTCCCCCTTGGCAAAATTTTTGACAAGTCTTCAATACACGAGACTCCCGTCTGCAAATCCACAAACGATCCATCGGCCTTTCAAACTCCAGCTACATAACCCAAATCAAGTATGAAACAATACTCCCATTGATCCACACGGCCAATGTATTCATGCAACTATATCAAGTTAACACTATCAAGTGACTTTGGAAGGGGGCTTCGATATAACCCTTCTCCAAGCAGGAACTTTCATCTCACCCTCGTTTATCCGAAAACGTGCAACCCGTGTCTTCGATAAATCAAACGAAACACGTCTCAAGATCTTGTTACCATGTGGACCCCGTTTCTTATCCACAATCGAAATTTGAGTGCCATTGGCATTCCCCACCAGACGATACAAACCTCTACTCTGTTCTCCTTGCATTAATGCCATGCAGCCCTTGGTGATCTTTATGACTCCCCCTGGCAACCATAGTTGTCAAAGGCGCGCCTCAGGCTCAAGGCTCAGTAGTTGCGTCTAGACCAAGGTCAGACCAGGTCTCTTCAATCAGGCGCGCGCCTTTGCATCTGAGGCCTCAGGCGCGAGTCATGCCTCAGGCGCGCCTAACATAAAACACTTATTTTTTTCCCTACTTGTTAGCATGTGATGTATTTTTGTGTTATGGTGGACTCTAACCATATAATATAATCCCTAACGGTAAAAGAAATAAAAATGGTCGATCGATAGATTCGATACAATCAGTCGATTTAAGGCTATTTTGTGTTTCTTTTTTTTCATTCTTATTGCTCTATTTTTTTATTCTCTGTTCACTCTTTTTTTCTTTTTATGGTCTTTCTGTTCTTTTCTCTCTCTTTCTTTTTTTTTTTTAAATATTTTTATGAACTCTTAATTTGTTTATGTTTTGTAGTTTATTTCTCTAATGTGTATAAGAGTTGCTAAAGCATATCATCACAAAACACACTGAAAATCCTGAAATTGGAATATTACGTATTCTTATTTTGTGGTTTGATGTTCTCATTCTTTTGACTAAAGAGTAGTTTGAGACTATTGAATAACTGTTGCTGCTAGCTTTGTATTATTGGCTACAAATTTTATTTTATTTTCAACTTGCGCCTTACTTCAGTCAGGCCCGCACCTCGCCTTGCGCCTCAGGCTCCAGAAGGATTTAGCGCCTTTTTGCGCCTTGAGCCTTTAACAACTATGCCCCCTGCAATGGAGCACTTGCAGCCCATGGAGTCCAACCGGCTCAAGGAAATTAAATTACACCGCAACTTGGGTGAATCTAAAAATCACTCATGTTGAGTAGGAGTGTTACCTTTGTAAATTGTGAGAACATCCCAAGTACAGAGTCGAATAGTTCTAACACACCTTAACTCTATATCCTACTAATCATCATCTGACATTTTTTACGGCTTTCCATCCATCCCTTTCAACACTCGGGCTAAGCCTTGTTGAACTAGGATGTCCTTCACCCTCCTTTGCCATAGGGTGAAGCTACCCTTATCATCAAATCTCTCCACCTTGTACTGTGTGACAATATTACCGGTTATGATTGTCACAAATGCCCAAGACGAACAACACCCATGTTACGAAAAAAAAATCTAGACAAGACTTTTATCAAACACCTTGTATGTACCTTGAAGCTCTGATACCAATTTGTTGAGAAACAAGCCTCCAATCACGTACCAGCAAATATTACAATGTGATGATAAGTAAACAAGCACGAAAAAATTTGCAAGAACACACCAATTATTATACGTGGTTCAGCCAAACAAGCCTACGTCCACAAAGAGCCCGATTTCACTATATAGATTACAATAGTAAAGTAGAAAGATAGTATCAAGAGTACGTTCAACTCTTAACCTTTAACCCTTATACACCCAAGGTCTCACTCAAAAGGAAATCACAAATTTAAAACAAGAGTTCACTCTCTAAGTGTCCGCTCAATAACAATGAGAGTATTACTTCTACACAGGAGTTACCCTCTCAAAATAATGAGAGTGACCTGTCAAATACAATGAGAGTTCAAATACAACGAGAGTATTGCCTCTTTTCTTCTCACTTGTCTCAATCTATAACATAGGTAACTATTTACAAAACTCAAAACCCAATTCCTTGGTAGACAAGGATTACAATTCCTTAAAGCTTAAGACTTGCCTAACAAGTACTTTCATTCCTTGAGACCAAGACTTGCCTACTAAGAAATTACCTAATAAGATACAACTTTATAATAAAAACCTAATCACAATAGGAATTTGAGCCAACCTAACAAATCTCCCCTTTGGCAAAAATTTTGACAAGTCTTCAATACACCAGACTCCCGTCTGCAATTCACAAATGACCTATCGGCCTTTCAAACTCTAGCTACATAACCCAAATCAAGTATGAAACAATACTCCCATTGATCCACACGGCCAATGTATTCATGCAGTTGTATCAAGTCAACACTATCAAGTGGCTTTGGAAGGGGGCTTCGATATAACCCTTCTCCAAGCAGGAACTTTCATCTCACCCTCGTCTATCCGAAAACGTGCAACCCGTGTCTTAGATAAATCAAACGAAACACGTCTCAAGATCTTGTTACCATGTGGACCCCGTTTCCTATTCACAATCAAAGTCTGAGTGCCATTGGCACTCCCCACCAAACGATACAAACCTCCACTCTGTTTCCTCGCATTAATACCATGCAGCCCTTGGTGATCTTCATGACTCTCCTTGCAATGGAGCACTTGCAGCCCATGGAGTCCAACCGACTCAAGGAAATTAAATTACACCACAACTTGGGTGAATCTAAAAATCACTCATGTTGAGTAAGAGTGTTACTTTTGTAAAATGTGAGAACATCCCTAATTATAGAGTCGAATAGTGCTAACACACCTTGACTCTATATCCTATCAATCATCAACTGACATTTTTACGGCTTTCCATCCTTCCCTTTCAATGCTCACGCTAAGCCTTGTTGAACTAGAATGTCTTCCACCCTCCTTTGCCATAGGGTGAAGATACCCTTATCATCAAATCTCTCCACCTTGTATTGTGTGGCAATATTATCGATCATGATTATCACAAGTGCCCAAGACGAACAATACCCGTGTTATGAAAAAAAATCTAGAAAAGACTTTTATCAAACACCTTGTATATACCTTGAAGCTCTGATACCAATTTGTTGAGAAATAAGCCTCCAATCACGTACCACCAAATATTATAATGTGATGATAAGTAAACAAGCACGAAGAAATTTGCAAGAACACACCAAGAATTATATGTGGTTTGACTAAACAAGCTTACGTCCACGGAGAGCCCGTTTTAATTATATAGATTGTTACAACACAAGTATAAAGATTGTATCAAAAGTACGCTCAACTCTCAACCCTTAACCCTTATACACCCAATCTCACTCAAAAGGAAATCACAAATTCAAAAGAATAATTCTCTCTCTAAGTGTCCTCTCAGTAACAATAAGAGTATTACCTCTACGCAAGAGTTGCCCTCTCAAAACAATGAGAGTGACCTCTCAAATACAATGAGAGTATTGCCTCTTTTCTTCTCACTTGTCTCAACTTATAACATAGGTAACTATTTATAAAGTCCAAAACCCAATTCCTTGGCGGACAAGGGGATTACAATTCCTTAGAGCCCAAGACTTACCTAACAAGTATTTTCCTCCCTTAAGACCAAGACTTGCCTACTAAGAAATTACCTAATAAGATACAACTCTATAATAGAAACTTAATCACAATAGCAATTTGAGTCAACCTAACACCCTTCAATAACTTTGGACAGAAGCCATCTTTCATGTAGTTCACAATTGGATTAGAATTTTATGCATGCTAGAATCAAGTCAACAGGAGATTGATAACTGTGCTATCAACTTTCAACTCCAAGCTACAGTTTCATTTTACCTTTTTATTGGATGAAACTTAACTTCATAGATCAAATATGGAATCATTTTCAGGCAACGTATTATTTAGTAGGCATGACAAACTTGGTACGGGTGTTTAATCAATTAATGGACTAGATAAAACATGATTTCAACAAAATGTTACTAAAGACCGTTAGATTTGCAAGTTTTACACTAGTGTAGGTTGAATATATATATATATATATATATATATATGAATTATATGTACTCCAAGAATAAAACAACTTTCAACCTTCAAGCGACCACAAAATGAGCTATCAACCCATAATAGTGATCACCCAAGGAATAGACCATCAAAAGAATTACTGGGGTAAAAAGAACTTCTAAAATATAATAGAAGCACGGGTGTTTAATCAATTAATGTACTAGATAAAATATGATTTCAACAAAATGTTACTGAAGGCTGTTGGAATTGCAAGTTCTACACTAGTGTAGGTTGAATACAAATATATATATATATATACACACACACATCTGCTATATATGAATTATATGTACTCCAAGAATATAACAATTTTCAACGTTCAAGCGACCACGGAATGAGCTATCAACCCAAGATAGTGATCACCCAAGGATAGACCATCAAAAGAATTACTGGGTATAAAGAACTTCTAAAATATAATAGAAGCAAAATTTGGAGTTCTTAGACTCATGAATTATGGCCACAAATACTTTTACAAGTGGTTAGTATCATGTTTGGGCGTCCAAACTCCAAAGGCGCAGTGCTGAGAATAACTACAACACACAACCAGTCAGACAATTACAATTTCCAGCTTAGCAAAGGAGGGTTTTGCTGCTACAGTTTTTTTAGGTGCACAAACAACATAGTTTGCTATATATCCAGTTGTTTATGTGTGGTATATTCTTTCTTTCAATCATCATATAATAGCACAAATGATCTAAATATTTAACATGACGAAAACATACCATTACTATCCATTAATAAATCCAAAGCAAAATACTCGACAAAAAACTGTGTGTTGTGTTTCATAGCCTGGCCATAAAGAGTATGCAACAGAGCATGCCCAGTTCGATCAGCAGCACATGCACACCGATATGCTTGTCCACCTATGAAATTAACAACGTATCAGACAGCTTTCCACAGAAATCATGTAACTACTTTCCAATTACAAAATAGAATCTTCATACCCTTCCCAAAGTCTAGACTTTGACCACCAAATGCTCTTTGATATATTTTGCCCTCTTCAGTTCGGGAAAATGGTAGCCCATAGTTTTCAAGCTCTATCACTGCTTTTGGTGCCTCCCTACACATATACTGAATAGCATCCTGGTCACCTATACAATCACAATAACACTTGCATTAAGACAAATATAAATGAAAAACTTGGAGAACATTATACATCTTGCATAGGTAAAAATGTAATTGAACATTTAATCCTCTGTCAACGGGCATTGTACTTTTCAAAAACCATATTGGCAGAAATGGAGGTAACACCATCAGGAAAATACAATGACTGTACTGTGTACCCGATATTTTCTTTATTCCAATATTAGTGAGACAGTGTCTCCAAATCTCACAATAATTCTTGTATGTAAAGCACTTGCTTTATATGCACACCATATTGAGATTAACGAGTGCCTAATCCTGAAAAGTATTGTACCTAACCAATCACTTCCTTTGACTGTGTCATACATGTGCCACCTCCAGTCATCCTCACTCATATTTCCTAATGCAGCGTTTATGCCACCCTGTACAGAGTTGTGCCATCAGAGATTAGAAGTTATCCAACTCATCAATAAACTGCTCACATAGATAGATTTTGAATATTCAAATAAAGCATGAGAAAAACCAGAACACACCATATGGCATTATCAAACTGAAACACCCCATAGAAGATAATGAACAATTGTAGGTAGGGGCGGACCTAATAAGGCCCGAGTGGGTACAGATCAGTTTCATAAAAAAAAATTATACATATAGTAAATACAATTATTTTGGGTTTAGAACTGGGCAACCCTATCGAGGCCCGAGTGTGTACCCACTTAGTTTTATAAAAAAAAAATTTATACATATAGTGTTTATTTTTATCCTTTTTTGTGTGTTCAATTCTTTTTATACATATTATGAAGTTTACTGGTTCAAAAATGGCTGCCTAGATCCAAAAAATAGCTTTTTTAGTAAGGTTGAAGATGACCGAGAAATATGCACCGTGTATGTCTTTCTTCTTGGTATGACTGAACGTGTTTTTTACGCTTGCCAAGGACCATAACCCTTAACCAAACACAGCTCTATAATCCAACAATGTATACTATATATATATATATATATATATATAGTACTATAATATTATTAACCAAACACAGTTGTTATCCAACAGTATATCCTATTTATAGATTGTATAATCCTATAATATTAAAGGTCTGTAAAGGTAACTTTTTTTTTTCTTTCTGTAAAGGTAACTAAGTGCGTGCGTGTTAACTCACAAATCTACAATAGTACATTATATATAATATATTACTATAATAATAAAACTCTGTAAACTTGTAAAGATAAGCACTTCTCTAATTAGCTATTACTAGTTCATAATTAATCTGTATTATATCTGTAAATAATTATCTCATGTTTGTGTGTGTCCAATATTATATTCATAAAAAAATTTTATGTCGTGTCCGAACACTCGTGTCTGATTTTTGAACACTTTTAATTTATGTCCTCGTGTCCTATAATTTGATAGATAGACGAATCCGACTTTTAGACACACACCCGTGTCCGACACCGTATTCGAGTCCGGGTAACATAGATTTTTTGGCATTTATAAACCAATTTATTTTGCATGATTTGTTTCAACCTACTAATTATTTCATGTCTTGACTATTGGTAATAATTTTTAGTTGACATAATTACTTATGAGTTTTTCATTTTCAAAGGTTCATGTGATCTATCCCTAAAACGATATTAGATATTTATGTGGTATTTTATTTTGTCGTGTTTTTAGTACTTAAAAAATTAATTTTACTTGAGAGCACTTACATTTGTACCCACTTGTCCAAATTTCTGACTAAGCCCCCCATTGTAGGTTACAAAGAGCAACATCTATAAGAGCCCCACTTAGTTAATGGTTTTTTTTTCTTTTCGGTAAATCCCACTTAGTTAATGGATGTTGTTAAACCTTACATTCGTAAAATGCACAGAAAATTTGTATACTTAACATTACACAAGATGAATGTGAGCTTATATGCTACAGTGAAAAGTGAGCCAAACATACAATTAGAAAACTGATATTTTCATACCTGAGCTGCAACAGTATGCGAGCGAGTTGGGAATAGCTTCGTGACGCAAGCGGTTTTGAATCCATGCTCAGAAAGCCCAATGGCTGCTCTGAGCCCGGCACCTCCTGCGCCTACCACGACCGCATCATAGGTATGATCAACTATGGTATAGGACGATCGTCCCACAGTCTGCTTTAAACAAATCACACACACAAAATTCCATACGAATTATAAAAAAATCATATATTATTTATAACAATATAAAGTACAAAAGAAGAAATTGATAAATAATTTTCAAAAATTAAACTCAGCTCAGATATCAAAACGTAAAATACATATATAAATTTGGCAACAAACCAAAAGTCTGAGAAAAATTAAGCAATATGTGATGTAAAACATCAATCAGAAACTCAACGACACTTATATGCGTCCATAACCAAAAATAAAAAATAAAAGATAAAACTGAGATATATATATATATTGAGATGAGCTTCAAAACCTAATATTCATGGAATGGTAAAGATTCTAGAGCTTGTGGTTAGTTGAAATTGATAGGGATTGTACCGTTTCGGTGGAAAAGAATCTTTGAATGTGAGGTTTGAGGGATTCGCTGGAGATCGATCTCCTCGAAGGAAAGCGAAGGCCACGAGAAACGCACCGCCACATCTCTCTATATCTCTATATATATATATATATATATATATGTATGCGTGTATATATACTTATCTGTCTGCGAGTTGTCTTCCCGTATATCGCAGAGCAAGGAGGAGGTAGAATGGACACTGAGAAATGGGAAAGAGAGAGAGACGGAGGTACTACTGCATGTGCTTTAGGACTTTTTACAACTCTCCCTAATCTTGAGATATAACTACTGAAATGCCACTTGGAATTTCTGTTTACGTTTTGGCAAGTCCACCTGGATTTTAACATCATCTATTAAAACATTAGAGTAAAGTGCAAAAAAACATTCCCCTATTACCTTTTGCAAATAAATTCCTCAACTATACTTAAGGGACATACATAATAATTTTATCATTTCTTATTAAATTTGTTTCTTATTATTAAATTATCTTTTTTTTATAAAAATATTAATTATACTATTTATCTTAATTTTATTATTGGTATTAATTTATCATTACAATAGAAAAAAAATACACAAAGTTATAATTACTACTAAATTTAGCCATTTTTTAAAAATAATTAACTTATTTTTAAAACTTTATTATTTATAATAAAACTTATTATACCCCATTTAAAAATTTTTATGGTAAAAAAAAAACTACTTTTTCATACAATATATTCATGAAAAATTAAAAAATTACTTAAATATAAAATACATTTTTTTCATGCAGTATTCATGAAAAATTAAGAAATTACTTAAAAAAATTTGCTAAAGTTTTTATTAAAATATTAATTTCAAGAATTATAGGTAATTTTTTGCAAATTTGATGGATAATATGTCATCAAAATATTGTGAATTTTTTCATAATTTATTTTAATAAAAAAATAGGTTAAGTGTAATTCAATAAGAAATGACATTATGATCATTTAATAAAAAATAACTAGATATGACATGCATTTTGCAATAAAATGTGATCATTCAAGGAATTTTGTGTACAAAATCTGGTTTAGGGGGTTATTTGCAGAGAAAGAGAATAGGAGAAAAGAGAATTGGGAAAGGTGGAGAGGGAAAGTTAGGTGATGGAGAGAGACGGTGAGAGTCTGAGAGAGGAGAGAGAAAAAAAATGAAAGGGTAGATAGGTTTTTTTACATTATTAGATATTTTTAAATAAAATATAATAAAAAGTACATGGGTATAATTGTCTTTTTAGATTATTGGTCAACCGACAACACTGACAGGGGAGGTCAGTGTTATTTTTAAAACTACAGAGGGTATCTATTATTTCAGTTATTTACATGGGAGGTCAATATAATTTTTCCAATAAAAAAAAAAGATATATATGTGCATAACTATTAATCTGCCAACTTTCAAAAAGTGCTAAAGCATAGGGGTGCACAAAGAACCGTCGGAACCGGAACCGAAATCGGAACCGAGGGGAACCGTACCGGAACCGTGGCTACAGTTCCGGTTCTTAAAATTAGGAACCGTTACCAACGGTTCCGGTTCCGGTACCAGGACCAGTAGAACCGTACCGGAACCGTTGGGGGTAACGGTTCCTTGGAACCGAACCGGAACCGTTTTATATTAAATATGTGTATATATATATATATAATATAATAACTATATATAATATATATATATATATATACATTACATATAATAATTATATATAATGTATATACATCTATAATATAATATAATAATTATATATATATAGGGTGCCATTTTTAGATTGTATGTCTCACATTTATTTAATGAATTCAAGCTTCATTAAAAAAAAAAAATAAATAAATAAATCCTAAGGAACCGCGGTTCGGAACCGGAATCGTACCGAGAATCGCGGTACGGTTCCTCACGGTTCCAATCCTTAACGGTTCCGGTTCCGAAAATCAGAAACCGTTGGTAACGGTTCCGGTTCCGGTTCCACCAAGAACCGTGAAGAACCGTACCATGTGCACCCCTACTAAAACACTCTCCCATTTTATTTTTATTCTCAAAACTTTGAAAAGTTGCAAAAACTTCTTTTTATCACCATACATTCTTTTGCGCCACCATTTTATCTTTTTCAATTAATTTTATCAAAACAATCCTTCACCACTCCTTCCCAACATTCCTCACATAACACTGATTTTCCATTCGGTGTATGCCGCATTAGTACGTGTAAGCATATGTTTGATATGTTTCTATAGAGCCACGTACTCATCTACCAACAAAAGGAAAAGTACTGAGAAACGTGATATAACATATATTAAAATTAAAAATATATTTAATAAAATTTATAATATATTTTAAGTGCCGTAACAATATATGTGTGAGAGAGAGACTTAAGGTTAAAAGGAAAATAAGCATAGTTTTGTCTAATTGAAAAAAAAAAAAATCAAAAATATTTTTTAAGTCAATGAAGGGAGGATAAAACAGATAATACATATAGTATTGAAGTTAAGTGTAATTCTGCGTCAAATCTCATGAAGTGTGAGTATAAATTTTATCAATTTATAAATATGTGTGTAATTAAAGCAAGAGAATGTATTTGCCCAAAAACAAATAAAGGAAAAAAGTTGACTCTTACGTGAAAGTAGAGAAGCTTGGTGATTAAGCCACATTGGCTTAACGCACACATCGATCACAAGCATTGGTGTAGGAACCATTATTTTCTTGAGAATATGTGGAGAGGAGAATGAGACACAAAAAGAGCGCGCGCATATATATATATATATATATATATATATTTTTTTTTTGCTTGAGAGAGAGAGAGAAAGAGTACAAGGAAAGGAGACTGGTGTTCAGGTTAGAAACTGAGAAATAATTAATGGTTGAATGGGTTTTCATTTAAGTTCATCAAATTCTTTTATTAGGTGTTGGAAAAGGTTTAGATGAGTAGGACAGAGACAAGCACCTGCGGATACACGGCGAGACAAAAGAGAAATATGATGTATAAATTGGTTAGGATGAATGAGAATTAGAGGGGGATGGAGAAACAGTCTACAAAAAGTGAACCATTGGAGACAAAGTGGATTGGAATGAGTAAAATTCCTTCAGCGCTCGAGAGTGACTATGTTCCTTGATTCACTGTTTTTCTCATTATATATTATTTTTTTTTCAATTTTTACATTTAAGCATCCCCTTAGTTTTTGAAATTTAGATTGATAGAATAGGAAAATTATTTGGGTGCTGTACATATGTTTCGAATCTATAATGGACATGGTAGTGGCCATTGAGATTCTGAGAATGGCGCCATTGTAACAAGCTTGTTTGCGGCTGCTGTGGCATGTTAGGCATGTACCCCATCCCAACTCAAAAGTTGGTGAAAAGGGTAAAATAATCATGCAAAAAGAGTGCATGGTAACAAAGGAGCTTCTTTGACATTTGTGAAAGTACTATATGAGTTATTTGTTAGGAAGCATGGATACGAATACGGATACGGGTACGATACGATACGGATACGGTGATACGATAAATCTCAAAAAAATAGGATACGGGTACGACAGGATACGGTAATATAAAAATAACAAATTATATTTTTATATATACAAAATATAGAATTATTAATATTTTTTTATAAAATATATTGATTAACAAACAAAATAAGAGTTACGAATCATATTGCATAATTTGCATAGATAAATTTTATATTAAATTATGATATATATCTCAATAGTTCTTGTTTAAATAAATTTAAACTTTTCTTAACAATTATACTATGATATTATTGTACATTTTAATGTTCAAAACTTGTTAAAAATGTGTTGTGAAGTATTTGAAAAGTATCGGATACATGGTCAAAGTATCTAAGAAGTATCGGATACGTGTTAGAAATAAAAATATATATTTTAAAATTATGGATACGTTTAGAAAATATCAGATACATATCCGCAAGTATCCGAGGAGTATCGATATCCGATAAGTATCCGATACGGGTACGTTACTCTTGTAAAAGTATCTGTGCTTCCTAGGTTATTTGATGATAAAAATAACATATACTATTTTGACACTTTTTTGAAAGCATTGAAGAGTTTAGTGTAATTTGACTTTTTTTTAAAAAGATGCTCATATTGAGTCTCCAACAAAGTAATCACGCACTCCATTTTTAAATTCTCCTAAACTTAAATTACAAAAAAAAAAAACTCTAAACACAATTCTTTATTCTTACTTTTTTTTAATGTCATAATTGTCCTTCATTGTCGCTATCTCACATTTTCTTACTATTCATTGTACAAGATACGGCATCTGATAACAGTTTTTTAAGTTTCTCTCTCTAAAAGTTTTTTACCATCGAAAACCATAACACCACCTCCATCAACTAGTCTCTAATCCGCAGATTGTCCAACAAGATACCACACAATAGATACATCTCCTTCACTAACATTTTGATAACTAATTCGAATTCAGAGTATCAAATAGAACACACAAATACATAATATATATATATATGAATTTCGATCAAATCACACATCGCAAAACATACCCTTCCATGTCTTCAAGTACAATTACTTTTGGGAGGCATATGCCCATAGAAACTGTCTACTTGAGATTGTGTCCAGAACCGAACATGAGATTTTTGTTAGAAAAATTGAATGAAAATTGAATATAATATTACTTGACCAAAAATGTCTGTTAGCATGGAATAGACACAAGTAATATTGTTTAAAGTTGAAACAATACGAGTTGTAACCTTTTGTATCAAATGACATGTCTCATGACTATTCAAATACTTATGAAAGGGTACCATTATGCCTATAAATAGGTCCCTCAATTCTCATTGTGGATATATACAATTCAGACTTCCTCTTCTTTCCCAAATTACTATTCTATCACTCCCTACAAAGTAACTCAATTTTCTAGTGAGTGATTGTGTTTGTGTCTGAACCCAAAGGTCAAGTGAGTCAAGTTCAAGAGAAGGTCAGGTGAGTCAGGTCCAAGAGAGTACTAACACATAGGCGGTTCGCAGAAACTCAGTTGGTTTGTAGTGTTACTACCAATATTATAGAGAAAGATCGTTGTATCCTGCGAGACAGTCGCTAATGGTACGTTCAACACCATTGCGGGTCGATAATTATCTTAAGGAGATTGAATCTAATTCAAGCCTCGATCATCAAATTTCAGGTTCTTTATATGTGATTTTTTATGATAGTTTATATAGTGTTAAAATATAATTGGCTTTATATAACATGTAATTTTTGTCGTCCATATGTTATATGATTTTATAGTAATATATATCTTCTATTTATATAATCTCTAAAAGTGTATTGAAAATTTTAGAATGCATGAAAGTGAGATTTTTTGTACATTCTAGAAGTATATTTACTTGTATTCAAAGATACTATGATAATTATATATAATGAAGTTTATAGATGATGTCATGATTCTCTGAGTAGCATATTCAGCCTATATATATTTTTCAACAATTTTTATCTCATATGACTCATCCCTTATGTGCATAATGAAATAATGCATGGAATAATATAAATATATATATATATATATATATATATTGACACAATAGAAGTAAGCACGTCAATTAATTAGCCTAATTCTAACCCAAAATAGGAAGATTTTCATCTATTTTGTATCGTTTTTGAGAGCATGGCCAAGGGGTAAAAAATTTGGGACCAAAAGCGGTTAGCGGTGACCGAACACTTCATATGTTTTTAGAGAATTTTTTTTTCAAGAACCAAGGGAAAATATATTAGCAAGGATCAAATAAATCCAAATTATATAGGATTACAAGCCACTGAGGCTTCTCATTCCAAACCAAATCAAAAAATTTACTTCTAAGAGCCCATCTGCTAAGAGCGTGTGCAAGGCCAATACAAATCCTAGGAACCCAAACTAATGATGAATCCTTGTGCTAAAGCAAAACTTTGACATCTTCGATGATGGCCGAAGACACTTCATCTAGGCTAATAAGAGTCATTAAAGGCTTGCAATCACTTTCAACAGTAACTCCTAAGGGTGCATATGGTTCGGTTTGGTTTAGTTTCAAAATATCTCAAATCGTACACATCAGTTTTATTAAATTAACCATAAAATCGAACCAAACTGTTTAAGTATAAAACCGAATCGTGATGAAACCGTTTGGTTCGGTTCTATCATCAATTATTTTATTTTATTTTTTGGGTTAAATGCAAAAAAACCCCTCGCTATATACATAATGTGCAAAAAACACCATTGTAATTTAGTATACTCATATAACCCTCCACTAGTTGTCTCCGATAAGCAAATATCACCCTCCAACGAATGTGCAAATATCCCCATGTTCAATTAACCCCCTACAATTTTCAAATTATACAAATAAGGACAAATCGTCAATTTGTCTATACCGAAACTAGAAAATGACAAAATTACCCTTATAGTATTAAATTTATATATGTGTGTGTAAAATGTCCAAAATGGACAAGGAATTTTTCGAACAATAAGAGAGTTATTTGCACATTTTCTATATAGCGAGTGATGTTTTTTACACTTCACCCTATAATGTGTAAAAGGTAATCTCAAAATTTAAATAATAAAAAAAAAATCAAGCATGACGGTCAACGACTATTTTTGAAAAGAAATTTACTGGAGGGGGTATTTTCTCATTGGATACAACTAGTGGAGGGTTATATAAGCATACTAAACTGTATGGGTGTTTTTTGCACATTCTGTATAGAACGAATGTATTTTTTGCACTTACATCTTTTTCTTCTTTTTTTAATTCCAGCACTGGCAAATTGACGATTTGTCCATATTTACACAATTTCAAAACTGTATGGGTTATTTGAGCATCATGGGATATTTGCACATTCTGTATATAGTGAGGGAGTTTTTTTCACTTAATCTTTTTTTTTTTTTGTATAAAAAGGCAAAAATCATAATAGTTTAGATCTTTTAAAAAACTGCTACTAACCTACTACCATAAAAATTACTACTAGTCTACTATCAAAAGGCAAAAAAAATATTTAACTGTATAAGGTTATTAGGGTTACTTTGAAATTTAATATATTGTATTATAAATTTATATGTATATAACACTAAACAGTTCAGTTCGGTTTGGTCCGATTCCGATGGACACGAAATAGTAACCGAACCAAAAAATTACGGATTGAAGTTTTTAAAACTGTGACCGAACTGAATTGTAAAAAATCGAACCATTTTGTCCAATTCGGTCTGGTCCAGTTCGATTTTTTGGTTTGAACGAATTTTTGTGCACCCCTAATAGCTCTTTGGATTTCTCACTCATTCAAGAGCTTTACAGCTTCATTGAGAACAAGAGCCTCATCTTCACCTGGGCTATAGACTAAATGAAAGTAGATTAATGGAACATTTCTGGTTTTAAATTTAAGCTTTCATTTTCAATTTTTTGAAAGTCATAGCAAAAATCGCATTTAGTAACGCAATTTTCATTTATAAAAAAATGAAAGTAATGTCAAAATTTTGACAACCCCTCGGCAAAATTTGAACGCTTCATAACGAAGCTTTTAGTTTTCATTTTTCAGTTCAAATTTTCATTTCTGATTTTTTTTATATAAAATACAATAAATAAAAAATATGGTTATTCAAAAATATAAATATAATAAAATAAATACAATAAATTAAAATAGAATAAAAAATTATAAATTACAATAAACAAAAATATTGATTGCTCAAAAAATATAAATATAACAAAATAAAATACAACAAATACAAAATTATGAGTAAATAAGAATAAAAAACTTTTATAAAACACAATAAATGAATATATATATATATATATAAAATAATAATATATATAAATATAAAGATATATATAAGAAGAAAATACAATAAAATAAGAATTATATATAAATACAAATATATTGAATATAAAAATATAAAAGAAAATAAAAAGAGTATATATAATAATATATGACAATAACCAAAACATACTAATTTAGACTACAATTTGGATATTAGACCCGTAAATAGTTTGAATTGATGACAATTACCAAAAAACATGCAAATGCATAAAAATACATTTATTAATTAAAATAAACTAAAATAAAGTCCTAACAAATATAATTTCGAAAGAAAGAATAAACATAAAATGTGTAATATCACATTTACGTTCGTAAAAATAAGTTGTAAGCATATTACTCAAACACAATTTTTAGTCAAAGGTACTACTATTTTGTTTTTGAAAATTAATTTTGGGTTACCAAACATATTTTCAGATTTTTGCTTTCAAAATTTCAACAACTGATGATGTTACCAAATAGATTATGTTTTTGACAGAAATAATAGTACAATTAGTTTCTAGATTCTATTTTTCAAGAATCAAAAAATGTACTCCGACAACTTTACCTAACAGCGTACATTATAATTATGTAAACAACATTGATTGCCCACAATATTTGGAATAACTATGCCAATGACATTATTAAAATGACAATCCAACGGGTCATGAACCAAGGTCGACCCAAATTTTTGTTAAGGTTTTATTTTGTTACGTTTTATTTAGTAGAATAAATGTTGGAGTCCTATTCTATAGGAAATTGGATGTGTTTTACCAATTATTTAAGGAGAACCCATAAGTTTAGGAGTTGTTAGTCATGGGTTAGTTGTTGCTTATATTCTGCAAAGTTTGTTTCAATTATTTTCTATTTAAGTTGATTGATCTTATCAATAATATAAACTTAAGAATTTAGACCAATTCTTCTACTCCTATATTCTTCTATTAAACTTAGTTGATCACACTTGGTATTAGAGCCACAAAAGGGTTCAAAAAACAACAGTTTTTGTTTTGCAGCAGTCAATAGGCATTAATGGCATCAGAAAATAATTATGCACAACCAACAATCCCTCGCTTTGATGGTCACATCTGGTATCAAAGCATGTTGATGGAGAATTTTCTGTGATCCAAAGAATATTAGACTATTGTGGAAACATGAGTGACTAAACTAGACGATGGAGTGGTGTTTACTGAAGCTCAACAGAAGAAACTGGAATAACAGAGGTTGAAGGATCTCAAGGCAAAGAATTATCTGTTTCAAGCAATTGATCGTGCCATTTTGGAAACGATTCTCCAAAAAAATACTTGCAAACAGATCTGGAATTCCATAAAGAAAAAGTATCAAGACACAACAAAGGTGAAACGACAGCAACTTCAAGCCCTTTGCAAAGAATTTGAGATTCTTCACATGAAGCAAGGAGAGTTTGTTGATGAGTATTTCTCAAGAACACTTGCAATAATAAACAGGATGCGTATTCATGGTGAAAAAATTGAAGATGTCGTTGCGGTGGAGAAAATTCTTCGATCAATGGCTCCAAAATTCTCTTATGTGGTATGTTCTATTGAGGAGTCAAAAGCCCTTGATGAGTTTTCAATTGATGAATTGCAAAGTTCATTGCTGGTGCATAAGCATAGAATGACAATATGTCTAACCGAGGAGCAAGCTTTGAAAGCTTCAACTCATGGTGAAGTCTCTACATAAAGAGAATTAAGCAGCGGTCGTGGTTGAGGCCGTAGACAAGGAAGAGGCAGAGGTACTTACACATCAAATTCTCGAGGAAGAGGTAGAGGATATGATCACCACAATGAAACAAGGTTTGACAAGTCCAATATTGAGTGTTACCACTGTCACAAGTTTGGCCATTACAAGTCCGAATACAGTGCAAACTTCCATATTAATAAAGAGGAGCAGTCCAGCTTTGCAGAAAAAAAAGAGCAAGAAACACTCTTGATGACTTTCTATATTAAGGAGGACAAGCTTGAACCAGACATTTGGTATCTGGACACATGATGCAGTAATCATATGTGTGGCAATAAGCCATTTTTCTCTCATTTAAATGAACATTTTCATACTTCTATGAGTTTTGGTGATCATTCCAAAGTAAATGGTATGGGAAAGAGTGATGTTCAAATCATGACTAAATAAGACAATATTGAGACTATATCAAATGTCTTTTATATTCTTAACCTGAAAAGCAATTTGTTAAGTGTGGGACAACTGCAAGAGAAAGGTTATGTGGCTACAATCAAAGGAAGAGCTTGTGAAATCTATAATCCTATAAGGGGTTTAATTGCCCATGTTAAGATGACACCAGAGAGGTTGTTCCCACTGTGAATCAAGACCATCCAAACTTACTTTATGACCAAGATGAACGATCCAATGTGGCTTTGGCATTTTTGTTATGGCCATTTGAATTTCAATGGAATGAAGACTCTTTCTGAGAAAAACATGGTGATTGGTCTTCCTCAGATTACTCCTCCCTCTAAAGTATGTGAAGAGTGCGTTGTTGGCAAACAACATCG
Source organism: Cornus controversa (assembly GCA_026545225.1). Lineage (NCBI taxonomy): Eukaryota > Viridiplantae > Streptophyta > Magnoliopsida > Cornales > Cornaceae > Cornus > Cornus controversa. The sequence continues at coordinate 116,735,695 of CM048845.1, read as the reverse complement.
TGAGCAGTTTCCAAAAAGCAAGGCATGGAGAGCGTAGAAACCATTGGAGTTGATCCATTCTGATATATGCGGACCAATAGGCTAAGTGTTGTCGAAAACATGGATCTATTTTTTGCAGGAGAAGTCTGAAACTTTCACAGTTTTCAAAAGCTTCAAAGCCCGGGTGAAAAATGAAGTTGGGAGAGCCATTAAAACTCTTCGTACTGATCGTGGTGGAGAATATATGTCACACAAATTTGTAAATTTTTGTGATGAGCATGGAATTAAAAGACAATTGAGAGCAACCTAAATGGTGTATCAGAGAGGAAAATTGGACTGTTCTAAACATGGTGGCAAATGGAAGAATTTTAAATTTTTTTTGGCTAGAAGCAGTAAATTAGAGTACTCATGTTTTGAATCAGAGTCCTACATTTTTCATTCAAAACATGACTCCATAAGAAGCTTGGAGTGGATGAAAACTAACCGTTGATCACTTCAAAGTTTTTAGGTGCATTGCATATGCACATATTCTAGATGAGAAGAGGAAGAAGCTAGATGATAAAGGCGAAAAATGTGTTTTTCTTGGAATCAGTGAACAATCAAAAGCCTACAAACCGTTCAATCCCATCACAGGTAAGATTGTCATCAACCGAGATGTTGTTTTTGATGAATAGAATACATGGAATTGGACTGGAAAAAATGCAGGGCATCAGCAAATACCTATGAATTTTGAAGAAAAAGAAGTAGAAATGTAGGGGCATGCAACTCTTTCTGATGTCCCTCTATTGTTGCAACCAGATCAATAGCCACTTAATGATAGCGAAACCTAGGCAGTAGGCGAAAGCTCTCAATCTCAACGAATCAGGAAGAGACCACCATGGATAGAGGATTATGAGGTTAGTGGTGATTAATTTGACGATGTTGTTGCTCATTATTCTTTATTATCAGATTGTGATCCAATAACATTCCAAAAAGCTGTCAAAGATTCAAAATGAAAAAAAGCCATGGATGAGGAGATCAAGTTTATTGAGAAAAATAACACATGGGAGTTGTCAGAACTTTCGAAAGGGCAAAAATCCATTGGTGTTAAATAGGTTTATAAAACTAAGTTGAACAAAGATGGCAGAGTTGACAAGTATAAAGCCCGGCTTGTTGTAAAGGGATACAAGCAAGAATATGGCGTTGATTACAAGGAAGTTTTTACTCCAGTTGCTAGGCATGATACAATTTGAATGGTGGTGTCATTGGCAGCACAGAATTCCTAGTCTATTTGTCAATTGGACGTGAAATCAGCATTTCTACATGGTAATCTAAATGAGCAGGTTTATATTGATCAACCCCCTGGTTATGTACAACAAGGAAATGAAAAGAAGGTGTACATATTGAAAAAGGCTTTATATGGGCTGAAACAAGCACCCAAAGCTTGGTATAGCCGTATAGATACTTATTTGCTAAATCAGGGTTCCAAAAATGTCCATATAAGCATATTCTCTTTATTAGACTTGGAGTTGCAAAAAAAATTCTGATTGTTTGTTTACATGTAGATGATTTGATCTACACAGGAAATGATCCAGCAATGTTTGAGGATTTTAAAAGGTCCATGATGGCAAAGTTCGAGATGACCGATCTAGAGATGATACACTATTTTCTTAGTATTGAAGTAGTGCAATCAACAGCTGGTATTTTCATCACACAAAAAAAGTATGCTTTGGAGATTTTGGGTGGGTTTTAGATGATGGATTGCAACTCGGTTGGAACTCCAATTGAACTAGGTTTGAAGCTCACAAAGGATTTTGAAGGAAAGAAGGTTAACAGTACGTTATACAAGCAAATTATTGGAAACTTGATGTACTTAACAACAACTAGACCTGACATTATGTTTGTTATAAGTATTATTAGCAGGTTTATGGAATGTCCAACTGAGCTTCATCTCCTTGCTGCAAAAAGAGTCTTGCACTACTTAAAAGGTACACGATTTTGGTATTTTTTATCAAAAAGGAGAAGGATCAGATCTTGTTGGCTTCAGTGACAGTGATTATGCAGGAGACTTAGAGGGTAGAAGAAGTACTTCTGGTCATGTATTTATGATGTGTTCAACGGCTATATCATGGGCATCAAAGAAGCAACAAGTTGTTACCTTGTCTACAACTGAAGTAGAGTTTTTAGTAGTAGATTCTTGTGTATGTCAAGCTGTTTGGTTGAAAAGAATACTCGAGTTGTTGCATTGTTTCCAGCAGGGACCTATACAGATTTATTGTGACAATTGTTCAACCATTAAACTCTCCAAGAATTTAATTTTACATGATAGGAGCAAGCACATACATGTGAGAGACCATTTCCTTCGCGATCTCACAAATGAGTGAGTCATTTAGTTTATTGTCGTGGTGAAGACCAGGTTGCAGATATTCTAACCAAGCCTCTCAAATTGGCTGCATTTGTGAAGCTGCATTCTTTACTTGGTGTTTGTTTGGTTTCTAGTTTAAAGTAATTGTTAATAACATTTAGTTTAAGGGAGGGTGTTAAGGTTTTATTTTGTTATGTTTTATTTAGCAGAATAAATGTTGGAGTCCTATTATATATGAAATTGAATGTGCTTTACCAATTCTTTAGGGAGAACCCTTAAGTTTAGGAGACGTTAGTCATGGGTTAGTTGTTGCTTATTTTCTGCAAAGTTTGTTTCAATTATTTTCTATTTAAGTTGATTGATCTTATCAATAATATATACTTAAGAATTTAAACCAATTCTTCTCCTCTTATATTCTTCTATTAAACTTAGTTGGTCACAATTTTACCAAATTATAAATCTGATTGTGAAAATATGACTTTACCAATTGTTTTAATCTCACCACCGTCGACTACTGGTATTTTTTCATTTTTTAGAGTAGAAAGTTGAAAATGTAAATATTCATAAGAGAAAAGTGGGTGTGTGAATTTCTTAGAAAATTGAAAAATTAGTTTAATCTCATGTGTAACTGTACCATACCACAAAATTGGGTTGAAATTTTGAATACCAATTCCAACTACTTGTGTTTTATAACAGCATACTTCTATATATTTGTAAGAGGTTGATTTCATAATTTAAGAGGTTGATTCATAATTTAAGTAGAGTTATGATACGTGTAGTTAAAGTTATCACCAAATTAAGGAACCGAATCAGTTTCATTCTATAAATAACCCAAGTGAGATCTATATATTTAGGGTAATGCTACTCAGATAAAATTTGTAGGCAGAATTCGTAGGCAAAAAATTTTACATCCATTGGATGCATGTAGTGAGTGTATGTGGTGGGGCCTACCACATGCATCCAATGGATGTAAAACTTTCTGCCTACGAATTCTGCCTGACTAACATTACCTATATATTTATTACACTTTTACAATCCAATACATATTTAAATCATTATTCATTTAAGTATTATTCGCTTGATTGTTGTTTATTACTTAACGGATAATTACACTTACCTCCCTTCTAGTTTGGCTTTATAACACTTACCTCTCCTGTGTTTTGGAATATAACACTGACCCCCCTCTAGTTTGCACATTGGTAACAAAATTAAACTAACGGTTATTACTAATATCATCAAAATTGTCAATCAAACTAACGGTTAGTTTTAAATTGTCCTTTTAAGATTAAATTTTGATGATATTAGCAATAACTGTTAGTTTGATTGACAAAATGAGGTATTTGTTACCAATGTGCAAACTAGAGGGGGGTAAGTGTTATATTCCAAAACACAGGGGAGGTAAGTGTTATAAAGCCAAACTAGAAGGAGGTAAGTGTAATTATCCCATTACTTAATGGCGTGAATGGGCTAATCATATCTGGTGGTGAGCCTTGGGCTCATGAGTGACTTGAGTAGACAGAGATGGTGTCAGAGGCCCAGTTAAGTATAAGAACATAAAACCAGCCACTGAAATCCTATTCTCAAACAATCAATCAAACAATACAGCCCAGTCTGCAAATACACAAACCCATCAAGGTCAATATCACGGTGGGCCTACAGAAAAAAGGCCTAGACTTTACATATAGATTATATGGCTTGTACGTATATAAGAGTTGCATTCAGGTCCTAAATAATTGAACAATTATCTGAATTTTACTTTCATAACCAACCATTGCCTAATCCATAGAAAGAAAAATATATATATATTAAGGGCTTGAAGGCACTCTATTGAACTTCTGGATCATCACTAATACTTCAGGAGTTTGTATCTGTAGTCCACAACCCCTCAACTTGAAAGCAAAATAATAATCTTCATCTCAGGAGTAATTTTAAGTGAGATGGGACTAAGATTTGTAATGCTGCATTGAATTATGTGCATAAATTTATTTGAAAATGTTATTATATAGATTTTAAATAACCTGATGAAAACAATACCTACTATTTAAGATTCATGTTGACAACTATTCTAATTACATAAGCATCCAAATGAAATATATATGTGTATATATATATATATATATATATATGTATATGTGTATATATACTAGTGTATCTCTGTATTTACGACACTATAATATACTTTGAATCGTGATCGTTAGATGGTTAGATAAAGTAATTTTAGACCGTAGATAGACAAAAATATTTTGGACCAAGCTTATATATATATATATATATATGCTCTACTTCTAACATTTATTGGACCATTTAGTCCTATTCTAAGAGCCAAGTTTTTTTTTTTACCAAAGGTTTCATGGTCTAACAATATGTCATCTCCTTTCAAATTAAAAGGGAGAGGGTTCGAATTAAACTTACACGGATATTATTTTCGGATAATTTGTGAGGGGACTAATTTCACCCGAATGGTGAGAAAACCTTCCGATAATAAATAAATAAATAAATAAAAGAGCATATTTTTTTTCCTTATTTAAACCTTCTATTTATTCGAATTTACCATTAGATTGCCATGAAAATATAAGCAAGGAAAAGAAATTAAACTTAAAAAAGTTCGAATGAAGTAATTGCATACCCTTTTCGATGTAAAGGAGGTCAGTTATGGTCATTTGTAATTTCTGCCGAATGAGTCCATTATAGATGCACACATAGTGTATATACAATACAATTAAAGCTTCTGGTACACAAACAAAATGCCAATTTGTCTCTCTCCTATATATGTCGACAATTCATAATACAAATTGGATGGACATAAGTAGAATAGGTCACAGGGTTTAGGCCTGCAAAATGAGTTTAAGTATTGTGTCGATGACTACTAGCTCTCAATATCGATCTCTCAAGTTGCTATCAAAGTTTTTATTAATTAATATCTTTGCATTTAAATCCACAACGTGCAAATCCACAGACCACAGACTGCAAGGCCATGGTCATCCACTGAAATCAGAACAAACCCACATACTGTGTGAAGAACAATCCCAATCCACATTGGAAAGCGAAAGAAAACCTAACATGGTGGTGATCAGAGAGAGTGACAAAGGTGCTCGATTTGATAAGGACTGATCATCCTCTCTCTCTCTCTCTCTCTCTCTCTCTCTATATATATATATATATATATATCCATGTGACAGGAGGGTGCACGATCAAGATGAGAGCAAGACTAAGATTAGAGCATTTCTCTTGATAGACTTGATTGTTTTAAATTGACACCAATTATACATCTCAAATTAAGAAACAGTCAATAGTTTTAAAGATTTGTTTAACATAATTTTGCTTTAATGCAAACTACCAACATCTTAGTTACAACCATCAGTACAATGCTGCCTAACTACAAGTTTGAATGGCATAGGACAAACCTTTGGGTCAAGGGAATGTAAAGGAGGCATAAATAAATGGTGGCACTTAAAATAATTTTTAGAAGTGTTGCAGAAATTAACATATATGAAGATCAAACATACAAGTAAAAAAATACAAATTAACGAAATTCACCTAAAATTTAGAGTTACATTTTTGGTGTTGCAAAGTGTTCAATATGATGAGAAAAATGAGATCCAATTAAGAGAATGTATATATAGGTATCTCCGAGAGCTACATAACAATTGTAAAAATACCAAAATATCACTCTAAAAAATTCATACAATTGGGTCAAGGCTTAGAGTATAATTAAGCTCCACACTTCTTATCAAGAGGTCTTTACTTTGTGACTTTATTTCTTCATTTGAAGCGACAAAATACACCACTTAACCATGAAAAACACAATCTTGTTGATACTGGTCAAGACACAACCAAACTTGGAATTGCTTATAAAAAGTGAAGTGGATAAAAAAAATCATTAGGTCTAAGAATCAAGTTTTCTATGATACAAATAATTCTTTAGAGTGAAAAAACGAAGAAGGAATCTAAAACCAATCTTGTTGATATAAGAGATGTAACAATGGAATGATCCAGAGTTAGAGAATTATATTCACTCATTTTAAATTATATAAAATGTATTTTCAAATTAATATTTGGAAGACTATATACTTTTTGGAATGAGCACTTGCGTGCTATTCGACAAAAAAATAACCCAATGGCGAGCATTCGGCTCCCCATCTTGATAAATAGTTGGCGTGAAACCCATCAATATTTTGGTGACTACAATAAATTTTGTCTAAGAAAGACTATTTGATAAGAATATTGTCTCTCTTCTTGTGACATTAAACTTAATATTTGTACTATTAACAAAAATTGATTCACAAATTTATCTTAAAAAAAACACAAAACTATTTAGTCCCTTTTCATGTTATAAATAGGAAATGTGAACCGGAATTAAAAATATACAAATGTTAGTACTTCATTTATAAGAACTACTAAAATGGATATTGTTTGAAGTCTTTGAAAATGGAAAAGATAGGTTATTGCTTGAAGAACGACAAGCGTATCATAATCAAAGGAAAAAAAGGGTAAAATTTATAGATCATGTAATTTTATTTTATTTGGGTTTATTACAAGATCAAATTTCATCAAACTAGTGTTTAATTGAAATTCCCAACCATTCAAGGCCATGCTTTAAAAACTTCTCATCCAATCAAAATTACAAAGTAAATTGTAGTGATACATACAAATCAAAATCATGTCATATATAAAAATGAATAATTTACAGCCACACCCGGCCACAAGAGATAAGGTCCAAAGGAGAAATAAAATTTACAACAAGAAATCTGGTCCTACTATATATATATATATATATATATATATATCTTTGTACGAAAATATTTCGTATCTTCCCTCTTGTCTTCTAATCTATATATCCAAAACAACTTACACTAGCCCTTGGAAAATTCAAGAAACTCATCTTCAAATTGACAAATAAGTTTTGTTCTGTTTCAATATGATACACGAGAGTGAGAGGTCCATTCTCAAGTTGTCATGTTGTGGCGTTGGACTCTGATGGGGAGGCCTTTTGGGAAATCCACAAATGGAAAGGCAAAAGCTTGATCAGCTACGGCTAAATCCCAATGGTAATTCAGGACTAAGTGGTGGATGAACACAGCCATCTCTAGTTTAGCCAATTCCGATCCGGCACAGAGTCGTAATCCTCCCCCGAATGGCATGAATGTATTACTTGTTGTCATGCTTGAGCTAGTAGAAGAAGAGCCACCATTGATCTGCAAAAGAAGAGCAACAAATTAGCAGAGATATTAGAGCCCAGAGCACAGAGCAGGAGAAATTATATTATACCTCGGAGGTATTGATGATGTGTCAATTCCACCAGGTATAAACTTTCTATTTTTTAAAAAAAATTACAAATTTCACTACAATAAAAGAGAAAAAGAAAGCTTACACTTTTCAAAAATACCAATATCCCTCAAGTGTTCTCTAGCATGAACTACATGGTTTTTGCACTACCACCTTCCATATTTGAGATGATAATTCATTGGTTCTTGTACAATCAATTGATTGATGTCTGTGCATATATATATATATATATATATATATATATATATGCTATGAAAGTAATGAAAGAAGATATTGTTTTGCCTTAATTTAAATTTCACTAAATTATCCTGTGGTGTTTGGTGTCCCATTTGTACATACTAGTAAAAATTACAGGAGCAAATTATCCTGTGGGATGTGGTTATCCAAACTAGATTCTCAGCTAAGAATTAATAAATATTAATATAAAAATAAGATAATATATTGTATAATTCAATCACATATTCAACATTTTGTGTTATTAATAGTATTAGCGATATACAAAATTCAAATAATGTACATAAGAAAAATTGCATTTTCATTTATACAGTAGAATAAATATGTGCAAGAGAAGTGCCTAGCTTATGAGTATGAAGGTGTGACTCTAAGCGTTTATGTGAACTAAATCACTAATAAGATTCACCAATTGAATGTGAGATAAGAATATGAACTATCAAAATCAATTTTATTTTTTGTAAAAAAAGTATTAAATTCAAACAGACAACATTTTAATAGGACCAGGTGAAGCTTGGGCTTGGACGAGTCAAAAGATTGACAGTTTACATTAGACCAAGATTAGCTCAACTCACACCAATCTCAAACTATGAGAAACACTTTACACCTCAATTGTGTGCATTTTGTACAAGTTTCAGATTTTTTGTTCAAATTATTAATAACATGCTAATAAATAAAATGTTAAAAAAAAGAAAATACTAATATATATATATATTAAACATTAAAAGTATATTCACTGGTATAAAACTACTAAAGTTTCTGGAATTCAAAAATGTTCCTTTGTATTATAATTTAGGGACTCAAAAATTATATTCTTTATTATTTTATTTATAAATTTAACTTAATATCAATAATTACAATTTTATTTCAAACTTTTAAAGCAACATATCACATGTTAGGTTAATGAATACTAGTTATGATACCAAAGAATCAGATGAATTTACAGTAAAACTCACGAGTCACATCTTCTTCTTTCCTAGACTCTCACAAACCTCGCACACTTTTGCTCATGAAAATGACATATTTACTAATTTGTCCTAAGTTTTTGGAATTTGAAATAAAGAAATTCTCTCTGAATGCGTAAAATTGCGTGCATACCACCCGTCTTTCACGTCTTATCTTTTTGTAATTTTAATGTTTTTAAAATTCCATAATTTATGACTTTGAATTTGGAAAATTCTTGGACCAGCGTGCTCATGACCCACCAAAAAGCACTCGTGCACGTGCAGGTGCACGTGACAACCCCACCGTCACATGGGCTTTAATAATCTCGAGCCCCCAATTCTTCCAGTTCCACACACACGAGCACTAGAGCAGAGTGGTGCCCAAGTTCATCACATCATAGTGGGCCCTCATCCGTAATGTGTGAAATATCTGTTCATTGATCATGACAGTTCATTTGGTGGTCCCACGAGATGGGCTTACGGTAAACACTAAAACAGTTTATCAATGTTCTCTTAGCACGTTCATTTTGACTTGCAACATAATAAAAACACAGAAATTAAAGAGGAAAAAAAAAAGAAAAAATAATAATTTTAGTTTGCATTTTGTTTTGATTACTGGATCCAGATCCTCTTTAATACAAAAATTTTATAGTGTATTCTATGCATTTATATTAATTGTGCAACGCGTTAAATCTTAACCATTTAAATTGCAACAAAGAAAAAGCTTATATAGTTTTAACCATTTAATACCGTTAATATTACTAATGAAACCAAATGTAACTTTAAATAATTATAATAATAAATAATAAAGAGTCAGAATAAAGTTTTGATCGAAAAAAATTCTTGAAAAATTCATGTATAATAATATTACGGTGGAAGTAGATTAGATATAAATCTAATTTTTGACATTATTAATATAAAGAACATAGTTAGTGAAATATAGTATAGGAGAAATACGGGTTCATAAATGTGCAAAGATATAATTTGATTTTTTTTTGTTAAAAAAAGTGTTTAAAAATTCAATATAAAAAAACAAAAGTGAAAAAATACGGATATGTACGGGCATAATATATATTTTTGTTCAAAAATTTGGCCACAAATATACTATTTTTCTTCTCATGCCTTGTATCTTTTTATTTCAATAATAATTAAAAAAAAAAGGCTAGAAATAAGAGTTGGTAGAAGCAAGCATGGAGTGTTGCATAGAGTTGGAGGATTTTAAAACATTGAAGAGTTCGTAGAAATTGATTGATCGAAGAAGATTATAGAAGAGTAGTCAGTTGATAAGTATGGAGATATTTACATATGGAGTTCTATTACCCTCTATTAGGCTACGTGAGAGAAAAGAAAAGAAAGAATAGCATAAAAGAAGAGAAATAAAATGATAGCAACGGTCTATATTGGCAACTCGGCAAGACTTCAAATGGAGATTGAATTGCTAACTTATCTATCGAAGATCCAATTTTTTCCACATCCCTCTCAATCTTTTCCTCTTTCTCTTTTTTAAACCGTCCAAATACAAAGCACACTATCTCTCCCTTTCTTTTCTTGTCTTTCCTTATTTTTTCAAATTCTTCAATCCAAACCAACCTATATATATATACAAAGATATATATATATATATATATAGGATAATCTTGTTAGTATTAAATTGGATGTTATCATGGTAAATGGGTGATTCCAGTCATAATGAATATGTACTATTATGACGATGTTACTTACACATTTTTAGAAAAACAATAAAGAAAAATTAAGAATGTGCATCTCAAAAGGCTTAATAGACAGACCTGCCATCTCCATGGATTGAAGTGTTGAGATTGATAAAAAAGTGAAGGATCCAAATGCACAGCTGCAATCACTGGAAGCACTTTCCATCCGCATGGAATGTCATATCCTTTAAAACACATAAAACAATAAATAAAAGGTGGGTAAGGTTCCGTCAATTTTCTAGCGGCCATAACTCATATTTACTCAACTTTCAGTCACATACCTTTGTACCGAACATCTTTGACAGCCTTTCTGTGAAGAAACCTCACTACATTTCCAAGTCTGAGCGTCTCATTAATAACCTTCATATACACACACATATATATATATATACACGGAGTAGAAAATTAGCAATCAATTAAAATCACGTACTAATCTAAGTTAATTTATAGATGATTAAGAGAGCTTACACATTGGGTAAATTCCATCTTTTTGTAGTCATCCCAATTGAGTTTGATATCTCCTGATTGTTTCTTACCTCTGCAAATCTCAATGTGCTCTTCCTGAATTTATTAACATAGGTATCATATATCTTGAAAAATGGACATATGTAACAGTAATATATCAATGCTGAGACAATTTATAGATGCAAAAAGAGTGTATATATACATATACATGTATATATGTGATGCTTACTCTCAATTGTTGAACTGCACTTGGACAACCTTGTAGGAAGTAGATAGCTAAAGCTATAGCCACTGATGAAGTTTCATGGCCGGCAAAGAGCAAGCTTAGAACTAAGTCTAGAATTTGCTCTTTAGAAAGGTTGGAATGCTTCAAGACCCATCCAAGAAGATCATCATCCTCCAAATTCTCACTCCCCTTTCTCATTTTCTGTGTTCTTTCTTCCATTTTACACTCGATAAATTTCAGGATGATCGATCGTGACTGTCAATCCAAAAATCAAAAATAAATGCGAAACTAATTAATTAATTATAAAGTCAAATCAATGATTATGAATACCATATATATTCAAATTTTAGTACTGTACACAATATGAATTAAATGAGTTTTTTCCTTTCTATTTTTTTTTTTTTTTAAAAGTGAAAGTAGTTATTGTTTTTGTATGTATATATTTGTGTGTATATATTTGTGTTACCTGCAAGGCCTTTCTGTATGCAGTTCCAGGCAAGTTCAAAGGAGCAGATACAACTCCTTTCATGAAAGTAACATACTCTTTCTTCAGCTGCTCAGTCTCAGGCTTTCCAGGATCCAAGCTCATGATTTGTTTTGCCATCAAATTGAAAGTAAACTGCAAATGGTCGGCTACATGAATCCTATATTTCCATCCCGCTCTATACATATATATTATATATAGTGTTTTACATATATATATATATACCTTCTTGGCTTCATCTTGAGCAGAAAATGTGATGTTCTCTTTCCAAGAGCTTAGTACGAGCAAGGTATGGTTCTCTACCTCTGGTAATAGATGAGTCCTAAGCCTAGCGTTGCTCAAGAAGTTGAGAGAGATAATTCTCATGTCTCTATGCATGTCACCAACTAGAACCAACATCGACCATTTTCCTAGAATTCCACCTATACTTCTTGGATAGCTGCATTCAAACAATTTCCCTTCATTTTGTAGTATGAATTTATTGAGGCCAGCATCTGCCGAGACTATCGTTGGCTCGCCAAACAAATTAGACTTGTAAATTTTTCCAAACCTGCATATTAATTCAAAGTTTAATTAATATATATAATTTGGTGCTCTTGTCGATATATATATATATATAAGATCGAGTTACCTTGATATGTGTTGCTCCATGAATTCACCTATTGAAGTAGCTGAGTATGGCTTCAGATAGCCCATGGTTTCACCCAGAAAAGGCCAGCCCATGTTGCCTGGTGGAAGATTGAGACTACTGTTTTGCTTTCTCTTGATGAGGTTGAAGATTAGAAGCAGAGAGAAGATTGATGGAAGAACAAAGAGAAGAAACTCTAAGTCAGACATTTTTTCTCTCTCTCTCTAAAACTATGTTGTAAGCAAAAACTAAAATCAGATATCTACTTTTGGGAAGCTCTTCATCTGATGACAAGGAATTCCTGTATCAATTTGGTTTTTTTGGAGCTTTAAAAGTACTTAAGCATGTGGTTTAATTGAAAGAACCAAAACTTAATGGAAGCTTTTTAGCCCGAAAGCTCCTTTTATAGTATTTTTTTTTCTTGTCGTTTTGCTATTTATCAATTAATACGGAATTTGCTTTCAAATTTTATTTTATTTTTGGAAAATCTTTCGGTCCAATAAAATACTATTCCTCAACTCAGGGAAGGTTGCTAGCATAACGTGTCGGTGGTTTTCTACAAAATGACAAGTTAACTAATAACACGAAATCTGTTCAACCAACATGCAAATATATACAAATCATGTATATATATATATATATATATATATATATATATATATATATATATATATATTAAGGAGATTACTTTGCATGATTGGGCGAGTTGGGCGAGACAATGACTCAGGAATCAGATTCTTGACGTACTCATTTCGGATTACTCAATTGATCACTTAATTTTGTAGGTAATTGAGTGAAATTCTAGAGATTAATTACTCTCCATTCAGCATGTACCGACAAAGAGAGATGAGATAAGTAAAAAGTAAAAACAAACATGTCTACGAGAATATGAAGATTCCAACTGTGGTGAATAGTGGTTATTTTGTTACAAACCATGATTGCTACGTACCCAATCGAGACAACCATATACATACACGTGTTGCTCCAATTCTCGAGGTCAACCATTCCGTCCAAATTTTAAAGTTGGAAAAGACATCGGATTGGATGCGCCTATGCCAACTAAATTATCAACACGCAATATATATCAACTCTAGTCAAGCATTTTTTTCAAACGCACTACAATTAATTTTTAACAAAAATTTGAATTGTTAATCCACGAAATTTGTTCAGATCACGTTTAAAAGATACTCACAGTAAGTTGATTATGATATACGTGTAAAAGATACTCACAAAGATACTCACAAGAAGACGCATTTTCATCACGTGTAAAAGATACTCACAATAAGTTGATTATGATACATTTTTGTTGAGTGAAAATACCCATGACGTGATATGACTAGCTGAATCAATTTGACATTAAGACAACATATTTTTTTTTAAAATCAGGTAATTACTCACCACATACTGTCTAGGACCAAGCTCGAATCTCTCTCCTCTTCTTTGTAGAAATGGAGTGTTCTTATTGATAAAGATATGATGGTTTAAATTAGCGCCTAAATTGGTCTTTTTACATTGTTGCAACTTTTCCTATGTTCTAAAATCCTATTAGTCAGACGGTATACACTGATTACAATAGAGTTTTTGGGCAAGAGTTTTATAATTTGTTAATTATCGGTAAAAAAAAATAGAGTTTAAGTTGTTAATGAATGAGTTTGATAAATTATACCAAGTTTGATTAACCTTTTAAAGTTGTGAGTATTTTAGATCAGATAAAAATATAATGAAAATGAGAAAAGTTCTCACAATCAGATTAGATGTTTTATTCCACTCATCTTACACGTTATTTTATTTCTATTTTATTTTATTTTATTTGTAAGAAAAGAATTAATCCATTCGTTAGTCATTTAGATGATTTGCAAATTTTGAATACATGCAATTAGCTGTGAATCACATGTATCATTTAAACCTCCACTTTCAAATGAGACTTGAACCAAAAGTCTAATAGAACTATAGAAGTACCTCAAAAGAACTTACCAACCGCATCAAATATTGTTAAATGATTTATATTGAGTAGACATATTTTATCACGAGAATCGATGGAAAAGTTACAGTGAGGGCATTCACACTCAAATTATGCTACAACCTAGCTCTATCATTTGATCAAAATCTCCCTTCAAATTGTTCTTCTCGTATCTAAATCGAATCAAATTATTCACTACGGTTTCGATTCTAATTCTGATTCTAAATTTTAGAAATCATTCACTTTGATTTCGATTTCAGTTTTAGGTAATCCATAAATTATATTTAAGATATGAGTAGGAATATATCTATTTCAATGCATCATATGTATTATTACACGTGAGTGTTTAATTAATGGGTTAAATACAATGACCTCCCTTGAAGTTTGGTCTAATTATACTTGGATTAAACTTTTTAAAAATCTTGCACTAACCTTTCCTTTAACAAAATCAACTTACTTTTTGGTGTGATTTTACCTTATTACCTCTAATATTTTAATGTTAAAAAAATTAAAATATTTACACCTTTAAAATGACCAAATTATCCACCTTTAAAAAAACACTTATGAAGCATTTTCCATCTACAAATCACGATTCATACCTTTCATATATGTGTGTGTATATATATACACATGTGCGCGCGCACACACACACACACACACACACACACACATATATATATATATGATCACAATTGGGTCTCTCTATTGTGATGGCCATGGTACATATCAGTGGTGGTGATGGCGATAGACTAGTTTGATGGTGATTTGTCTATTTTGAAATTGGAAAAGAAGAGGTCATTGCAATTGGGAAGAATCTGTATGGATTAGGGTTTGGTCTAGAATTTGGTTATTTCATAAATATACTAACTTTCATGAACAAGGATAATTTTGTCTTAAAAAATTAGATATTTTTGTAAATAAATAGTATTATACAGATTAAAAAGTCATTTCATATTGAGGGATGACATTTTGGTCAAATTATATATATTTTTTTAGATGGAGGAGATATTAGTAACAAGTGTGCAAACTTTGAGAGAACACAGTGTGTGATTTTTGACGAGTTTCATCAAAATATAATTAGACCAAATTTTATGAAAGATCATTGTATTTAACTCTTAATTAATTTATAATATCTCGTGACTTAGCTCATTAAAATTTTCTTCCTTTGCTCCCTATTCATTCTTTCCATAGTTCTATGTTTTTGTATTCCAATGGTGGATACATTATTGGGCAATACATCTGTTTCAATGCATCCTATGATTACACGTTAGTGTTTAATTAGGGTCCGTTTGGTAACTGTTTATGTTTAGTGTTTATTGTTTATAAAAACAGTTTTTTAGGATAAACATGTTTGATAATTCTTGTTTTGTTTATAAATTGTCAAAACGCTTTTAAAACAACACTGTGTCTAAGCCTTCAAATCCTAAACACCAAAATGATGTTTATTGTTTATGTTTATAAAAAAAAAACTTTTTTTTTCTTTTTTATCTAAAATGGTGATTATATTATTTTAATTAAATATCAAAACTAAAAGTGAGAAAATGAAAAGAAAAAAAAATTATAAAAGTCTATTGTTTGATACAACGATAAAAATATTAGAATTATCAAGTGTGGACAGAATTAAAGAGCATCAATTGCCTTGAGAAAAAAATATTGGGTACAATATGAATAATTAGTAATATACTTAATAATAAGAAATAGTTACTTCGGGGCACCCATGCTAAAAAAAAACCTTATTTGAGATAAAAAAAAAAAAAAAAAAAACAAAGAAGTCTCAACCATCTCCTTGTCAAAGAAACAAGAATGGTATTTTGTACTCATATCATTTATTCATTTTCAATGTTGAAAGAAAAATAGAAATCAAAAAAATGAAAAAGAAAGTAGTAGCATAAAAAGTTCAAGAGAAAGAGTATACCCTCCAAATTCCTCCTCTCACTCCATACAAATCGAAATTTTTTTAAGTTTTTCATAGTAATATATATTTTGTTTCGTTAGTAGGAGTGCACAAAGAACCAGTGGAACCATAAGAACTTTAGCGGAACTGAACCGAACCGTTCACTACGGTTCAGGTTTCGGCTCTAAATTTAGGAACCGTTCACTATGATTCCGGTTTCAAACTTTGGAACCGAAACTATTGAATATATATAGATATCAACTTCTAGTCAAGCATTTTTTTCAAACGTATAACCACTACAATTAATTTTTAACAAAAATTTGAATTGTTAATCCTCGAAATTTGTTCGGATCACGTTTAAAAGATACTCACAATAAGTTGATTATGATATACTTTCATTACGTGTGAAAGATACTCACAAGAAGACGCATTTTCATTACGTGTAAAAGACACTCACAATAAGTTGATTATGATGCATTTTTATTGAGTGAAAATACCGATGACGTGATATGATTAGTTGAATCAATTTGACATTAAGATAACATGTTTTTTTTTTTTAAATCAGGTAATTACTCACCACATACTGTCTAGGACCAAGCTCGAATCTCTCTCCTCTTCTTTGTAGAAATGGAGTGTTCTTATTGATAAAGATATGATGGTTTAAATTAGCGCCTAAATTGGTCTTTTTACATTGTTGCAACTTTTCCTATGTTCTAAAATCCTATTAGTCAGACGTTATACACTGATTACAATAGAGTTTTTGGGCAAGAGTTTTATAATTTGTTAATTATCGGTAAAAAAAATAGAGTTTAAGTTGTTAATGAATGAGTTTGATAAATTATACCAAGTTTGATTAACCTTTTAAAGTTGTGAGTATTTTAGATCAGATAAAAATATAATGAAAATGAGAAAAGTTCTCACAATCAGATTAGATGTTTTTTTCCACTCATCTTGCACGTTATTTTATTTTTATTTTATTTTATTTTATTTGTAAGAAAAGAATTAATCCATCCGTTAGTCATTTGGATGATTTGCAAATTTTGAATACATGCAATTAGCTGTGAATCACATGTATCATTTAAACCTTCACTTTCAAATGAGACTTGAACCAAAAATCTAATAGAACTATAGAAGTACCTCAAAAGAACTTACCAACCGCATCAAATATTGTTAAATGATTTATATTGAGTAGGCATATTTTATCACGAGAATCAATGGAAAAGTTACAGTGAGGGCATTCACACTCAAATTATGCTACAACCTAGCTCTATCATTTGATCAAAATCTCCTTTCAAATTGTTCTTCTCGTATCTAAATCGAATCAAATTATTCACTACGGTTTCGATTCTAATTCTGATTCTAAATTTTAGAAATCATTCACTTTGATTTCGATTTCGGTTTTAGGTAATCCATAAATTATATTTAAGATATATATAAGCAGGAATATATCTATTTCAATGCATCATATGTATTATTACACGTGAGTGTTTAATTAATGGGTTAAATACAATGACCTCCCTTGAAGTTTGGTCTAATTATACTTGGATTAAACTTTTTAAAAATCTTGCACTAACCTTTCCTTTAACAAAATCAACTTACTTTTTGGTGTGATTTTACCTTATTACCTCTAATATTTTAATGTTAAAAAAACTAAAATATTTACACCTTTAAAATGGCCAAATTATCCACCTTTAAAAAAACACTTATGAAGCATTTTTCATCTACAAATCACGATTCATACCTTTCATATGTGTGTGTATATATATACACACACACAACATAAACAATTCATATATACACGTGTGTGTGTGTGTGTGTGTGTATATATATATATATATATATATGTGATCACAATTGGGTCTCTCTATTGTGATGGCCATGGTACATATCAGTGGTGGTGATGGCGATGACTAGTTCGATGGTGATTCGTCTGTTTTGAAATTGAAAAAGAAGAGGTCATTGCAATTGGGAAGAATCTGTATGGATTAGGGTTTGGTCTAGAATTTGGTTATTTCATAAATATACTGACTTTCATGTACAAGGACAACTTTGTCTTAAAAAATTAGATATTTTTGTAAATAAATATTATTATACGGATTAAAAAGTCATTTCATATTGAGGGATGACATTTTGGTCAGATTATATATATATTTTTTAGAAGGAGGAGATATTAGTAACAAGTGTGCAAACTTTGAGAGAACATAATGTGTGATTTTTGACAAGTTTCATTGAAATATAATTAGACCAAATTTTATGAAAGATCATTGTATTTAACTCTTAATTAATTTATAATATCTTGTGACTTAGCTCATTAAAATTTTCTTCCTTTACTCCCTTATTCATTCTTTCCATAGTTCTATGTTTTTGTATTCCAATGGTGGATACATTATTGGGCAATACATCTGTTTCAATGCATCAAATGATTACACGTTAGTGTTTAATTAGGGTCCGTTTGGTAACCGTTTATGTTTAGTATTTATTACATATAAAAATAGTTTTTTAGGATAAACATGTTTGATAATTTTTGTTTTATTTATAAATTGTCAAAACGCTTTTAAAACAACACTGTGTCTAAGCCTTCAAATCCTAAACACCAAAATGATGTTTATTGTTTATGTTTATAAAAAAAAAACTTTTTTTTTCTTTTTTATCTAAAATGGTGATTATATTATTTTAATTAAAAATCAAAACTAAAAGTGAGAAAATGAAAAGAAAAAAAAATTATAAAAGTCTATTGTTTGATATAACGATAAAAATATTAGAATTATCAAGTGTCGATAGAATTAAAGAGCATCAATTGGCTTGAGAAAAAAATATTGGGTACAATATGAATAATTAGTGATATACTTAATAATAAGAAATAATTACTTAGGGGCACCCATGCTAAAAAAAAACCTTATTTGAGATTAAAAAATAAAAAAATAAAGAAGTCTCAACCATCTCCTTGTCAAAGAAACAAGAATGGTATTTTGTACTCATATCATTTATTCATTTTCAGTGTTAAAAGAAAAATAGAAATCAAAAAAATGAAAAAGAAAGTAGTAGCATAAAAAGTTCAAGAGAAAGAGTATACCCTCCAAATTCCTCTTCTCACTCCATACAAATTGAAAAACTTTCAAGTTTTTCATAGTAATATATATTTTGTTTCGTTAGTAGAAGTGCACAAAGAACCAGTGGAACCATAAAGAACTTTAGCGAAACTGAACCGAACCGTTCACTACGGTTCAGGTTTCGGCTCTAAATTTAGGAACCGTTCACTATAATTCCGGTTTCAAGCTTTGGAACCGGAACTATTGAATATATATATATATATATATATATATATATATATATATATAACTGTTATAAAATCATTGTAATAGTTATAATAACCTTTTGTCATGTAAAAATTTTAAACAATGAAGTTATTATTACTATTACAAGGTTAAATACAACTATAATAACCAAATTGAATCGAACTCATTTATTCCGATTTCAAAATTAAGAAACTGTTGGGAACGATTCTGGTTCTCCCAATAACCGTAAGGAGCTGAATTGTGTGCATCCCCTTACTTGTTAGGACTTTCTGGATTGTGAGTCATTCTAGTTTTACAGTATAATTTGCAGTGTGTAGATATATATGTAACCAAATATTATTTATTTCTTTTTTATGTATATTTCTTGTTTTGTTATTACTGTATAGATTTGTTGTAACATAAATTTGACTTTTTATACGATTTATTGTGTTGATTTTAAATAAATAATAATAATTTAAAGTTGACATACATAATTATCTGTTTATAATTTTTAAAATAAGTTAAACGTTTTTTCATTATCAAACAACACTAATATTTATGAATAAACAAAATCGTAACATAAATACTGTTTATATAAACACTTAAATAATAAACACTAAACATAAACAATTACCAAACGACCCTTAATTTATGATATAACGCGATCTAACTCATTAAAATTTTCTTCCTATACTTCCTGTTCGGTCTTTCCATAGTTTTTGTATTCCAACCGAATGGAGAATGGTGGATACATTATTGGGCTGCACGTGGAATACTTGCCCTCCAAAAGGTGAGATCTCAACCGTTAAAGTAGAAAGATTGACTGTTCACTTTATCTTAAAGAAAAGGTGAGAAAATATACACGTGGCCCAATAGCCTGTCTTTACATACCACATATGTCCAATAGCCTGTCTTTATATACTACAGTATGTCATTAGCTAACGAACCCATCTAAGCCTAACCAGCCAAGCATTACCCTAACCCACTCGTGCGGGTGGCTTGTTCAACACGTATGCTATCCAATCATTGTTATCTTACTGACTTTTCTTTACAATGTTTGTTATAATAAAAAGCGACACACGTTAATCCATTAAATGATACCAATTACAAGTAATTCACGTTATTTATTATTCATTTAAATAACTTAAATTATAATATTGCTTTGAAAGATAATAAAAAATATTAAATGAAGAAAATTTTTACTTGAAGAAGCGCATAATATATACATACACATAGCACTATACAGTGTTGTTCGCTTCCACATGTGCTGACCACACGTGTGGTGAGACATGACATGAAGTGCATGGAATTTATTGCGCACCAATCGCGTACTATAAAGGAGAAGGCCTTGACAACCCCCATTCTGATTAGACTAGGGATTTGTTTTGTTTTAGCCAACGGACAGAAAAAGCCAACTCAGATCTTCCACAAGACAAACCTCTTGATTCTACTGGCTCCACGGGCTTTCTTCGAAATTTTGTACCGGCGGGTCCGGAAATTTTGTATGAATAAAAATATTACGGATGGTAAATGTTTATTTTATATTATTTTAAAAAATAAAAATAAATAGTGAATTATTATTGATGAGATTCAATTTTTTATGGTGATTGAGTTTTAATGTATTTTATTATAATAGGAATGAATAAATTTACGCATTAATTCTTGTTTAAAGGTTAGTATTAGTATTATATTGTGGGACCTAACTTTTAGTGTAGTAAAATTTGAAAAGGATAGTTTAAGAATCATATAAAATATAGTACATTCATTTTAGGAATGAACATGTATTTTGAAACATCTCAAAATGAAATAATGGACTAGAATTATGGAACAATGGGGTACAATTTCATGTCTGCATAATTTGAAGTCAGAATTGACAAATTTAGAGAAAAAAAAATCAGAATTGACAAACGAGATTTAAACTTGAATGTTCTTTATAAGATCTATTTTTAATCCAACTCAATTTGAATACAAGTAGCGTATAGAAAAATTTTTGAGCTTAACTTGATATTTAATATAATCAAAATTCTACTTTATTAAAAAAGTATTTATTGGATAGTGTGTATATATTTATATGGCATAGACCAATTATGAATTATCTCCATAAAATTGTATTCATCTATGAGCCCTATGGATTTGAATTCATATAGATGTTCTACTCATAGTACATAACCCTACTTCACATGTAAGTCTTGACAAGAGAGGTAAGGAGAACAACCATTTCTATACCTTTTAAGGTAATGAGATTTTGTAAAATAAATGTTAACTTGAAATACTTTAAAATAATTCTCTCTATCCACGATCAAATGGTCACTATATTTACATATAAATTTACATACATATCCACTTACCCTCACACTTAAAATAATATTATATTTTTTAAAATATAATGCAAAAAAACTCCTATACTTTACCCATTTTGCAAAAAAACCTCCTAAAGTTCACAAAATCCCCTAAACATTATAAAAGGGGGCAAAAAATGCAATCAAAAATAAAAAATTACAAAACTACCCATTGATGATATTTGTCAAATTTCTTTTTTTCTTTTTTCATTTTACTTTAATAATTTTATAGACAATGAATTTTATACGTAACTTTTGCATTCGAATGTAATTTTTTAAACTTCACTAAACATATTTTAGATGTGATTTTGGTTAATCTTTTCATATATTTAATTTATAATTAAATTAATATTTTACAAAAAAAATCATATAAAAAAATAAAAATCTATTGTTGGAAAATAAAGCAATAAACATATATAAGTTCAAGAATTATATGTAACAATTTAGGATTATAAAATATATAGTATAGATTCATTTATTTGTATTTAAAAATAAAAAAATATGTAATTTAATGTCAATGTTAACCGTTAATTTATTATGAAATAGAAGAGAAATTTGGTAGAATATATGTTTGAATATAAGTTCAAACAATTTTTAGAAGGGACAGAGGGTTTTGGATTGTAAGGCTTGTATTATTGTTGAGCATATCATATAATGCAAGAAACTTCCAAGAAAAATAAAGCATATCTATCACTAATTGTGATAAGATTTTATTTATTTATTTATTTTTTGCTTGTATTAGCCGACAGCTTCCTGTGCCACCCTCCAATCTTAAGTAGTATTTAATAACATTTAATGAAAGACAATTCTAGGTTGAGGTGTCAAAGAAGAAAGTGACACTCCGTTAGAGGAAAAAGCAAAGCGTTAAAGGACAGGAGAGAGATGATAGTGTCAGCATCCAGTGGTCCATCCACCACCACCACCACCTCCTTAATCATTTACTAGTAGGAAGCAAAAGCCGAAAGAAGTTCTCAATCATTGCGCACGCGTCTTTGCTTGCCAAAAAACGTGGCCACACCATGCTCAATCAATTCCTCCCCGGCATTGGCATTCCGAGGCCCAAGATCATCAACCGATACCACGACAAATTATTAGATAATTCTAGATCACGGGTCATTCGATGAATAGTTTTCATTAGATACAATCTATGATGAATTGTTTGAATTCAAATTCATTCCCACTCACATCACCATCGTTTGGATGAGTCCAAATTCATAACATGCATCATTTTTCATTTAATAAATGAGTGTGTGAAGACGTGAATCCAATATGAAAGAAGTCACTAAAATAATAGTCAAATTTAGAAGAGATTAATCGATGATCAAAACGTAAAAAGTTATATCTTTGGTATACAAATTGGAAACCCATCAACTTCCGAGATTTGGATAAGTTGGTATGTTGAGAGGTCTGAATTTTAAAATAGTCAAATTCGAGCCTTACAGCTCATTTTATTTTCCTGATTTAAGTGGGATCAGGCGTTGTTTCCTTAATTTTGAGATGGGTCCAAAATGCCCCATCCGAATGAGTTTCGAGTTAAAAAAAAAAAAAAAAAAAGATCATGAGGTCTTATGACTTGTATTAATATAAAATTATAAAAAAAAATTAAAATATCCAATCACAAATCTTTATATCAGATATATGATCAATCACAAAACCCCACAACACTGTTAAAAGAGTCATTGGAGAAGGCACCAATACTTACCTGCAAAAGAGAATACATGTGAAAGAAGTTGACCACAAAGGACAGGGATGAACCTAGCCTTTTAGCCTGGGATGAGAGATACTGATTAGGGCTTACTTTTGCTTTCTGCTATGTCATATCGAGCCATAGTCCCCATTGATGGTTAGAAAGTCAAGATTCCTGCATCAGGCAGATGTGTTTTATATATATATATATATATAATGCATCATGAAGATCCCCATTAGCTGTTAGTCTTCTTATATATACAATATTCAGTACAGCCATTAAAGGTCCCTTTGCGGCTTTAAGCTTATATAAACTAAAGGACATTGAAAATTTACATTAGTTTAAACTTAGTGGAGTATTATTTCACCGAAAATTTCGGCCTTTTATACAAGTGTAACTGAGTATTGGCCTGTCTAATCAACTAAAAATAGAGGTGCAGATGGATATTTATCTCAAATAATTCTTAAGATGCTTCCTCTAAAACATACAAATATCACTTTATTTTTCACTTTAATAATTTTAATTTTAATCAAAACAAGAAGAGCTTAGTCCCTGCAGACCCATAGCATCACAAGTGTTATGACTCGAGGTTTGAGAGAGTACATATCCTGTCAAAGCTAGGTACACAAGTGCTATGTGATGTATGCCACGCACTCTGCAGTTCATGAATAGTCCGTGACATTACATGAATAGAGTTGAGTTGTAGAGTCTTTTATATAGTTTGTAAATATTTGTATAATGTAGAGATTTTTAGAACATTAGGAAATTATGTGGAGTGGTAAATATCTAAGATATTTTGAAGGAATGTTATAAAGAATAGATGGAGTCATCCATCAAGAAGAGGATGACTATATATTTTTACGAAACCTTGACATATTCCTACACAAATGTGCGTAATTTTAAATACGAAAACTAGTACAGTCATACGAAAGTAATTGTTCAAACAAAAAGTATAATTCGGATAAACAGTGGAACGATATATATGACGAGGCGAGCAATGCTACACGTCTCGAATAAATATCACGAATTTAACTCGAATCTATGTGGCAGGTGATATAATTTATTATTTTAGGAGATTAAATTAAATGGTAAGTTACTATTGGTGGGATCACCCATACACGGAATCCCTGTGGTATTATAACCTGCCACATATATTCGAGTTAAAATTCATGAAATAAAATTGTGAAGTTTAGCATTTCCCTTTGTGCTTAAAAATATAAATCTCAAACCAAATATAGGTGTGTTGTATCCAACAAATCAAGACCAATCATGTCACTTGAATGGTCACCCATTTTAATCAGCTTTTTGCTGTTATTAATACCACCCTAGCACCATACCAAGCATTTTAATCAGCTTGTCACAATACCAGCGTTTATAATAACCCTAATTCATTTATGTCAAACTCTTAACAATTATGTCAAACTCTTAACAGTCAAATGTAATGCCACGGATTAGGTTGAATTAACGCTAATTTCTTAAAATTGGACTTCAATTTGGGGGATTTTGCTTTAATTAGGTTCAATTAACCCTAATCTATTCAATTTTTGGGATTTTTCTCTAAGTAGGGCCAGTTAACATAATCTCTTCAATTTATGTTCAATTTGTGGATTTTAGGCCAAATCTTTTTAATTTCTATTCAATTTTGGGGTTTGAGATTTGTTCTAATTAGGTCAATTAACCTAATTTTTTCAAAATAGTGGTCAATTTTTTGGATTTATCTCAGATTAGATTCAATTAAAGTGATTAGGTTCAATTAAAAGGTTTATCTTTGATTAGGTTCAATTAATCCTATGTATGTTATTATGTAAAATGCATATTGAAATGACACATTGCATAATTTGATTATTCACAAATTGATTTTTTACACTGTATTTTCATATGTAATGTTATATGATCGAGCGGTAGTAGTAAAGATTGAAATTGTTTTTTTGCACAACTGATTGACAACTATTTTGCACAGTGCTAAGATGCTTTTGCACTTGTTAATTTTCAATTGAAATATTTAGTAACTTTAACTGTTAGACTTATGAAATTGTAATAAGACAGTTAGAGTTGTGAAGTTGTTATATGTGGAGTCATTTGAATTTGTTGGAGAGGTATGCATGCATTTGTATTTGCTCATTGAATAACTTTTTGAAAATAGTTGTGTTGTCAATTAAATTAAAAGGTAATGAACATTGCTAGGATAGATACAATACAAATCAACATTCTTGCATACATAACATACAACTATGTTATAGACATTAAACCATCTAGAGTATCATTCTTTATCCTCCCACCATCATTAAAGGCTTCAGCAACAATAGTCATCATTAAAAGCTTCAGCAGCAATAGTAGGCTATGTATGCTCAGGGTCCACCATGAAAAGTATCTATATCCATATAGTCTACCTTCACAACTCTAATTGAGTCTTTCAGGATCTAATAGTCTTTCGGGATTTCAATAGTAGGTTCTGTATGCTCAGGGCTCCACCATGAAAAGTATCCATATTCATGTAGTCCACCTTCACAACTCTAATAGAGTTTTTTAAGATTTCTACTCAATCTAAATATCTTCAATGTTGTTTTTTTCTCGCACAAACATTTGTTATTTGGAGATAACTATCCCATTCTCCTACAATTCATTTTGCGCATATATATATATATATAGCTTCAGAAAGAACTACAAGTTTAAAGTAAACAAAAGGCATTACAGTTTTTAATAAATAATCACTCACATGTTTAATGGGTAAAAACATGTTTTTGAGCTTACTAAATAGTGTTAGTACCTTCACTAGCTTCTTTTCTTGAATTAACATATGTGTGAAAGAAGCCAGATTTAATAACCAACAAAAGCCAACCACCATCTTTTATAACCAACAAAGACCAAAAACCAAAGACCAACGGCTATTTTTTTGAAAAATTGGAAAAGCAACAGTTACTTGGGTTAAAATGAAGTAACAGTTGCAAAGGGGTATAAAGGTAATAATATAAATGGTTAGTTACAAGCAAATGAGTACTTGAGTAATTTACTACATAATGTAAAGGGTTAAAGGATATCCGTGTCTTTTTGTATGGTATCAGATAGGTCAGACCTGCATATATACAGTTTGAAGTCTCTTTAAATCACGGTGCATATATAGTGAGTTTATACGGTTGCTATAAGCAAAATTTGTGTCCGTATGTAAATAGTCCAAACCTAATCTCATTGTAATTTACTCATAAATGAATTATAATGGCAAAAGTAACCAAAAGTAATAAAATATATATATATATCAATTTTTTTCCTAGTTATATATTAATTATATAAATCAAAACACTATACGGAAAATGGTCACAGCACTAAAATTCCTGTCCATTTCGTTTTTTTCAAATTAATCTACAGCAAAAACAAAACAGTTTCAATTTTACTAAGCTCTGGCTTCGGAGGGATTAGAAAAACGAGGACATTTCATACCTTAGTAAAGTAACACTTCAAATTTTAAGTGCATCAAAAGAAATTGAAAACAATTGAAGATTGTCACTTTTTAAAAAGTCATATAAAGAACTTCCAAAACTATACATCTTCAAGAAGGGCAGATGTGCCCACAATAACAAGATTTTTCCAAAACAGGCGTTTAAAGCCTGCAATTGTATATTAATACCAACATCTATCAAACCTTAAACCATTTCGGTAGTTCCGTATATCCAAATTTTACAAGGTTATTCTTAAAAATACGTTAGTATTTTATTCATCAATTGCTCTGGAATAGAATATGTAACTTATATATCCAGCTAATTACTTAAACTCTCTCTATGCAAGCTAATTACTCAAATACACTTCTCAAACAAACATAACAATTATGACAAAAAAATATTTGTTCTGATCTGAAAATGCAGATAAGTTACTAATTCCTTAGAGAACATAGCACATACATAGACACAAACATGCATGTGGATGCCTTCCCACACACCCCCAAACCAAAAGAAAGAACTTAACATACAAAAAGGCCTAATAAAATAAAAGGGAAAATTACATTCACCTCCTCTGTAAATAGGCTAAATACCAGAGACCTTCCCTGTACAATTTTTTGACAATTATACTCTATACAATTTTTTTTTTAATTAAAAAAATCTTCTTCTTTTTTGGTAATTAGGATTAGAATAGATTAAAGAAGCAAAGTTACATGATTACAATGGGTATATTCCATGTGAAAATCTCAAGAAAAATATGATTATGTAAAAATTATAAAGATATTTTTAGAATTTTCAGGTGATTTTTGTACATGAAAAGCTGACAAAAGATGTCAATGTTACAAAAATATGGTGAAAACACATGAAAAGTATATGTTATTTAGCCTATTTACAAGGGGTGAGTGTAATTTATCCTAAAATAAATAACAATGTGCTAGAAACCCCAACATATCAAGTCATTGCTGATTTAGCGAGCCAATTCAACCCACGAGTATTTTGTTTATCATCTTCTGTTCTTCGCTGAGGACTCTCTTTTCTTAGTTAACACCAGCTTGTTTCATTTTGATGTAGACATTCTTCCCTTAAGTAGCTAGCTGGTTTCATTTCGTGTGCTCTATTATTCGTTTTGGACTATTTACAGTTTTCCTTGCTAAAATTTTCTAACAAATAGCACTTTCTCAAACTTGGAGAGCATAACATCTAACGACTTGACATAAAGAACAGGTATATAATGTATTTAATTAATTTAGTTTTACAAGCCAAAGATGGAAATTTTTTTAACAGTTAGAGGACCTTTAACTCTGCTCAAATTTGTGGGCTTTACACATGGAAGGAACAAACTCATTTTTCAAATTCTCAAGGCTTTGTGTTATGGATGATGAAGAGAAAGAGAACTATACCATCTATTCGGACAGGAGGCTGGCAAGTGTACTTGTTCAATAACCTAATAGAAGCCCCATGTAACAAAGGTGCGCAATACGCCTGTCAGCCAAGTTCTTGGGCCGCACTTTTGCTTCAATGGCAGTGGATGTTCACATGGACAATGGTAACAACAATCTTCTATCCCGCTTCCTTGCCAGTGCCTGTCTAGTACCTCTCAAGCGTATGGGAATAAGGATGCCGAAACATATAATGACAAAAGAAAGCCAAAATTGTCTGTAGTAAAGCATCACATTGGATGAAACTACAAGCACGCAAAACAGTGAAGCCCACAAGACTGCCACAACAACATCAGTCCTGCAACAAAATGAACAGACGCATTAATGGCATATAAAGCTCTTCAATATGCTTAAAGGCAATGACAAGGAAGTACAAAACTGGTTCATCTAAACTAGTAATAAAAATGTACACAGATATGACAGGAAGGTTTCAGTAAATACGAAATTCAAAGTGAAGAGGTGAAATGTGTAATGAGAAAGTGAATGAATCTGAGACCAGGTAAACATCTAGATAGCTTGATCTAGATAATTCAGAAAAACTTAGTGTGACCCCAAATCAATCACAAAGTAGCATAAACTAGATTGAAAATATGATGTATTCAAGACACAGTATGCACATACGCAAAAAAAACAAAAAGAAGACATAGTATGCACAAGATTTATGTCGGTCAAATGCAATTATGGATGCAGTTTGTGCAGGAAAAGATTGAAGATTATTTTTTTCAAAGCTAAATGAAAATACATGATACATTTCCATGCTTGTATAGTGAAGTTCCATCACAATGAATCGAGAATTTAAGGAAGCAAGACTTTCCTGAATTTATTTTCCCAAAAACTATTTTCACTGTAGCATATAGAGCCAGCTAAAACATTTATCCTTGACAAGATATAAACAATATAACATATAATATATCTAATCACAGGTAAGAGTAAGTATTATATTATATTTTCAGAAACATCAATAATGTTGTGAGCAGCCTTGTAATAACATGCCAACATACAACATCAACCAATATTGCAACAGTTTGTAAAACAAAACCCAAAGAAATTAAATAACAAAAAAGAATTTCCAAAGAAGATCCCTAAATTGAGAAACACATTAAATCCTAATCATTTCCGATAAAACAAGTGCTAAATAATCAAACTAGGTAGAAAATCCTAAATCTATGAGAACCAAAACTGCACAACTCAAACAGAAATTTCAATATTAATTGACTTGGTTGCCTTTTAACTTTATATGGTGTTCTTGATCCTGATTTGTGCAATCCTTGGTAAGAAATATAATATCCAATGCTTCAGAAGCCCAATGCCGTATATTAAGAGATAAGGCAACGGATAGCATAAATTATCCCTATCTACTAGCTTGGGAAGGAATTTATTGAAAACTGAAAAAGATAATTATTTCACCCTTAATTTCTAAGTTTAGATCTATCATTTTTAACAAATAAAAGCCATATATATTCTTTAAGAAAATCTAGTGAAGCTATATGATAATCATGATCTCTGAAGAATAGTGTTTTCCAGAAATTCCCTTGGTCCTGCCCATCAATATGGATAAATATGTTGCACTCTGAGCTGATCTGCATAACTTATCTACTTTTCTTACTCCAAGACTTAACATGCTAAGTAATGAAAAACTCTTACCCTAAAAGATGAAGCGCCCAACCAATCAAACAAAGCTTCCCAAGAAGCAAAGGCCCATAGACATTGAAGCAGCCCATAATTCACTGAATTCAGACCTGAGTTGCACTAAATACATTTATTTGTTAAAAAATTAGATGAGACTAGATGATCAACCTTTACACTTTTATCATCAGAACAAAGAAGCAACTTTAAGAAAAACTTAGCCACCTAGCTTAATTAGGATGTTAACAACTTCCATAAGAAATCGTGCAAAAGGACTTCAATCAAAAGGTACTACCTATTATGGCAGACCAATCTCTTCGATCTATCTCTCGTGGCTTAATCCACAAATCACACAGCAAGACAACTAACCATTTGAATATATCCAGCTCACAATCTTGCAATACCTACAAATGATTAGGGATCACTTCATTCCCTCAGAAAGGGCCTGCAGATAATCACAAACTTGAGTTGTTCTAAGTGAAAATAGTGGACACATCTCATGCAGGAAGATGAACAAAGTTTTGGAATCTTTTATATAAATCTCTATCCACGTGGTAACAAGTGAAATTGATGTCCATCCTTTGTTTTCCTTTTCTTTTCTTCTTCATTTTTTTTTTTCCTTTTGACAAAGGGGAACTAAAAGAGAGAACAAATATAGATAAACAAGACAAAGAACTCTTGGACACCAAACTGTCTCTTTCAGTCTTTCATATTACTCATAAAAGACCATCTTTATGAAGTGATCATTTATGTTCCTTTTTTGTATGGGGGATGGAAAATTAAAATAAGGGAAGATGGGAAGGATGAAGAAGGTTAGTATAGACTTCCACTTTCTTTTTATTTGTTGGGCAGGATAGAATGGAGTAATGAAGAAAATAAGTATTGCATGATTTTTATTTTCAACTCTTTGCATACTAAAAGGAATGGTTCTTTTTAAGGGGAAAAAAATGTAAAAGATGAGGGTGGGGTTTCTCCTCAGTCTCACTTTTTGAGAGGCAAGATATCTTGGAGCCAGAAGTGAAGCCATCCTCTTTCTGTTCCCCTGTTCCTCTCACCAAACCCTAGTAGTCCAGTTTTACCTCCCCTTGTCCTTCCCCCACTCTTTACTCGTGCCAAATGCGACCATTAATGCGAACCATTGAAGTTCATAATCTAGGATTTATGATAAAATAAATAACTAGTGAGCCTGGTTAAAGGAAAACCTTATTTCATCCTAAAACCTCAAACAAATCAAGACACGAAATGTTATCCCTCTCTATACTAATTAAGATCATGTTACTATTCTAATTTGTTGCACATTACAACTTAAGAAGAAAAAAACTCTTAAATATGTATTTGCATATGTTCTTTTTAGCTGGTTCAATAGTATGAACAATGACACTATAGTACAGCTACATTGCCGTGAATGGTAATAACTACAATAACCTCTCCTTTCAATTTCTGCTCTTGCATCATTATATCAATTGAGAAGTCATACAATAACATGCTTTTCCCCGATTACCTCGATCAACATCCTTTTTGGTATTGTTCTCTCTTCAACACATTTGGTTAGAATTATCTCTGTTCACTTCAATTTAGTAAAATAATTTTACGCCATACATTCCTTATTAATTCTTATTGAAAAGAAAAAGTTCCTTACTAAACAAAAAAAAAAATACTATACTCTGTCATAGAAAAGACGTTTGAACCCAATGTATTAAGCAAGACTTTGAAGACCTTTATCCCACTTGCAGTTATACAAAATATGCACAAGCGAAAAATTAGTTTTATATGTAGCTAAAGTTTTTAACACCCTCAAAAGGCATCCTTTTGACATTACAATCTGCTGACATCATATTTGGTAAAATGCTTGAGAACAGTGTCAATGGTGCGAGTTCAAGCCACATAACAACCACTTTGTGAATTAGCAAAGGTTCTGTCTCTCTCAAGTTCTCCTCTCCAGATGCCTACTCTAGCAAGACCAAAACTGACCTTATGCTTGCAATTACATTGGATATACATGATGCATAAATTGACCCCCAATCTAATGAAATTTTGAAACATTAATTGAACTAAAAATATAATTAAGCAAGTTCACATCCTAGCCCAGATATGATGGCATATCAGTAAATATGTTACGCGGACATGCATATACATGTATATATTAGTGCATTATCATATCTCAAAATTTAGTCCATATCATCACATATATTCGTTTTTTTAATTTAATTTTGATGATTTGATATAATCAATATATAGATCGCCTAGCTTAATTAAACACTAATTTGTGCAGACATTAGTTGCTCAAATAGTGGTTAAAGATTTAATGCATGCACGAAAACATGCACTTAACTTACCAAAAAATAAAAAGGAAAAAGAGAAAACATGCACTAATCTTGCACACAGACACAAGCATAGAGAGATCCCTATGAGTTTGAAGACATCTCTTTCTATAAGAGTACGACATGGTCAACAAGCCAATTTGACCTCGGTCTATTCATTGAAAAAGAAAATATCAAGATTAACTCCTAAATTGTTCACGCATTCATGAGATGGTTTCCAGTTGCAGGTTTTGGAAAATTAAAGTCGATGGACCTTAAGCCTCATTCTGTCTTAGTATAGACACTATACCTCGTGTGCCAAAAAGCAAGCTAAGCCAAGTCCGAATAGATTCAAATTAAGAAAAATGCAAGACAAGTCCAAGACATGCTAGGCTAAGGTGATCTCAGTGCGGCATTTATTGCAGTTTTAGAGTGACCTCTTCTTGGTCTTCTAAAAGACCATTATTAATAATGGTTTCAAATTTCTCTTTCATTTCCAAAAGTTACGAGATCTAACAATTGATTTCAACATCTATAACATAACATCTAAGCAACATTTTTCTCATGCTTTAAATGGATGAGTATGTAAGGTTGATCTCAACAGTTAGTTATATTAGCAATTAGCAAATCATCAAAAGCAATCCTTAGTGAAACTTGTCCAACTAGACAATTGTACAAAAACTCCGTACCGTGGCATGAAACTTCAGAAAAACTTCCCATTAGATTAAATAAGATATCAAAACCATGGAAATTAATTAGACATCTTTATATTATCATTTTATAACTACTGTCCTTCCCAGATTTTCATAGTAAATGTTTCATAATACACGAATTTAACAAATACTATAAGACAAAAACACCATTGTAAACATGGTAAATTCTTCATGAAGCAGCTATATCTAAGTTTCTGATCATAATTCATACATAGTCGACACAATAAAGCGTCAAGTTTTTGAAAAAGGAAGTCGCAGCAGACCACAAGAAATCGAACGAAGCATCCTCAAATAAATCATATATATATATATATATATATATATATAGATAGATAGATAGAGAGAGAGGGAGAGATACCAGGCGGTGATATGGGGTTTGGGGGAGAAGACAGTGAGAGCAGTGCACTTTTGCTGAGATCGGATCTGGTAATCTCTGAGTTGCTCGACGAGTTTAGAACGGGTTATCATTCTCTGAGACCGGAGATATGTCTCCGACTCCTCCAACTGAACTGAAACTCCCAAACTTCACAGGTATGAATTGGTGTTGAAACTCCGATAGGGAATTAGAATTTTCCTTTCCGGTGATTGATGTGATCTGAATTCAAACTGAAACCAAACGCATTCAATGAGAGGTTTTTGTTAGGTGTCTTATTAGAATCGAAGGAACGGACAAGCTTAATCGAAGTTAGCAGGGCAGCCGAAAGTGAAGAAACAGTGCCAAACAGTGAAATCTGTTGCCTTTAAACAGTGACCTTCGTTTGGTATAAGCACGCCAACTGCCCTCGTAGTCTGTTTGATGGCATGTATGGAAAAGTGAATTGGAAGGAACGGAGGAGAAAGGGAAAGAGGTATTCTTTCCTCTGGTAGACTGAAAAGAAAGGAAATGTGCGGCACTTTTGAGAAGTTTTTCAATTAGAAAATTAATTTTTTAACCACCAAACACGCCTATTGCTGGATGGTTATTTTACAGTCTATTTTTTATTTTTTTCACTCTACTACTAAGTGTGAAGATTGGATGAGCAGATATTCCGAACATTTTTACTAAATAGTGTATTTACATTGGTCAGACATATCAATAACGTCGTATGCCTAACTCATTGAATTTCTACTCGAGATTTGATCATCAGGTGAGACTCATTTATAATGGTACACTCTCATTGCCGATGATACAATTTTCACCTTTCATAAAGTATAGGACCCTCTCCAGAAGTGGCATTATATGAAGTGTGTTTATTACTGAATGAAAAATTGAATCACTTTTCATTTATCAAATAAGATGTGTGGGACTCAAATATTTATTCTACTTTCATCATTCAATAGTTAGAGAGAGATTTGACTACTTATTCGGACATAACTTTTACTGTGCTAATCATTTTTCCAAACCTAAAATAAGGTGGCCAAATAATTTACTAGCACATATATATACACACACACCGTGTCTATCTCACTTACATCACACAATTACAAAAAATAAAAATAAAAAGGTTTTTGGAGGTAGTTTCAAGAGAATTTAAACTTTTGATTTCAAATATGTCATGTGAGAGCCTTAACATTAGAATATTTTCATAGAATTGTTTGGTTAGCCGTTTGATGAACTCAAGTTTGACACAATATAAGCAAATCAAGTTTCAACATATAGTAGCCGTTCTTAGCTTTTAACCTTTTTTTTTTTTTTTCTTTTTTGGGTGCAGACGGATTAAGACCATGTAATGAACATTTTAACTTGAAGGTGTTGGTCAAGTCCAAATAAAAGTTCTTATTTGATTCAATTTAACTGAAAGTAAGCTAATCCAATCATGAATAGTCTAGTATTCGGCTCATCTGCAATCTTAATTACCGCTCAAACAAATGAGAGTTGTGCATTTTGTGAGTTGCGCGATGTAAGAAGGAGATGTAAAAGTTTAATTTCAAATGAAAAACTTAGAGAAAGATGAATATTTTGCTTATTTTTAAATTATTTTAATTTTAACTAATTAAAACAATAAATAAATCACACATAAAGTAATAAAAATAAAGTAAATTTGAATGAGATGACCCCAAAAAAATTATTTGAAAATTTTCAGCGAGAAAAAATCACATAAATTGGTTTTTCAAGAACATATTTTTAAAAAAAATAGGAAAAATTAAAATAAAAAGATTGAACCTGAAAATAATTTGACTGTGACCATGGTCCCCTTGACCATTAAGCAATGAAAATGAAAATTATCAGTTGTTTAATAAAAGTCATTGTCACACCGACTATGGCCAATATATAATAAATATTTTTAAATTTAACCAATACATTATAATTTTTCAAATATATCCCAAAACCCATTTTTGTCGACCTTGTGGAGTATACAAAATCCAAAACAATCAGAACTTGAGACCAACCCATAAATCCCTCAAAATGCAGCCTGAAGTGAACTAGTGTTTATAGCTGAAAAGATGCTTAATTTGTAAGCTTAAAATTAATGTAATATGGAGTAGCTGCTACATGGGAAGTTTGGAAGACCGGTCAATATTAACAAAACAAAAAAATAGTTATCAGATAACATGATGTTTATCTAGCTATGAAACTAGTAATTAGGAGTTATTTGGTAACGCTGTCGGATTTTATTTTTTGATGTTTGAAAAATAAAATCAGCTAATTTATTGTGATGTTATTTCTGTAAAAAAACATAATACATTTGGCAATGTCATGTGTGGTTGAAATTTTGAAAGCACAAATCTGAAAATATGTTTGGTAACCCAAATTTAATTTTCAAAAAAAAAATTAATAGTATCTTTGACTAAAAATTATGTTTGACTGATATGCTTCCAACTTATTTTAACCAACATAAATGTGATATTACATATTTTATGAATATTTTTTCCTCCAAAATTATATCTGTTAGGACTTTATTTTAGTTTATTTTAATTAAAAATTCATTTTTATGCATTTGCATGCTTTTGGTAATTGTTATAAATTCTAACTATTTACATGTTTTTGGTAATTTTCATATATTATTATATATACTCGTTTCATTTCCTTTTATATTTTTTATATTATATATAATTGTATTTATATATAACTCTTATTTTATTGTATTTTCTTCTTATATATATTATATATTTATATTTATTTATTATTATTATATATATCTTTAAATTTATATATTTTTTTATTTATTGTATTTTATAAAAAGAATTTATTCTTATTGACTTATAATTTCGTATTTATTGTATTTTATTTTTATTATTTTATTTTTATTTATTTATTGTTTTTATTTTGTTATATTTATATTTTTTGAGTAACCAATTTTTTTATTTATTGTATTTTCTATTTTTTTATTCTTGTTTTTTATAAAATTTTAATTTATTATATTATATTATATTTTTGAACAACCAAAATTTTTATTTATTGTATTTTATAAAAAAAATCAAAAATGAAAACTTGAACTGAAAAATGAAAACTAAAACTAAAAGCTTCGGGGCTGGTTGGTAATGCTGTTGAATTCCATTTTCTGATTTATGAAAAATAAATTTGAAAACCTATTGTGCTGTCATTTCTGCAAAAAGCATAATACATTTAGTAACGTCATATGCTATTGAAAATTTGAAAGCACAAATCTGAAAATATGTTTAGTAACCCAAAATTAATTTTCAAAAAAAAATAAAAGTGGTATCTTTGACTAAAAATTGTGTTTGAGTAATATGGTTCAAACTCATTTTAACCAACATAAATTTGATAATGTATATTATTTCCTTCGAAATTATATTTGTTAGGACTTTATTTTAGTTTATTTTAATTAAAAATTCATTTTTAAGCATTTGCATGTTTTTAGCAATTGTCATAAATTCTAACTATTTACATGTTTTTGGTAATTGTTATATATTATTATATATACTTGTTTTATTTCCTTAAATATTTTATATTATATATAATTGTATTTATATATAACTCTTATTTTATTGTATTTTCTTCTTATATATATCTTTATATATATATATATATATATATATATATATATATATATATATATATATATATATATATATATATTATATTTATTTAGTTTTATTATATATATATATATATATTTATATTTATATATTTTTTATTTATTGTATTTTATAAAAGCTTTTTTATTCTTATTGACTTATAATTTTGTATTTATTATATTATATATAATTGTATTTATATATAGCTCTTATTTTATTGTATTTTCTTCTTATACATGTCTTTATATGTATATATTATATTTATTTATTTATTATTATTATTATATTTATATATCTTTATATTTATATATATTTTTTATTTATTGTATTTTATAAAATATTTTTATTCTTATTGACTTATAATTTTGTATTTATTGTATTTTATTTTTATTTATAATATTTTATTTTTATTTATAATTTTCTTGTTTATTGTATTTTATATTTATATATTTTGAGTAACCAATTTTTTATTTATTCTATTTTCTAATTTTTTTTATTCTTGTGTTTTACAAAATTTTAATTTATTGTATTATATTATATTTTTTAGCAAGCAAAATTTTTATTTATTGTATTTTATAAAAAAATCAGAAATGAAAACTTGAACTAAAAAATGGAATTTGAAATTGAAAGATTCGTTATGAAACTTTCAAATTATACCTAAGGATTGTCAAAATTTTGACATCACTTTTATATTTTCATAAATGAAAAATGCGTTACCAAATGTAATTTCTGTTGAGACTTCTAAAATAATGAAAATGAAAGCTAAAATCTAAAATCGAAAGTGTTACCAAACAAGGCCTTCATTATAAAGCCTTCAAATTATGCCTAGGATTGTTAAAATTTTGACATTATTTTCATTTTTTCAAAAACGAAAATTGCGTTACCAAACACGATTTATGCTGTGATTTTCAAAAAAATTAAAATGAAAGCTAAAATATAGAATTGGAAATGTTACCAAACAGGCCTAAACTTCTTTTCTTTATGCAAAGAGACTTGAAATAGCTAAATGATAATGATAGTATGGGTTAATTGTTGGAATATGTTTCAAAATATTTTTATATTATTTTTGAAATATATATATAATTAAAATTTAATTACTTTCATTCATACCCCTTGAGCAATCAAGTCTTAATTGTGCTCATGTGTATATGTATGTTTTTGGATGATTCATGTAACAACAAAGGAGATGCTTTTACATTCATTTCCTTCAGTATTGTCGATGAATCTATTTGTATAATTTATTCTAGGTTGAACCTATTTAATTTCATTCATCAAAATTTATGAGATTCCTTTTTATTTGTGTAATATAAGAATGAATTTATCCAAATTTATTATCTTGAAACATGAATCTTCCTAATTCGTGTATTATATGGTGTTGCCCTCAACAGGGTATTGACGTGCCGCTAAATTATAATCCGAGTTTTTAAAAGTTTTGTTTTCATCAAATTTGTGTGTACAAGTGATTTATCATGATCACTTAATAAGTTACTTATTGTGCTCTCATTTTTTTAGATATTATACAGTTTATATTTTGCAGATGAACTTAAGTTTAAATAAAAAGAGAGAAGATAAAAAAATAAATAAAGTATGAAACCCCAATGTTTGTGGGGGGGTTTATTTAATGAAGCGTGGTTTCCTTCAAAATTTTGTTTTGATTAAATAAAATCTACTAAAATTTGCAAATGTGGTCCGTTGTCGTCCAGCGGTTAGGATATCTGGCTTTCACCCAGGAGACCCGGGTTCGATTCCCGGCAACGGAATCCCAATAGTTTTTGGCTCCATGCTGTTAAATTCTCTTTTCGAAACGAAGGTAAAGAAAATCACATATGATCCATTTAACTGAAGACAGAATTTTGAGGTATATATTTTTTTAAGAGGGATGAATGGTAGCTTTTGATATTCTTCCAAAATTAGAAAAAACTTTCTATCTTTTAATTAAATTTTACTAATACCAAATTTGCCCTTAAATTTAAATGTGTTTTATTTGTAAAAAGAACATAGTGATATATTTATTAAAATAATTTCATTTCCTTTCATTTATTTTCCCAAACATTCTTAATCTTTATTAACCAACCAAACACAATAAGAGGTTAATACTATTCTTCCCTTTCTTTTCTTTTCTTTTCCATTGCTCCTTTATTTAATAAACAAAAAAACACAATAAGAGATTAATACTATTCTTTTCTTTCTTTTCTTTTCCATTGTACCAAACATAGCTCCTTTATTAATAAACCATACACAATAAGAGAATAAGAAATTAATACTATTCTTCTATTTCTTTTCTTTTCCATTGTACCAAACATAGCCTTAGGATTCCATTTGACTTGTCCTAATACATATAACATTTAGGATTCCATTTGACTTATACATATAGATTGTCAGATAAGAGTCGCATCAAACATTCAACTGCAATGCCATTTAAATTCTTCCAAATCAGTCTCAACTTTCATACTGCTAGACCAGCTGAAAGGTTCTGATCTCGTAGTAGAAAAGCTTTAGTGGGCACTCAAACTTGCAAACTTCATCTTAAGTAAATCCACATGCGGAAAAAAACATATGAATGTCAACAGCTGAATGATGCATTAACTGCGGTTGACCAGGGAAATAAATCATCCAATAACTTTAGTAACACACTAAGAAGTTGAGTTCAGATAACAATGTCACATTTAACTAGCCTATCTCGTAGAGGACTTCCACATACTTTAATCCCTGTACAAAATTGCTTCTTTCAGGAGAGATCATTCCAGACATTTACAAAATGAAAGAAAGCTTTCTCACCAAGCATATTTCAGCTCGTGCAAAACTCATCTTATACTCCAGCATCCTAAAACTGCCAAAATAAAAAATGCAGGTTCCGCAATGTAGCATCCAAAAGACTCGGATCCAAATTAAAAAGATAAAAAAAGAAGCAGGGTTCCAATATAGCAATGAAAAAGACTCGGACTCAAATCTCCACATTAAAACAGGTAATCAGCTGTTGAGAGTGGAGAGCATGCCTCCACTTGCAGTTGGTATCACCACCTCCCAACCAGGCCCTTTTAGGGGGAGCACACTAGCAGCAAAATCAGGTTTTCCACATCCTTCATTTGATGGACAAGCAATCAGATCACTGCGGTCCAGTACCATCTCCAAATCTTCATCACTAATATCAGTCTGCGTCATCTTGTCTTCAGCATCTTCTTCATCCCGGAGCAGTGCCAAGAGGTCCTCTTCCTGAAATAACAGTTCCATTAATAGAAAAGTATTAAACAGCACAATTACAGATTGTCATAATCTCATATTGTCAAAAAAATCATTTAGTGGATTCACTATTCCAACAATGGATAAACCAGAAAACAGAAAATCTAGAATGACGCGGCATTAAAACCCTCCCAAACTCAAGCATGTAGCCTAATGACTTTAAATTCATGTACATTTGCATAAAAGTAACAACTGAATCATATCCAGATATGTTTGTTCTGTTCTCTTGTAGAGGAAAGCATACATGATCAGGATTTCAGATATGGAGTCATCATGGACTGTAGAAACACAATAAACTAAGGCATCACTTGGAGAACACCAATGTGGCAACAAAGGGTACGACTGAGCCAATAGAACCATACATTGCATATGTTGAATACAATCACAACAGATATCACAAACCTCCATATCTGCACTCTTAGGCTTGGTTCTTTCTTGTTGAAACTGGCCTTTACCAATCACCACATGCTCAAGCTTTAACTTACTGAAAGCTCTCTTCAAAATTCGACCCTGATAGCATATACTTCCTCAGTTTCTTTCCTTGCCAAATAGAATACCATTTAACTCCATTATATTTAAACATGAACTAGGCCAACCATAAGAAAGTACCTCTATTGATAGAGCTGTTGACAGCCTGTAAACATGAACAGGCTTTGTTTGACCTATTCTATGACACCGATCCATCGCCTGTAAATCCATTTGAGGATTCTGGGATGCAAATGCAAAATAATAAATCAAGTAACAAATTTAAAAAGGTCAAAATGCATTAAAAAAGACAGACAAAAGGCAAAAAATGCCAATAAAAAAACCCATAGAAATAAAGAAAAAACAGCACAGTATCAAGAACACACCCAGTCGCTGTCATACAAAATGCAGGTATCAGCTGCAGTAAGATTGATACCCAGCCCACCAGCCCTAGTACTGAGAATAAATATTCTGTAATTACTGTTCACGTCATTAAACTCCTGGATCTGTTTGATAAAAAATGGCAGGTTATCACCAAAACAAAAATAATTCAAGTAAATCAATTTTAACTAAATTAAAAAAAAAAATAGGCTTCTTATACAGCATAAAAGATATTGGCAGCACTTCAGAGGGGAAGGACAACACACCATCTCATTAACAAAGTGCGGACTGGAGAAACAATAAAAAAAATGCAACCTTTGGATGGATAACCAGAACTGAGAGCACATAGTCTATAAAGAATCAGTACCCTTTAAATTACTATACCTAGCTATTTCATGGACATCACTTGCGAGTGGAAGGACAAAACACCATCTTATTAACAAAGTGCAAAACGAAGAAACAATAATAAAAAAAATGCAACAACTTTTGGATGGATAACTAGAACTGAGAGCAAATAGTATATATATAGAATCAGTTCCCTTCAGATGACTAATTAGCTATTTCTTGGACATCTTACTGGAAATTTTACAGCAATATCTTCCACTATCCAAAATTCAGAATAGCAAAACCAAATGAGACCTACATGACACCAGTAAGTTGAAAATGGTATATAATTATCAATTCCTTCATGCTCACAACCAGTCAGCAGTTATAGTGTTGGGAGATTTTTAATAAAAATTATAAATAATTATTTGTGGTGGTTTTCATTATGAGAATTATGGTGATCATTATTACCAAAAAAATGTTACTTTCTCTACCTTATAAAAGGGGATCTCCACCACCTCTAAAATGGTCCAACTTACTTGTATACTCACTGAAGTGTCCGTGCTTCCTAGGATAGTATATTGAATCACAACTTGAGTATCAAAAGCAAGGAACATAATTCCATGGACAAAAGAGAGCGCCCTGATTTCCCAAAGAAAAAATAAACAACATCCCCTCTCCATGATTAGCCTAGTGGCACTAGTCAGCCTTAAGAGTATAGATTCACCCAACAATTCTGTAGCTGGCAAATTGTATAAAAGGTACAACACTAAACACTTTTTCATAAAGAACAGGAAATTTCTATAGACGAAATATCAACCTGAAATATTTTAGGAGGTAGCACTTACCTGCCTTTTTCGTTCAGCCAACTTGACATGGCCATCGATTCTGCAAACTTCAAATCCCTTTTCACTAAAATAGTATTCTATTATATCCAAAATCTTGGTCCACTGGGAGAAGATCAAAACCTGAATGTCAATATAACATAAGATGAGTCAGATGAAACAACAAATTAGGGTAAAAAATTAACTAATAAACTCTAAAAAGTACTTTGTGCTTGCGAGCAAATAACTTCGTCAGCAATCTGTCCAACAAGCGAAATTTGCCACACTGTTCAACTATCTGTTCTACAGGTGGGTAGAAATCTGTCGAGAAAACAAGCTGGAAAAGATGAAAAAGTTGAGAACCCTTTCACTCTAGATCTAGTTGATAGGTTGCAAAAAACATACAGGAGCCATCAAATGCTGACTCTAA
Organism: Cornus controversa; assembly: GCA_026545225.1. NCBI lineage: Eukaryota > Viridiplantae > Streptophyta > Magnoliopsida > Cornales > Cornaceae > Cornus > Cornus controversa. The sequence goes on along the minus strand of CM048845.1, from coordinate 116,693,111 downwards.
GAGATCAGGATGGTTGCAGTTCTTCCGAAGTTGAATCATCAGATTATGAAGCTTTCCTTTCACTCCACGTCCTGCAATTAAAAAATTAAAACTCAATTTGGAAATTTATGAAATAATATGAAAATAAAATGTTTAGAGCAAGATAATCAACCTTCAGATAGGTTGGTAGTCTAGTCCACCACAAACAATAAAATGGGCAGATTTCATGAATATCGAAAACTTTAAGCATGCTCACCCAAGTCCAATTCAGGTCAGATCAATGAGGATTATAACACAAGGGATGTATGACAACATGATACAATCTTATGGTAAGTCACAAAACCAAATCTACTCCTAACCTCAACCAGATCACCAACCTAAACCACATTCCAGACGTTTGTTCCAGGGTCAGGAAGCAATTAGAACATATGCCATTGCATATTGTGCACCTTTGATATCTTGCAGAATGCCTTGGCAGATTTTCCTTTTTGGCATTCTGTTGTTGATAATGCATACTACTGAATACATTCTTCCATTTCATCGAGTATGTTTTGCCTGCAATTTTTGAAACTCTCTTTCCAGAAACTGTACTTTGAAACTCAATACTTTTTTAAAAAATGTAAATTTCATTGTTTACATTGTACAGCTAGGGGAAAAGGAAACTCAGGAATTGCAGGGAAATGGACACAGAACATATCCCCTCTTTATTATTTTTTGTTCTAATTCCACAGTGGTTCATTATCTACTTGATGCAGCTTTCAAGAAAAAATGGTTCGGTTACCAGTGTCCAACTTCTCTAACAAATAATTTTCCAGTGTCTTGTTAACTAGATGATCCTGGAAATGTTTTTGATGCTCGGTCAAGTTAGCATATAAGATGATCTCTTTTTTTCGAGGGAGCATCTGCTCAACATCTTCTTTCATTCTTCGAAGGAGAAAGGGACGCAATATGGAATGGAGTTTCGCCACTGCCTGCATGTATCAAAACCACTTAGCATTATACATACAATGCCAAAAACATATAGTTTCTAAGTAAGACACAGTCAAAAAAAGAATGCATACTTGAGCCCTTCTCCTCTCTTCCAATTCCTCCTTCATGGCTTCATTGTTGCACTTACCAGAAAGATCAAACCTAAGTATAAAATCATACGATAAACAAAATAATCAGGCTATAACAAGTAAATATCCATTGCTTAAATCTGTCAGTTAATTTTATTTTCTTCCTGGCAGTTAAAAAAGGGAAGAAAAAAAAAAAGAACTTATAGGAGTTAACATGGTTGAAGAGAATGAATAGAAGAAATTCCCTGTAATAAATTCAAAAAGGATTTCACTTCCCACATAGAAGCCACCCTGAACTCCTATTTCAGTTTTTGAACTTTCTTCAACTATATATGGATATAAATTGTTCGTGAGATGGTAAGAGAGTGTAGCAGGGTTTGTGTAGGTCATATGTTCATAGATACATGTGTATATATTTGATAAATAGGTCTTTGTTTCAAATATTGGCTAGCAGAAAAAGAAACGGAGAAGTGTGCCGGTTACAAAATGCTAATTGAACAATTTCATGTTAAATGAAGAGAAACTTCTCCTTTGCCTTCAAAATTATATTGTATGTCATATGCAGTACAATGGTTCTTCCAGCCTCACACAACAGAAATGTAAGCATAGTTTTAAATAATGATCATTACAAGGTGTAGAAGTCCAGCAGTCGTTACGCAGCAGTAACAGTGGGTAACATTATTGTTACACCCCACTATAACAGGCCTGACCTGATTTCCAACCATAAAGACTAGGCAAGTGAATTATAAAAGGCCAAGGTTTTCATTGTTTCTTCATTCCGCCCACCCCACCCCACCCCAAATACTCAAACGTGTATCCTTAGACCTACCCTCCAACACCTCTAAATAAGATCTTAACTTAGATGTTGAACCAAAAGCTCCCAAGAGTTCATTCAATCACTAAGCTTTATATTATTTTAAATTTCTTTTTATTTGTCACTTGTTTTAGATAAGATATAACATAAATTCATTATTTATGTTAAATCTAGAGAAATCACTAGTAGGTCTAAATGGGTCTCTACTTCTGAACAACAATTTTGAAAACTTTTTCATTGGTGGTGATTTTGTTTCACTGGTAACCTCAATTTCACCACTTTTGATTATGTATTAGTCTGAAATTGAAACAAGAATGCTGTTTAAATTTGTCTTATTGGGTATATTTTCATGTTTAAGTGCATGATCGTCATAAAATTAGTCAAAGGTAAAATTAGTAACTTTTATGACTTAAATTCAATATAAAATTCAGTAACATATTAAATCATCTTTAAAATTTTGATAACATCCTTTAAAAAACATTTAAAAGACAAATATATGGAAATCTCAGATTAAAAAAAGCATATTGGTACATTTTACCAAAGTTGGATGAGGTTGAAATGAATTCATGGCTTCGGCAACCATTTACATTACACACAGTTGCAAAATGTTACCATTACATAAAACCTTAGGTGCAAGGGCTACTTTGTAATTTAACCATCGATATTACAGACATAACAAAAGTAAAAAAATTAAACCCACAATATGTCAGAGAACAAAATGTGAAATGACTTCAGACTTCCATACTGTGACTTGTATAACTAGATAATTTGTCCTACAGCAAGCTAATGCAGCAATGCTGTGTTCATTCTGAACAGTTCAATTGGAATACCAAAATTCACAACCCTTTGACCATAATCTGTCAGTGCCACAAACTTATATAGGTCTCCAATTTGATCACAGAATTCCCACATAATGCAAGCAAACAATAAGGGCTCAGATGGTCTTAAATTAATAGACCTGTTAGAAATTTATATACACACACACAACAAGAAGAAGGGAGTATGGGATTTACAATTATTTTTCGAGAGTTAATTAATACAAGAAGCAAATATTCAAGCTAGCATAACTAATAAGTTAGGTTAAGTTCATGCAAAAATCACATTTGGTAAAGAAAAGTAAAGCACAGATACCATGATTCAAATTCTTCATGGGACGAGAATATATCAGGCAAAATGAAGTTCAACAATGACCAAAGCTCAGCCAAGTTGTTCTGCAGAGGTGTCCCAGTTAATAAAAGCTTATTTTCAACAGGTAACCACTTCAGCTCCATCAGTAATTTGCATTTTGAGTTTTTTAACCTGTGGCCCTACAACAAGAAAATATTGCTTAGATAGCAGAAACAAAACTGCTCAACCTAAGAATTCGAACTTCACGTGTGTTTATAAAATAAATAGGGGAGACAAATTCCTGGACTAGTTAGTTTTACAATTTACCTCATCAACAACAACATATTTCCAATTGTAATGCCTCAGGTACTTTTTTGCATCATTCATTGCAACCTCATAAGAAGTAATTATAATGGGAAATTTGGGGCCTATTGTTCTTGGCATGTGCTTCCTCCTTATCTCATCTCTTTCTTTTATATTCCCATGGTAGATTATTGCATTCACTGAGGGAACAAACCTTTGAAAAGGAAAAGACAGAATAAATCGAGTCTGCATATTAGTCAAAAGTATTAAAAAAGAAAAAAAAAAAGGGAGTAATTTAAGTGAAATCATCATAAACTGAGCTAAATCAATTGAGCTTCAATTCCAACTAATCAGGGTCCCCCTTATGCAATAAAGAATCAAGATACAAAATTACCTTGATACCTCATTTACCCAATTCGAGAGGGTAGAAAGAGGAGCAATGACCATATATGGCCCATCCAAACCTTTCCCTTTTAAGTGTGCAAGGAAGCCAATAGTTTGAATTGTCTTTCCAAGCCCCATTTGATCTGCTAGGATACCATTCAGGCCATTTTGCCATAACGAGATCAACCACTTCACACCTTTGATTTGATAAGGCTTCAACTTTCCACCAGTCAGCAAAGGCACAATTTCAGCCTGCTCTTTTTCAGCTCTCTCCTCTTCAGTGAGGTTCATATCTTCCAAAGCAGTGCCTTCTCGAGATCTCGTAAGCATGGCTGCAACAGCTCTCTTGGCCTTCCTCTGAGAAAATGTCATGGTTTTGTCAGACTATGCAGGTCATGAAAGAAGTTGTAAAAATGCATGAAAAGGAAAAAGGACAAGTGTTCAAAAATAATTAAGGATAGAAACTGAAGATATCGGGCATAGACTTTAGTTGAACTGTGATCCTCAAAAACCCAAACAATCGCATGATCATCAAAGATAATTAATGCTATTAGAAATTTGATAGGAAAGGAGAATGCAATGATGCTTGCAAGAGTTGGTCACTCACAAATAAATTAGGTAAAAGGTTTGTCATCTAAAACCAACAATGAACAAGATGATCATCCATTACTTAAATTAGCTCTGCTTTGGGCTTAACCTCGCTATATGATTTGTCACAGTACTGGTTGCTAACTTGGAGATCAGAACTGTTACTTGGTTGTGGCGTATTGGATCGTCATCCAATGATCCTACTATATGGTTTTAACTTTTAAAAAACTAAAAAAATTAAATTTATATACATGAATCACAAAATAGGTTAAATAAAATTAGGTATACAACATATAAAACATATACCTTTGTCTAAAACATTAACAAAGGCATTATCGGATTAGTTTATAGAATATTCTATAACACTAAAAGGCACAGGCCTTGGCACAAAGGTGGTAAGGTTGCACCATTGTGACCTGGAGGTCACGGGGTGGAAACTGGAAACAGCCTCTTTCCACATGCAGAGGTGATTATGCACTGGGCTAGCCTTTTTTAGTATTTTACCACGTGATGGATATGGGAAATTACCCCGACCTCCCCTGAGCTTTGCAAGTTGCACCCTCAAATTACACTTTGGTCAAAATTAGAGTTAGAAAACCCAACGAAACCAACATTTCATATAAAATTACTTTATTACCCTCAACGTAATAACAACCAGGGGCAAGCCAAGACCAGCTGAAGGAAGGGCTTCATAGTCTTACCTTAGTATTATTAAAAGGGGAGCTTATTATTATATTTATTATTAGAAAAAATACTAAAAAACAATAAAAATACCAAAGCTAACAATATTGAAATAACAAAATCAACCCCATGATATCACTTCACCATTTGAAAAAAACAAAATCAGCCAAACAAAACCCTACCCTCTTCTCTCTTTCTGCCCTAACTCACTGCTACTCTCGTCACATCACCAAAAACCATCACTTTGTCCACCCTACATTACCAGAAATCTTCCTATCCTCCCTCCCAGTGAATCTCCCACTAAAACTCTAAAAACTTCCTTTCCAAAGGAAGATATTGTAGCAAATTGTTACAGAGAACATTTTACAAACAAAGGAAGGTTCAATGAGGACTATTCGTCAAATTTAGTATAAGAACGGGGCAATTAGCAGGTCTTCTCTCTTCTATTCGACGCCCCTTTTCTTCAAAGTGTAGAGTGAAAGAGAGAGTCTAGAGAGAGAATTTTTAGGGAGAGAAAGAAACAAAGCAAAGGATAAAAGAAAGGAACAAATCAGAAGTACAAGCAGGGCACCCTCTTTTCTCTTCTATTCTCTTCCTCAAATTTTGTTCCGGAGCTCAAGTTCAAAAATGATTTTGTTACTAAATTCTAAGAACTTGTGCTTCTTCAATTTATGTCATTGACTTCATTTCCTTTCTCCAAGCATGGATGTATTAATAGGAAAGATTTTGGCTTCGCATCAATGCCAACAAGAGAGTTTGTAGCTCTGTTCTTACAACATAGAAAAGGAACCTTTAGATATGCACAATGTTAGAGATGAGTGTTTGTGTTGATTCATGCTAAAGAGTGAGAGGTGACATCTAAGATGAAAATGAGAAAAAGATTTGTGTTCAACTTATCAAAACAAAAGAAAAGGGAGTGAGTGGTGGTGGCACAAAAGTGGCGGGTTAGAGTCGGCAATTATGGTGGTGTGAGAAGAAGGCTATAAAGTCAAATGAAGTTTAGTTTAGTGTAAATGCATCTCTGATAAGTATATATATTGATGTTATTTTCAACAATCACTTTACAGATACAAGGACATATGCCATTTTCATCAAATTAATGCAGTAGAGATGATAAGACGAGCAGAAACAGCAGCACTAAATAATGTTGAGCTTTGCAGGATTACCTTCAATACAAGTTGCTGGTAAGAATTCTAAGCCAACCTCAGTACATTTGAACCTTTGCAATACCATGCCTGCTTAACTTGGAACAATCTCAAGAGTATAATCGTACTCCCATGAAAAAAGTTCCAAAGTACTAGGATAACATGACCTTTACCACTTTACTGAAAGAAAACTGACCCTTTACCATTCAATCTAATTTCCCATTATCTCACCTTTCTGTTTCACTCACATTGATGGACAGCACCCTCAAGTCAGCTTTGAAAAGCCTATAACCATCTCCACATCCATGATAGGGGGGGGGGGGGTTGTGTCTGTGTGTGTGTTGGGGGGGTGGGGGTGGGGGGGTCATTTCAAGAATCAAGTGAGAATGTGAGATTCACAGCTAACTGAACAATATATATTTAATTATCTTCCAATATGTTAATCGCATTAATTCTGTTTTCTTTTTCTTACTTACAGTTAGAGAGCAGTGCACTACCAATTTGAACTATAAAAGATGCAACAAAATTATGAATGCATATACAGGAAACCTACACAAAATAAAAATAAACATAAAATTGCATATACTAGTTACATGAAAAACAAGATGATATGTTATGTGTACTCGGATGTGATTAACCGTAATAGTTTCCTGCTGACACAACATGAGTGCTCCAAGAAGAAGGTTCCAGGCAAAACATAAAAACTGAATTTCTGAATGAACACCAGAATAAAACACAAAGAAAGAAGGAAAATGAATACATTGTTGTAATCTGTCGCAGCTTTTCTTTTTGAACCACGGCCTTTCTTTTTCTCTTTAACAGTTTCATTCTCCTCTTCCACTCCATTCTAGCAATACAATTAATTAAATAACACAATCAGCAACAAAATAAATTAATGCACATGTAAAAATTTTATCAGAAAAAGTGCTTGAGAAGATACAATTGTGATGTCATCCATTTTTTCCAGCAGAAATTCTGAGTAAAGCTGGGTTTGTGTTAGAAGCTCATCCAATTTAGTGAACTGGGTGTCATTCAAGTGGGGTGCTTCCTTGTGCTCATTCACTCTTTCTTCCTCCTTCACCCTGGCTTCTAGTAGCTTTTCTTCCTCCTCTGCCATTGCTCTTGATATAAGAGAAGAATCTCCATTTTTTGGATCCAGAAGTATTTCTTCCTCTAACTGGACTTCGATTTTCTCCTTGCAGGCACCCTTCATGTTAAATTTGAAAAATACAAACTAAGTCTGATGAATTCAAAGATATTTAAACTTGGTGATAAGTTCAATAGAATCCATCCCCAGGGGGATAAAAGGAGGAGGGGAGGGGGAGGGGAGATATTGGGGAAGACAGAAAGAAACACTGAGAACAAACAAAGACCCAAATCTAATACATAACTACAGCAGAAAATTAAAAATTAATGTATGTCAATCAATGACCAAAAACCACATCTCCCAAAAATGCTCAAACTCAGTATGTAAAATTGACATAAAAAAGCAAGAGAGATAAAAAAACGCAATTGAACAAAAGACTAGTCACTGAACATATATACACTTTTATTGGGTGTTTGTAAGCACTTTTCCCATATAGCTTTCCAGTCAATGAAAGGAATAGCAGTAAATAAGAGAAAAAGAAATATCAATATATATACACACACACGCAATTACACATATAGGGCTAAAAGCACACACGAGGACGAGGTAATAAAAGAGGTTTTTCCTTTCCTTTTTGGATAGCTCGCGCGCGCGCGCCCCCACACACACACACACAAATATATATATATAATAGAGAGAGAGAGAGAGAGAGAGAGAGGGAGAGACCAATAATGACAGAAAGGAAGCAAAACCCACCAACAAAGACAAAATGTAAAAGGCTATACAAACACATAGAGGGCGCTTATAAACAGGACACAAGATTTGAGGACATGTGAAAAAATATATACACACGTATATATAGAGAGATATTGAGACGCCATGAAGGCAAAATGAAAGCAAACCTCCTCTTCGAGGACAGAAATTGGAGAATCAGCAGCGCCTTCATGCTTCACTCCTTCATCCGCCACCATTTCTAAGCTTGTAATCCCAAGTTCCTGAACCAGAATTTAAGGGGAAAAAGAAGATCAATCTACAATACAATCAAATCAAATCAACACAAGAACACACAATATTCCCAAAAATAAAGAGAGTAAAATTTTTCGTAACAAAATATTTTGAAAATACAAAAAAAAACTAGGGTTTCGATTATTTCCGATTTACGGTGCCAGTTTACAAAATCTGCAACATAATGCAATATACACAAACGTATACAGGAAGAACCTACTTGAAAATTTTCTGATGGGTGATTACAGAGAGTTGCAGGAGAGTGACTACTAAATCCAGACCAGAGAAATGGGGGTCTAAAAAACATACTGGGCACAACATTTATTGATTGGTCTTAGCGGCTTTGGGCGGGAAATAAAATATCAATGTTTGCCCTAGACTCTTCGCGTAATTACAGTTGAACCAGCCAGCTACTTTGTCGTTCAATTTTTTAAAAATTTTTCCGTGTCTCCTGATTTGATTGCCTCGGAAGTCGGAACTACTCGCTTAGCTCTGGTCGCTTTGCCTTGCATGTATGTTCACCGTAAAATCTAGGCAAATGTTTGACTTTTGATCGAAAAATTAATAAATAAGGGTTCATTTAGTAATCATTTATATTTAGCATTTTATTGTTTATCAAAACAAATTTTTACAATAAAAATGTTTGATAATTTTTATTTTATTTATAAATTATTAAAATGCTTTTAAAATAACACTCTATCTAAGTCTTGAAATCAAAAATGTCAAAATAATGTTTATGTTTATAAAAAATAAATAAAAAATTTTCTTTTTTATGTAAAATGGTGATTATATTATTTTAATTAAAAATTGAAACTAAAAGTGAGAAAATGAAAAGAAATAAAAAATTATAAAAGGCTATTCTAAGAAGCATGAACACGAACACGGGACACGGGTACGACACGACACGGACACGGCGACACGGCAAATTTCAAAAAAACAGGACACGACACGGCGGGGATACGGCTATGAAATAATATATTAATATATATTCAACAAGTTAACCAATATCTACAATACCATAAATTTAACAATAAAAAAATAATAAATCACACAAATATTTCAATTTATTATCAAGTAATTAATGTATTTTCAAAAAGGATATTCATTATATTGGCTTTTTTATTTTTTTTGTTTCTAAATTTATTATTTAGGAATTTTATCTAACTATTTTTTATTTTTAAAATTTTTTATTTTAGAAAATACTATATTTATATAGAAAAGGGCATAATAGTCATATTAAATGGTATATGTCATTATAGTTATTTCAAGGGGTCAAGATGTCAATTTTTAGAAGATGAGGGGCTGAAATGCTAAAAAAAGTAGTTCAAAGGGGTCTTTTTGTAATTTTGGAAAAGTTCAGGGGTTTTTTTGCACTTTTAAAAATTACAAAATGTACCCCACCGTGTCCCCCGCCGTGTCCTAAAAAAAAAAAATTCAAGACACTTCTAAGGAGTGTTCGACACGTGTCCAAGGAGTGTCCGAGTGTCCGACACGGACACGGCACCCCTATACGAAGTGTTCGTGCTTTCTAGAGGCTATTGTTTGATAAAACGATAAAAATATTAAAATTATCAAGTGTGGACAAAATTAAGGAGCATCAATTGCCTTGAGAAAAAAGAATGATATTTTGTACTATATCATTCATTCATTTTCAGTGTTGAAAGAAAAATATAAATAAATAAAATGAAAAATAAAATAGTAACGTAAGAAGTTAAAGAGAAAGAGTTGGTATATTTATGGATCATATGAATTTTGAATTAAAATTTAAAAAGTTGGTATTGTCTTTACTACTGTGTCCAAATCCTGATATTAAGATTCTCAAATATTGCAGCAATATGTATATACCCAATACTAAGTTTATAAAGTGTAAAACTACTCTATTAATTGTTATTTTGAAATATTTTAGACTTGGGTTAGTTGCAAAATGCAGGACATAAATTTGGGAGTTTTCAATAATCTGAAAATTAGGGTTAGAAATTTGGAGATTTGGGGGTTTTCAATAATCTGAAAATTAGGGTTAGAAATTTGGGGGTTTTCAATAATCTGAAAATTAGGGTTAGAAATTTGGGGGTTTTTAATAATCTGAAAATTAGGGTTAGAAATTTAGGCATTTGTGGTTTTTCAATAATCTGAAAATTAGGGTTAGAAATTTGGGGGTTTTTAATAATCTGTAAATTAGGGTTAGAAATTTGGGGGTTTTCAATAATCTAAAATTTGAGGTTAGAAATTTGGAGGTTTTTAATAATTTGTAAATTAAGGTTAAAAATTTATGAGTTTTCAATAATCTATAAATTAGGGTTATAATAATTAATGTACTATTATATGTGCATCAATTAAATTTTGTTTTGTTTGTTTTGGCTTACAAAAACTTTACTATTTGACTGTCATGGATTCTGTTATACATGATATTATTCTACATTTCAAGGATAAAGTTGATATTTTACATGGAGTGGATCTTGATAGGTACTGCCATTTAGATCTGCTAGAGGATTGTTAGAAAACTGTATTGAATGATACATCAACTTATTTAAGATTTTATATGAAGTTGTCTTATTTTAGGCCTCACTCTAAGAATAAAATCACAGTGGAAAGTGATGGGGAACTCTTAGAGATGTTTATGATTCATAGTTGTAGAAGATCAATACATATATATGTGGATGTAATTGAAAGTATTGATGTTAATGTTCCTCAGTATAGTGCCCCAGTTGACCATTATGATGATGATGATGATGATGTGGAAGTGTTTGAAAAAGTCATAAATACTGGAGGGGATGGTGTTAATGAGGTTGAAGAGGAAGGAAATGGTGTTAATGAGGCTGAAGAGGAAGGAGATAGTGATAATGAGGTTGAAGAGGAAGGAGATGGTGAAGAAGATGAATATCATGAAGATGATGGGCCAATGGGGTTTAGTATTGAAGATGAGGAATGGAAAAATAAGGATGGTAATGATGGTAGTTTAGAAGATGATTATGATGGTGAAGGCTTGATGAATGAAGAGGGGTTGAGGCAGTTCAAGCATAACAGTGCTGATAGGTTTAGTGATTATGAGTCTGGAAGTGATGAAGGTTATGATTCTAGTGATGAAGATATTCCAATAGATATAGATACATTGGGAAGGGACAAAGTTTATGGTCATATGAAAAGAGAAAAAGAATTTTATAGAGAGCCAGGTGTGAAAATCAAGTTGGAAAGGGACTTTATGTTTCCTAATGTTGAGAAATTTAGGGAGGTTTTGAAAGATTTCATAATTCAGGAAGGGTGCAAAATAGTTAGATTGAAGAATGAAAAAACAAGAATAACTTGTCACTGTGCTACAGAGGGATGTCCATGGAGGTTACATGTTTCCCCTCTGCAAGATAAGGTGACCTTTATGATTAAAACATACACAGGACCCCACACATGTGTTAAATCTGGTATAGTTAAAGATGCAACTTCAACTTGATAGCTAAAAAGTTATGGAACACTTTCAAAGAAAATCCAAACACCAGTGTAAAGTCAATGGCTACTACTCTTAAAGAGGTATATGGTGTAGACTGCAAGAGTAACATGCAACTCTATAGAGCCAAAGGGAAGGCCTTAGATGTGCTACAGGGAAATCATGCAAATTCTTATGCTAAGCTACCCATGTTTTGCAATGAGCTATCCAAGTCTGACCCTGGCAGCCTTGTGATAATAAGGTACCATGACAGACATGATTTGAGTAAGTCGAGAGTATTCAAAAGGATTTTTATATCTTTTGAGGCAATGAAGAATGGCTTCAACCTAACATGCAAGCTTTTTATAGGTTTGGATGGTTGCCACCTTAAATCATCATTTGGTGGTGTGTTGCTTTCAGCAATAGTTATGGATGGTAACAATGGATTATTTCTTATAACTTATGCTGTTGTGGAGAGTGAAGGGAGGGACAGTTGGGGTTTTTTCTTGAAACAATTACAACGTATCATTGGTCAACACCAACACCCAATTACATTAATGTCAGATCAGCGGAAGGTAAATCTATTTAGTTTTCATGCATTATTTACATTTTTTTATTGTAAGGTAATAACTCTGCAATAACAGCATGCATATGTCTTGTTATAGGGTCTTGACCAAGCTATTATTGAAGTTTTCTCCTAAGCTTGTCAACGAAATTATTGTAGACATTTGTTCAACAATTTTAAAAGGAAGTTCCCTGGTCTACTGATGAAAAGGTACTTTTGGAAAGCTGCTAGGTGCTATCATATGATTGACTTTGAAGATGCAATGGTTCACATTAGAAATCTGTCAAATGAGGCATATGAATGGTTAAATGACCTGCCAGTTAAAACATGGGCAAGACATGCCTTTGATGAGAGAGTGACATCTGACCATGTTACCAATAACATGATAGAGAATTTTAATAGCTGGGTGGGTGAACTAAAGATGAAGCCAATTGTAAATTTGCTTGATGGGATTAGAACTAAGTTAATAGAGATGATTCAAATAAGGTATGAAAAGGGTTGTAGTTGGACAGGTGAGGTGACACTTAATATTAAAAAGAAGCTTAATAAAGTCATTGAAGCTTCTAGATACTACACTCCTAAATTAGCTGGTGGTCCAAGGTTTGAGGTTTCAGATGAGGAAGGGAGGAGGCGTGTGGTTGACATTAATCTTCATACATGTGATCGTAGAGCATAACAGTCTTAACAGATATTAAGAATACCTTGTAAACATGGTGCTGCTGCAATTGCTTATACCAGACAAGCTTGTGAGAACTTTTGTCATCCATGTTTTTCAATTAAAGCATATATGGCAGCTTATAGTGGGATGATACACCCTATTCCTGATGAGAAATTCTGGGAACCTGTTGATTGTGACCCAGTTGAGGGCCCTCCTCCAAGAAGACTACCAAGTAAACCCAAAAAAATTAAGAAAAGAGAGTGGGATGAACATGAGGCAGGAACAAGTCAGGTCAGAAGATCCATGACTGTTAAATGCTTTTGGTGTAAGAATTATGACCATAATAGGAGGACATGCCAGAGGGCTCCTACCAATGCTAGTCTGAGGCAACTGGTAAATATTATTTTTTTACTTAGAACATTGATGAATGTTTTTTTTTTCATATAATAATGTAACATGTAATATGTTGTAGAGATAGACAATGGTCAATAAAGGTGGTGCTGGTGCTATACCAACAATGGGCAGTCAAAGTGTTGGGGAACCATGTGTTACCCAATAGGTAATTTCTTCCTATTTGTTCTTTAATGTTTGTTGTTTATCAACTTTGGTTAATTGATTTATGCCTATAACTGCAGTCACAAGATGGTGTGGAAAGCTCATCAAATGCATAGAGAGGGAGGGGCACTTCAGCACAAATGACAAGTAGATCAACAACTTCACAGAGGGCAATAGTAAGTCTTTTACAATATCTTTCAATTTTTATCCTTAAATTGTATGTTTACTTATATAGAATATTTTTATATGGAATTAGGCAAGTAGAGGGAGAGGAAGACAATGCAACTCATTAAATCAGAACATGTGAGCATGTGGTAGCTGTGGGGCAGTGAGCAAAGAAGTTTTTTTGTGGATGATATATGGTTCTGTTTAGTTTATCATCCTTAAGTTTAGTTTATATTTTGTTTATGTATTTAAAAACAATGTTTAGTATATGGTTCCAACAATATCTAGTATATTTTTTTGGAGGGTACATTTATGGGATATGAAAGTATTTTTTTGTGATGGTATAGTTATGGGAATGAAAGTTTTTGGGATGATACAATTATGGGATACAAAGTTAGGGATCAAAGTCTTTTTGTATATTGTAAATGGCATTTCATTATGGAGGATGATGAACATTGTTGTTATATATATATGAAATGCAATATTTATTTATTTATTTCTATGTCTATTATGCATTATGTTTGAATGTAGATGAAATGCATTGATTTTGTATATACAGTAGTTGATTCCTAAATAACTTCTAATTGAACAGGTACTAAAACTTTACCATACATGTCATAGATGATTGGTACACATTAAATACAATCCACACTTCCATTTTTCTTACTTAGAATTGTTATTTAATCACTACTAAAACGTGAAATTGAGATTACGAAGGACATGAAAGCCATTATTGTGGTAGCAATTGCAAGCATTTTCAAGAACCCATTACTAGCTTCAACCACATTTAGACATGCAACAAACACTGCCTTTAATTTCTCAATTTCTTCAACCGCTTTATCATCTTCATGCTCCTCTTTCTTTGCCAACTGCCTGGATTCATCAATTTGAATAGCTTGATAGCTCATATTCACTAGATTACACCATTGCCAGAACCGGCATATTCCACATGAATAGTACAGTTTCCCTTTATTGTTCATTTCATCTGAGGTGTCACCCTAATTGCAGCCACTTCACCACAGCGACAATACATATCTATGTATCTCAAATTGGCACCCTCTGACTTAGTAGACTTAGCAGACTTAATAAACTTGGTAGATGTAGATGAAACCATTGTTACCAAAACCTAAAACAGTAAATCCAAAAGAGTAAACCAAAAACTAAAACCTAAAGTAATAATGTAAAACTATATATATAATATGAGAGATGTATAAGAGAGATGATATGTGACGCCCCGATTTTCAACACCCGATTAAGAGCGAGAAAATGAGGGTGAATAGTGAAACCCAACTCATTTACATCCATAAATCACTCATGTCCAGAACTTAACTTCTTATATATTTAGAATCTCAACTTGAACCTTATGCCAATGGAAAAAGGGTTCAAAAATAATCAATTTCAAAAAAAGAATCATCGAATTTTGATTTGAAGTTAGGCAAAATTTGGTCATTGTCTGATGTAAAAAGCGATCGAGCGTCATAAAAAAAGAGGATCGAGCGCATTCACTCCAGAAGGTATTCTGGGACGTTTTACAAGGGAGATCGAGTGCCGTAAAAATTGATCAAGCGCTGTTAATGCTGAGGCTAAAATCCTGCTACCCAAACTTAGCTAATTTTCACCCTGACTTCAAATCCCATTATCTCCCAATCCGTGTGTCCGTTTGCTCTGAAATTTGATATGGATCCTCATCAATATATCTAGATTTCAACCAAAGTTAGAATCACCTAAAAATCGTAACCACAACTCAAGTTATACTCCATTCAATAGTGTAGGTCAGATTATGAACCTTTACACTAAAACATGCATATCTTATGCCTATCAATTTAAAGCTAAGATAATCCTCATTCCATATATTACAAGTATATGAAAACTCATCATTCAACAACAATCATAACATATATATATCAAGACTAAATCATAAAAAGAACACCATTCAAATGGAAACCTGCTTGAATCATATATATTGGTCCAAAAATCATCATTCAAGGCATAAGTACTTATATATAACTTTTTTCAACATAGAATCTCATGACACATAACCAAAAGCACCTAGTCCACATCCCGGACATGCAATCACAACAAAACTAACCAAAAGAAACCTTCTAGCTCTACATCCAACTCACGGTTGTGCATCACAACCACTTTTTTGCCATGTCCTGAAAATATTAGTGTAGGGGGATGAGCAATTTCAATGGCTCAAGATTAATATGTTGTGCAATCCATTCAAGTTCACATTTCATATTCAATGCATAAATACTGAAACATATGTCAACAACTACGTGTCATGCTTCCTAGCATTTCTAGTCAAGGCTCACATTTTTTATTCAAATCGTGACATAGGCATCAAATGTAACTTAACAACCACATAACTACAAATCAAACATTATTGCACAATCCATCATATGTATAACATATGACATAACTAAATTTATAATCAATTCTACACAATTCACATAAGTCACATTATTTTACATAACTCAATCCAAAGTCACATTGCTCTTGGAATTGGACTCACACTCTCACACACATCCCCAAGATATGTACTGAAATCCCACATCTCAATTCCTTGGTTGTTACGGGCTACTAACCCATCCGGTTACCACCCACTTGCGCAAGGTTGAGGTCTTTCAACCCCAAGGGGATATTTTCTCCCTCTCTTTTTCATGAGTCATTTTTGAGAATTCACCACAAACACACAAGATATATCATGTCTTGCACATACATTCGCACGTTTCAATATATTGCACCCAATACATGTCCTATGTTCATTCTAGCATGTCATACAACAATCATATGAATATATACATAAGCTTAACCCCCAAATTAGGTTTTCATCATTTTTTCCCAAAAATCTCATATATGTATCACATACCACATTTTTGCATATATGAGCAATTCAAGTAATATAAGGCATATACCAACCATTTATAGTCAAAAGAAACATATGCATATCCATATAGAACAAGAATATCAACCTAGAAAAATTTATACATCATATATCACATAAAAAATATTCATTTTATGCCAAAAAATGAAATTAAACTTGAGATTAGAAGGCATAACACACACCCCCTACCTCAATAACTATAGTCTCAAGTTATCCCAAACTTTCACAAATCTCAGAGTTATCTACTGATAAGCGTTGAATGTTACGTATTCTAACCTCTTAACTTATGTATTTTATTTTCTTAGTGATAGATTATTTTGTTATTTCACTTTGTTTTAGTGTTTTCTGTATTTTCAGTGCTTTAATGATTATTTCAGTTAAAACCATGATTTTGGGCTTTTAAAGATGACATGCAAGATGGTTAGAGGAAGCCTACATCAAATGGATCCATTCAACCATTTATTTCAACTCAAATCAGCCCATGGAAGAGGTCCAAGAGAATTACAGCTGCTTAAGAAGGTTTCGGGCTTGAAGCCTAAATCTGCGCATAATACAGTCTTAATCCCATTTTGAAAAATGGACCAGAAGTGTTATTTCCAAGCCTCAAATCGACTTAATTTTCATGGTAGTTGAACGAAATTCAATTCTAAACACTTTTGTATTCCAAAAATATTTCGTGAATCGGACTTCTAGTGGGTCAAAAGTTGGGCCGAACGTCAGCAGGAAAAACTCACCTGATTAGTGCTGCAGGAAAACCTAATTAATTCCTAATTGGATTTGGACTTTAGTGTATTCTCTTGGGGTATAAAGTGAAGAATTGGAGGTTGAGTTGAGAGAGATTACAGAGATTGGAGAGTCTAAGAGAGCTTTGGACAAAACAGAAGACATATTTTGCAGAGCCATTAGAGAACGAAGTTATACGCATAATTCATGAAGATGATGCCTTCTTCCTCAACAGTTGAAGCTTCTTCTTATACCATGAGCGACTAGTTCATCCACTAGGGTTTTGATGTAGCCCTAACAAAGCATCAATGGTTTGATTGTTTTAATTATTGGGGACTTTTATATACATGCATAGATTGTGTAATTTAGAGGATTCTTATTATATAATTGAGCAATAAAAGTCTTGTAAATTCAGTTTAAATGATTTCTTATCTTGTCTTAGATATTTAGTTGTTGTTATTGAACTCAATCTCTCTCGTTTTCTGTGATCATGAGAGCGATTATTACACAATGGTAATCACTGAATATATCATTAAAAGCTTTGATGGATTATGCCTACAGAAGATGAACCATACTGCACCCTAGATTAGAGTAGTTAAGCAGATGGCCCATGCCAATCGAAGATAGTCCATGACTTAGCCTTAATCATATATTATCTTCTTAACGGATGAAGGTGAGCTTGTAGCCACCGACACCACTTATGCATGATGTAATTCCCCATAGTTGATTCAATTGACCATTGATTGTGGAGTTAGTGGTGAAGTCAAATACCCTAGATTTCTCTCATATTATCTTCACTTTCTATTTACTTTGATTTATTTTATTTTACTTTTTAATTAGTTTAAAAATCAGAATTCTTTTCTCTTAAATTTAATTAAAATTAATTCCGTATTCCAACTCATCAGACCATAATCCCTGAGGTTCGACACCTCTTTCGATAGCCCTATTCTGCAAGGAATTCGTTCTATTGCAAAGTGTGGTAATTTTTAATTGATACACTTATTGAGTCACACTCACACACGAATCATCTACTCGCGATTTTGTTCTGTTCAAAGCAAAACCTTTATCGCGTAGAACACATTTCTCTTCTTCGACACCTCCTGAATCCAAGCCGAAGACCCTCAAAATCTAGAGAGAATAAATAGATCACAAAATCTTTCACCGGACCAAAATGCTCCAAATCAACTTTTCAATCCGTAGAGATCGTAGAGAATGTCGTGATGAACAACATTGATATTCAATTTTTTTTTCAAATCCAAGCCTAAGCTAGAGATATTATAGAGAGAAGGGAGAGCTTGCAAGAGGGAGATGTAAAGAGAGAAATGAGCAAACAAATGAAAATCTAATTTCTTCCACTTAATGCCTATGCATATCATATATCTATCTTTTCTTGCAAGACTAGTCAACTCTTGCAACTAAGTCCCTTAACCCTCTTAATATTGCTCCTTGTTACAAGATATTTTCTTGTAATTACATACTAACATAATCTTCTCTCTTCTTTTCACTTGAGTCCTTAAAAATAATATCACAATGACCCGACCTTTACTTATAGAGCCCGAACATACCTTTTGGGTCACCCGACCCATCACGGGTCCCACGCTCGTACCAAAAAATATATAAAAAATTCTATAACCCGAAATTATACATGTTTAAGAGAATTTTTATGCTAAATCATATTTAACACATAACTAAATTAAAATAATTACTCAGGACTCTACATGATAGATGTATAAGAGAGAGAGAGCTTACCCGAGAGAAAGAAAAATAAGAACCTAAAATAATAATGTGAAAACTATATATATAATATGAGAGATGTATAAAAGAGATGATAGATAGATATATAAGAGAGAGAGAGAGAGCTTACCCGAAAGAGAAAGAGCTTACCCGAGAGAGAGAAAAAGAAAGCTTCTGTTGTGTGTGATAGTGAGAGAGAAAGAAAGCTAAAGATATGTATAAATTGGATAAGGGTAAAAATGTCCAAAAATTAGAGGGTATTTCAGACCTTTCATACATTTTAGGGGCATTTTGGAATTTTCAGCTCAAATATACAATGACATCATCAATTTTCGTACAGTTAAAGCTGACAGGGGAGGCCAGTGTTATTTTTGAAACTACAGGGGATGTATCTGTTATTTCGCCTATTTACAGGGGAGGTCAATGTAATTTTTTCTATTTTATATTACTTCATTTCACACTACATAATCAATCTTTTTTATATTATTAGTTTTAGTGCATCTACTTTTCTGCGTTAAATATGTTCACTATTTTTTCTTATTTTATCACTAATTAGTATGATTCATAGTTTTTTCATTATACATTGACCATTAATCTTATTATATCTACAGGTTACTCAATACGTAATTGGTGTTTGGTGCCAAAATTTTGTATATTGTATTTTGGCAAACCCATTATTAAAAAAAAAATCATTATATTTTTTCATCTTCTTATTTTTCCTAAAATATATATTTTTTATATTCTCTATCCTTAATTATATTTATGAAAATGTCAAATTTATGACTCTACTAACACTGACGTTGTGTTTGGTACACAACAATGGAATATTAATATTATTTTTTTGGATCCATTCATTTGTTTGGTAAGAAAAACTAAAGTGAAAATGACTATTCTGCATCATTCATTTGGAATGAAAATTCATTCTACCACTTAACCTATAGAATGGTCATTCTATTCCCAATAAACATTAAAAATAAAATATAGTTATAAAAAATAATGTAATCATCATTTCATTCCTGCATCATTTCAGGTTTGAAACTAAGCAATATAATATGAATGACCATTTCATTCCATTTCTATTCTTATTCCATTATTACTTTAATGAAATGATCATTCCATTTCATTGTTGGGTACCAAATGCAACATGAGGGTTAGAGGGAAGAGTGTGGGGCCCACACTAATTTTTATTTTTATATTTGAATTTTTTTCTTTTTATTTTATACGCAATATGAACTCAAACGTAGACAAACTGATTATTATCAAAATGACGATTCTTGGGTCCAGGGTCAGCCCAGGCGATCTCGCCTAGGCCCCCAATTTTGGAAGGCCCCGTTTTTTTAACCAAATCTGATACTACTACTGGACTTCAAATTTTTTTAAAAAAATTATTAACTATGGTTCATTTAACCAAACCCAATATTGAGACTTTTTTTTATATAAAAAATAATAATAACTAATGGTTCAATTTTGGGGTTTGCCAAATTGTTGTTTGAGTTTTCTCTTCTTTTTTTTTTTCTTCTTTCTTCACGGCTCGTTTTCTCTCTTTTTTTTTTTTCACGACCAAACGGTAGCAAACAACGACTATTTTTTGTAAAGGTTGTGGTCCATTAAAGTCCAATTTGTTTCTTACGTAAGTTTCTCTCTCATTTCTAGTTCTATACTTCTAGTTTTCTATACATCATATGTTTCACTTTTACCCCAAAATTGGAAGCCTCTTGTTGTATCATGGATCATGGCAAAATTTGTTTTTCTAGTAATTGCAATTTTTTAGGACAAGTTTTTAACACTTACAATTATTTGCTACTATTATCATGTCTATTCAATAGTTAAAAAAAAGAAGATGAAATAATACTATTTAGGCACAAGTGATTGGAAAAATAGAAACGAAATCAATACGTTTGATTATTTGACATTTAATTTTTTATCAAGTTTAAAGAAAAAAATTAATTACTTTATGTACTTTATATCTTGATGTAGTAATTGAAAGTACAATTGTTGTAATGTAAGCATACATGTGCTTGAATTTGTCATTAGAAATATTATCTGTCGTCTAAAAAATGAATTATTTTGCTTCTCTTATTAGGTAATAGTTGTTTAATATTTTTTTATAATTTATTAGGCAATTAGCTGTATAATATTTATTTATAATTTTTTTTAATGCGAACTGGATCATGCTATTTATAAAACACCAAGACCATTTTTTTTTTTGTTATCAACATAAATATATTTTATGTGGTTATCGTTTTATTTTAATAAAAAATTCGTGCTATTATAAAAATTTTGTGCATGTGAAACCTTATATATAATAGGCTTTACATTTGAAACTTCGCCTAGAGCCCCTAAAATTTTGTGAATCTCAAGGCCGACATGCTTGAGTCCAACCTTATACGAACCAACTTCGTCTCCTAGGCAAACATTGACATATGTTCCAAATATATGAAAATATTAAAAAACTTTAATTCTTAACTTAAGACTTGTGTCCTTGTCAAAATCTTTCATTAAGGTTGTAGAGAAAAAAAGAAGAAGGATAATATTAATTATGAAATAAAATAAAATAAAATAAATGATAGTAATAACTTATGAAATAAAAGAAAATAAATGATAATATTTTTGTTTGGAAAAGATAAAGAAAAGAAAAGAAATTATTTTAACTAATTTACTATCATATCCTTTTTATTTACTATTATATCATTTTGTCTTTTAAAATGATATGATAGTAAATAAAAAGATAACATATGAGATATTTGAAGGAATAAACTATTCCTCGATTTTACTCCTAATTATTTCTTTTATCTCATTTCCATCAAACCAAACATAAAAGAAATTACCCTTCCTTTGTTTTTCTTTTCCTTCCAATTCCGTAAATCCAAACTAGTTTGTTAACAGAAAAATAAGGAGATGGCTCATGAACTTTTGATTCCAGTACCGTAACTTAAGTCTGTTTGTTGGCTCCTACTGTTTTGCTCATTAAATTAATAAACAACAAAAGTTACAAAGAAAATTTACTTTTCTATCAACTCTACTATCAAAATACAATATATATATAAATATATATATATATGTGTGTGTATTTTTTTAATGTCAAATTGAGACGATGTAGATGAGGCCCATCTTCTTGGAAACAGGACAGATCTGCTGCTCTTGCTATTCCAATTAGTTGATTTAGAATAATTGCCATTCTCCACTTTACCACTCTCCGACAATGGGGAAGCACAATATGCAGTTGCTCCCACAAACTTTATTGGGAAAAAAATACACTCGTGATGTAATGATCTCCATCTATGGATGGAGAAAGCCAGTTGCTAATAAGAGAACTCTTCCTGATAAATTTATCAAATTCTTTGAGAAGTGCAAGATTTTAAGAGCTCTCCCCATACCGTTATACACTCTATTCTCTCTTCTTCTTCTTTTTGTGAAAAAAAATACTATAAAAGAGTCCTCAAACCACACAATATTGGATTTTACATTTTCAATGTCGGTCATTCTCTATTTTGGTTAGGACTCTTGAATTTCAATCCCATTTATCTTTCCTCTCTCCAAAAAAGTGGATGATCTTTTGGAGGTGATTAATGTTACAAGGCATTTCAAAAGAAAAGGAGTCCCTGACAAAAACAACATAAAATGTGAGGCAAAATACATTCACAATCGTTGAGGTTTATCTCAATTACACCTATATTTATAATTTGACAAAATTTACACTCACACCTCCTAAGATTTGATGCATAATTACATTTAACCCTAACACTATATGTATTATCTGTTTTACCACTCCATTGGCTGAAAAAATATTTTTAACCTTATTTTTCAAGTTTAAAAGATTATATTGTTCTAACTTTTCTTTCATTACTTCCCTTTTAATCTTAAGCCTCCCCCTCCCACACACACACGGGTTAAAGTGCAAAAAACACCCTTACTATATTAAATACTTTCTTGTTATGTGCAAAACTCCCTACATTTTTCAATTTATACAAATAAGAACAAATTTTTAATTTTTGAAAATTTGAGCAATGAAGTGACTAATGTGCCCTTACTTAGCGAATAAAAAAATATATATATATATATATATGAAATAACACAATTGTCCTTAAGCTAACAAGGCAAACCAATCAGTGTATTCCTCACCCCCAAACGTATACATGACTAGTGTACGAAACGTGTATACATGTGTGTGTGTCTATATATGACATGCTATTCCATTTTTTTGTTAATTATTATTTTACGGAGATTTCATGTAATCAAATTATATGTATGATGATGAATGTTCAGGTTTTAGTATATGAGGCTTTCTACTGGGGATGATAAGAGAGAGAGAGAGAATTGAAATTGAACTTGAATTTGTAGTGGGATTGATGAATACAAGGTTTGGTGTGCAAGTACTGTGGTGGGGTTTGATTAATGGAGTGGAGAAAACTAATAGAATTGAGGCCATGTAAAGAGAGAGTGATTGGGATGCAAGGATATGGATGAGAGAAGTGGTCGAATAAGCTAGGGTTCTGGTGATTCAAGCTCTATAGCCGGCGAGTGTTGGTTTTCCAGCAAGGGAAGAGGCAAAGGACGAGAGTGAGGATTAGGTGATAAAATAAAATATATATTTTTTCCTCTTTTAATATTAGTGAGAGAAAGAGACATACAGAGAGATGTCTAGGTGTTGAACTGTGTTTGTTGTTCAATTGAAGATCTGAAAGAACAAAACACTAATATGAGATTTTTCTGATTTGGTTATAGAAATGGACGGCCACGAGTGCTTTGATTTTGATGAGTGTTCAGATTTTACTGTTAAAAAAATATATATATCATAACATGAAATATATATGTATATATGCTGTTGAAAGAGAGAGAGAGAGAGACAAAAGTGTGGAAAAACGTTGTCTGTATATATGTGTGTGTGTACAGTGTATACTGTGGAGAGAGAGAGACAAAAGTGTGGAAAAATGTTGTCTGTATATATATATGTGTGTGTACAGTGTATACTGTGGAGAGAGAGAGAGAGAGACAAAAGTGTGGAAAAACGTTGTCTGTATATATATGTGTGTGTACAGTGTATACTGTGGAGAGAGAGAGAGAGAGACAAAAGGGACATTTTTCTCCCTCAAAATAAGTATTTTGGATTTTCATTAAAGTCTGACATGATCAATGGTGATTTTCCAACAAATATATGCAATGGGATAATTTGTACCAAATTTTAAAATTATAAGCATTTATATGCACATATCAAATAACAGGAGTATTTCTTACACATTTTTTAAGTACTAGAAATATATTACAAATTTTATTAAATATATTTTTAATATATGTTATATTACATATTTTAGTATAAAATAAATTTAAATTTACAAATTATACATACTAATAATTCTTTCAAAGTTTATGAATCTTAATGTAATGATAAATATGTATATACGTGTATGTGTATGAAATCTGATCGGCGTTGAATGTTACGCATTCTAACCTCTTAATTTACAAATTTTATTCTCTTAGTAATAGTTTATATGTGATTTTACTCTATTTTTTTATTTTCTGTCTTTTTCAGGGCCTTAATGATTATTTCAGATAAAATCATGATTTTAGGCTTTTAAATATGATATCCAAGAAGGTTATATGAAACCTACATCTAATGGGTCCATTCAACTCCATATTTCAACTCAAATCAGCCCAAGGAAGAGATTCAAGAGAATTATAACTGCTTAAGAAGATTACGGGCCTAAAGCCCAATTTTACACTTAATCTAATTTTAATCCCATTTTGGAAAGTGGACTGAAAAGCTTTGAGTATAAATTCGACTTAATTTTCGCGTGGGTTGAACGAAATTCGATTCTACACACTTTTGTTTTTCACGTAAAATTCATGAATCGAACTTCTACTGGGTCAAAACTTGAGCCGAATGTCAGCTAGAAAAATATACCTATTTAGGGCTGCGGAAAAACCTTAATTATTTCCTAATTGGATTAGGACTTTATGTATTCTATTGGGGTATAAAGAGGTGAATTGGAGACTGTTTTGAGGAGAAAAGAAGTGGAGGCCAGGGCAGAGAAGACAGACAATTCGGGTTTTATTTACTTATTATGTCTTTTATTTATTTGTTATCTTCTTCTTCTACCATGTGTAACTAAACTCCTCAACTAAGGTTGAGGAGGAAACCTCCGTTAATGAAGTGAAGTTCTTTTGTTCATTAATTGATTCTTATGTGTGTGATTTAATTGCTTATGATTTTTGCTTCTTGTGATTAATTATTTTATAATTCTTTCACCATTTATATCATGTATATGTGGTAGTTATAAAGTATTATAATTAATCTAAGCTTGAGTTTGTATTTCTTAAAAGTGATAATCTTTGATCTTATGTTTTTCATTAAATTGGATACATAGGATGCTTAGAATTTTACACAAGTGAAGCGAAGGAAAATCTACCTTTTAATATATTTTTCATAGTGCTTTATTGTTAAATCTTGAGTAAGCAATAGATTGATTTCTTGATTGCTACTCTAACTTTGGGAATTAATAAATGAATATTAGAAATTTCATGGATTTAATGGTGGTGGAATCCAAAACCTTAGTTATTTTCTTTATTTGATTTCAATAGTGTTATTTTATTTTCATGTTAGTTTAATTTCTCTCAAATCAACTAAATTTGTGTTTAAACTAGATTAGTTTTAAATTAATTTGAATTTGTATTAGTTTTTATTCTCGAAGCATTCCCTTGGGTTTGACCTCGTTCTTGCCGAACTATACTTTAATAGATTCGTACATTTGCGAGTTATTTAACAATTTTAAAACAACATCAAAATCATCATCACATTAAGATTCATAAAGCTTGAAAAAATTACAAGTTCATATAATTTTTAATTTATACTTAAATTTATTTATTTAGTAAAATACGTAATATAACATATATTAAAAGTATATTTCTAGTGCTGCAAAAATATATACATGTGTATGTGTGTATAGTTTAAGGTTAAAACTTAAAATGGAAGTAATGAAAGGAAAATTAGAGTAATGTAGTATTTTAAACGTGAAAAATAATTTCAAAAATGTATTTGCAGTCAATGGAGGGATAAACAAACAATACATATAAATATGAGTGTAGTTAAGACAAATCTTAAGGGGTGTGAGTGTAGGTTTTGTCCAATTATAAATATGAGTATAATTAAGACAAATCTCAAAGAGTGTGAATGTATTTTACCCTAAAATGTGTTGGTAGCATAAAAAAGTAAGTCGTCATTCAATAAAAATGATTAGTTGTTGTATTTTTTTCTTTTACTTTTGTCTTTCACATCTTAATCATGGTTGGGCAATTAAGGAACTTGAGTCATATCAACAAATGCTTTTCTTTTTATCCCATCAAAAACATATTTGTAGACTTTATATTGAAGATAGAAGAAAATATTAGAGTTCATCAAAAACATGAATTATATGAAAATAATCTTTTGACAATTGTAAATTGCGTGCATGTTGCATAAGCATAAAATGGATCATATTACACAACAAATGATTTATTTGATAACTCAATGCCACAATGTTTGTGGAGTGTTAATATCTTTTTATTTTATTATATTATATTTAGTTTTTTTAAAGTCATTTTTATTAATATCATCCAATATTATTTTTTG
This sequence comes from Cornus controversa, assembly GCA_026545225.1. Classification (NCBI taxonomy): domain Eukaryota; kingdom Viridiplantae; phylum Streptophyta; class Magnoliopsida; order Cornales; family Cornaceae; genus Cornus; species Cornus controversa. Next base: position 116,666,652 of record CM048845.1, on the reverse strand, counting down.
TTGTGTCTCTAAATCGTAAATAGATGTGTCAAAATCATTTCAATTTACTCTTTTTATTTTTTTTTGTAAATTGGTCTTACATTTGATTTTTCTCTTGTACTATTGTCAGGAACCTTATATTTTATAGTTATCTTACCACTCATCTATTTTAATATTCTCATCTCAAGAAGTTGTTACAGTAACTTTTATAGCTCAACACTAATATAACAAAGTTATTATTAATGTTATAATTACATGGTAATATTTCCGATATACATAATATACGGGTCAATTTGTGCCGGTTACTCCAAAAAAATGTGGCGGGTTCACAACAAATGGTGGAGCACACATAAGCTTGTGACAGAATTCGCACAAACCGAATTGGCTCATTTAGCACAATTGTATTACAAATAATTACTCATCTAGAAAAAAACCAATAAAAGGAACAGAATTTATGAGATTCACATTAAGGTGTTTTATATAACTGAAAATTAAGAGTGAATTTTTATAATAAATTTTATTACAAAAAACAGGGAATGAATTTCAAGTGCTAATTTAAGTAAAACCTTTTTCATATACCTGTTTGAAATTTCAATGCCCAGTAATAAATAAAGGATTTTCATTTAAAATTTTATTTCATTTGAAAATTTAACAAAATCAGTATGAAAAAGTTGGCGCCCCTCTTTCAGCATCGAACGGCTTAAACCCGAAAAGCTCCTGTACAGATCATGCAGGGGCAGCAGAGCATAACAGGAAATCTCTTCCAACTAAAACCCTAACCGTCGTTATCATTCTTTCATCTTAAACCCCAAATCGAGGGACGTCGCTATAAAATCATTTCCATAACCTAACTGGTACCATTACCGTTACAGAGTGGCGTTTCACTATTTCACGGGTTTTTGGAAGCTTAATGTGGGAACTTCTCAATCCTTAGTTCTAGCATCAATGGCGACGATAACACAAAAAAAAAAATGTAAGTTAAATTTCGAACATCAGTTTGCGTTTGTTTATATAATTTATATTGAGAATGCAATATTATGTCTTTAAATTGTTGTTAATAAACAAAAACTGCAAGTAGATGTTGATATTGATGTGATTGTGCCAGATGCAGAAACAATTTAATATTCAGGGAAAGGAAGGGAATACAAATTTTTTATATTCCAAATGCAGAACACTTGACCTAAGTAAGGATTGTAGGGCTCTTCGAATTAGTTGAATCAGGCTTTATGAAAACTGAGACAACACAAACCGTAGGTGACAGACTGATTAGATATCCAGTGTGTTTAGTTTACTTTCTACTGTTTTCCAATGGAAGATCAAATAAATAAGCTCTTCTAAAAAAATTACAAAATTCTAGGCCTTTTTGTGTGTGTCGGGGTGGAGGGTGGGGTTAAGCCGTTAAGGGGAGATGTTTAGCTTGCACTTTGTAATTTGTAACTCATATAACTTTAATTACATAATCGGGTTGGGTTAAAATCAGCTGTCTAGCTTGAGTGGAACCTCCAGCCACTGCACAACGAGAAGGTGTAGGGTTTGAGTCCCAAGTGGAACATGGAGGGTGTTTGTTGTACTTATCAAGGAAAAAGGGTTGGATTGATCACTGTTAGAATGAACAAAGGAGCCCAAAGCATGAGCTGTGTTTTGCCAATTTCTCAAACATATTGGGTGGCATGATGGATTTTTTGTTAAGGATCCTCAAAGAAATTTGCCCGCGACATTCTAATTTTTTATTGAGTTACTAGTTGGTTGAGTCAATTTTCAATGTTAGTGTTTCCTGCTAGTGGGACAGAGAGTTAATTCTTGGTTCCAACTATAAGCTGAAAAGCAAGGAAATACAGCTCAAAATAGTGCAACTAAAACATAGTCTATGTGGTTTGGCAATATGCCAAATTCAGCAGTGAAAGGAGTAGAATTCATTGGTCTGGCAGTATGCCACATTCAGTGTTGCGACAAATAAACTACAGGAACATGGAGACCTAATGAAGGCCAACAAAGCAATCACACACAAACATAAGATATAACGTGGTTTGGCCAAAACTGGCCTACATCCACGAATGAGAAGAGATTCCACTATGACTCTGTAGAGAGTAACAACATTGTCTACATGTCTTTTCACCATGTACCACCCCACAAGCCTATCTCTTCTCTATCAGTGCCATCGGTGTTTTTCCTACTCTACCAACCCATAAACTATCTCTACCCACAACTCCCTCATGAGACTACATCTCTCTCAATCTCACAACTCTCAACCCAAAATTTAGGTATCTATTTATAGAGTTCCAAAGCCAATTCATTGTTCCACAAGGATTACAATTCCTTGAAACTCAAGGCTTGTCTTATAAGAAATTCCCTAACAGAATACAACTCTAAAATAGAAACCTAATTAGACTAGGAATTTGAGACAAAATTCCCAACAATCTTCACACTGGTTCAACTTCCATCAAGTTAATCATTGTTTCCCATGACATTGATCAGAACAATTCATTGCATCTTCAATCTTGCACACAAACCAAATCACTCTTTAGAGACTTCCACCCACGGATCATTCCTATGATCCAACCAGATTTAGGGACTTCACCCAAGGAACCATTTCCTCCTTACTCTTTGGTTGAATGCTAAGATGTCACAATCCTTCTGCAAAACTGTGATTGTCCACATTGTACGCTGTTCAATCAGTCAAACCTCCAAGGCTCCACCTTAACTACTCGAGCTCCATGCCATGTAACCTATCACGATTTTCTGACTATCGTGATCAAACAAGTCGATTGAATGACTCCACCTGCAACTGAAACCCGTTGCAACATCCATTGTGACTCCTTGTGTTTTCTAGATCTCCTTCACCTTCAGCTTTGATACCAATTTGTTGGGACAAAGAAACCACAGGAACATGGAGACCCAATGAAGGCCAACAAAGCAATCACACACAAACTTAAGATATAACGTGGTTTGATCAAAATTGGCCTACATCCACGGATGAGAAGAGATTCCACTATGATTCCGTAGAGATATTACAATACTAGAGTAACAACACCATGTATATGCCTTTTCACCATGTACCACCCCATGAACCTATCTCCTAGCTATCAATGCCACCGGTGTTTTTCGTACTCTACAAACCGATAAACTATCTCTACCCACAACTCCCTCGTGAGACTACATCTCTCTCAATCTATTAAGTCTCAACCCAAAACCTAGGTATCTATTTATAGAGTTCTAAACGCAATTCCTTGTTCCACAGGGATTACAATTCCTTGAAACCCTAGACTTGTCTTATAAGAAATTCCCTAACAGAATACAATTCTAAAATAAAAACCTAATTAGATTAGGAATTTGAGACAAAATTGCCAACATTCAGCAATGAAAGGAGAAGAATGCATTCTCTCCGGGTGCATGGGTACCTTCGTTAATGTAAATGCAGTTCACAGTTCACACCCCTTGAGAATGCATTGATAAAAGAATGGGATTGATTTACTGATCAAAAAATTCTTCACAATACAGTAATTTCTCTACTCCAGACGTGTCTTGTGGCCCTTGGAGGTTGGCTATAACTATTTATGGGCGAAATCTACTTGGTGATCGATGTTAGATTAGATCCAAGATTATCTAGTATGATATTAGGTCCCATATTTCAACAGGCTCTTGGAGCTTAGGAGCTGGAAGTTTCATTTTCCCAGAAATCTAAGTGTCTTAAAAATCTACAGTAAGTTTATTTAATAAACTGTTCCCTAATATGTTATATGAATATATACCTATGCTTTTCTAAACTATTAAACCATTTTTTGGAGGATGAGATGGTAAATATTCTAGAAGAAGGAACCTAAAAGAAATGTAAAGCCTTGAAATTGGTGTACTAATATTATACAGAATAAATTTTTTACAAAGGTCTTTGCCAAGTTTTTTACACAAGAATAATTATTAATAGAGGCAGAAAATGTGATGGAGTTCTGCTGTGGACAGCACAAACTGTTTCATTGAATAGGACATCAATAAACATAAAGAAGTTATGATATCTGCTTGAAAACAATTGGATAAATAGTTGACTATGTAAAGATAAACATAGCGTGGATATAGTTATTCTCAGCTGAGAAATTCCACAGCAGCAGGAAAAGCATATCTAAGACTGGTAACAAAAATTTTCAAATCCCATGTATTCTCGATTCTCCAGCTTCTCTACCATATTTGCTATACCAACCCCACCTGCATTTTGCAGTAGAAAAAGTTAGCATATTAATTGCATGCCAAAGGAAAAACAAAAAAAGGGAAAAGAAAATTTTAGCATTTTGCTTATACGAACTTCCATTTAATTAACATAAAATAAGAAAGCGATATATACCTAAACTGATTGCGCTCACAAAGATTGTCAAAGCCAGTATGAAGATAATTATGGATGCTCTGCCAAGTAGAGCTATGACCCTCCTCACCACGTGCTGGCCAGCAAAGGCAGCAACAGTAGCAACTAAAACAAAATACGCAGCTGCAACATACGGCAAAGTAGATGCTATGAGGTTAAATTGAGATAGTTATTAGAGTCAATTTTTATATCCTTTTAGGCCATAACCAGCATTAGTATTTGGTTCTACAATTTAATAATGAAACCTCTTCTGGTATCCAGAATTTGTTTCAGCATAATTATGTACTGTTACCTTTATTGTTACTTACCATATGGGACTGGGAAACGATTCAGAAGGTAATATTGAACAACTGACATGGACGATGAAAATACCATTGCAAAGGTTGATGTTGCGCTTGCTACCTGCTAATGAGAACAACTTCATCAAACTAATACTTATTTTGAACCACATATTACGGGACTATATTGTTCAGGACTGCAGATACAGTGCTCTAGTATCACTGATACTAAGGGTGGCCATTTTTCAATTACTTGAGTTAGCAATTGAATTCAGTTTGGGATATCCAATTTTATCAGTGAGTAATATGAAATCAGGTTAAACAGGGCGAAGATGAATCCAGCTGGCCTGGTCATGTGCGAGGCACCTGACTGATATCATATAATTCCTCTGCAGTACCATCAAATTTGGATTACACTCCAAAGACCAATTGGTCCAACGGCATAAAGGCCTTGATCCAGGGTTCGAGCCTCAGTGGAGGCAGGTGTGCGTGTGTGGTTCTACTTACCTGATCAAAAAAATTTGGATTACACACTCGCTCACTTAATTGGGAATTCAACTATCTTTCCCAAAGCCAATTAATTTTCATCCTCAATTGATGATGTAAGAGTGTTACAATAGTTCCAGAGCAGTTTGAGTGTGCTGGGAACTTAGTTTAGCACTAATTTTCTATAATGCGGAACTCTGATGAACAAAGAAGTGATTATAACTAATATCTGTAAATTTTCCCTTGTAATCTGTAGTATCCTTTATTTGGGTCTTCCTCTAATCATTATTTTTACTTAACCTCCCTGTTCTTTCTGAATCTGCTTTACAGTAGCAGATGCATAATGAGCAGTTCAAATTACCTGAGGAGGAATTCCCAGTTCAAGGAAAAGGGGTCCCAAGATGAAGCCTCCGCCTAGCCCAAGCAATCCACCCACCACACCAGCTACTATTCCACAGCAACAGTAAAGAAAAATCATATGTGCCTTCCAATTTGTGATTTCCTTTCCCCTGGACGCAATCACCCTAGTGCCTTTGTATAAGCATATGGCTTCATAAAGGGTAACAGATGCAGCAATTGGCACCTAAACAACAAAGGAATATTATGTTGAAAAGGTTTAGTCCTTCAGACAATTTGATATTTGATTTATAAAGCTTGGTCAGTCTGCAATTGGGTAATGGCATGCTGGTTTTAGGTAAAACCAGGATGACCTCGCAACTGAAAGATGATCACGGAATGTTTGTTTATCTAAGTGTTATGGAATATCTCAGGTGAGTGCCCCTAAAATGCCTAAGTTGGGAAATTGGGTGACTATAGTAAGTGCCTTCTGTTTAGTGTTTTCCAAGCTTGCTTATTTTCTTAAATATTGCCAACGCTTGAGATAATTAAGAGTAATGGTGAAAAATCTAAAGACAGTAGCTTAGTATTTTTTGTTAATTTCGTGTTTAACATAAAAGGGTCTAGAGATTAAAGTATAAACACCAAGATTTTCAACCAATCCATCAATTCGTAAGAGATATATTTATAACTATTATGGTAAAATTGAGATGTTTTATGGCATGTTTATTGAGATGATAATGAATTGCTTGTTTTGGTTGAAATTGTCCTACTTTTTGCACACTAATTATTAATTTGTAGTGGGTTAATATTTTCTTCAGCCACATTTTGAATTCTAATAGTCTTTTTTAATGCTTGATTAATTTAATACTAATAATTTGTATGGATTATTGACTACCTCATGCGTGAATTTATAATTTGGGCCTTTTTAATTTTGTTTTTACTAGTTGGCAGTAGTTGCTTGTTATGAAGTGCTTACTGTATTGTTTTTTAATTTTCTTCCTTGTACGAACAAATTGCTAATATAGTGATAGCTAGTGTCTGATATAGCAATAATGATGCAACATATTCCATGTGTTACATGTTATGTGTTACGCATTGATGACTTTTCATATGATTCATATAGACATCTCTAGAGCTATGACTACTATATGAGGGGAGAAGCAGCCCACAGAGGTCATCCCTGGAACTAGAAAAAACCAGCTAGCAGTTACTTTTGTCATCATCATCATTATCCTTGCTTTTTTCCAAATGTATGGGGTTACATGAATTATTTTTTTACATTCTATTATATCATACGCCGTGTCTCCTCTTATATTAATTTTTGAAGTCATTTTTAATTACTTCATTTCATGTTAGTTGGCCTTGCTATCTCTACCTTCTATGCAAATTAATCTTCCCTTTCTTATGAGTGCATCAACAGGTCTACTTTCTATTCGTCCATACCACCTAAGCCTACTTTCTCTTAATTTGTCAATAGTAGGCACTATTTCTAATCTCTGTCTCACACTTTGATTAGTAAATCTATATTCTCTAGGCACTCCTATCATCCATCTCAATATTCTCATTTCAGTTACATGAATATGTTGTTCTTGTTTCTTTTTTAATGCCCAACACTTCGCCCCGTATAAGATAGCTGGCCATATATTCTGTTTCAGTCTTACTCTTTCTTAACTCTTTAGTTTTTGTTAAATTTCTCCAAGTTTTTAATTTTGTTCCCAACCCTTCCTTATAAGTATCCAACAAAATTATGTCATCGACAAACAAAATGCACCATAGAATGTCTTCATGTAAATAGATTTAGGCTAAGTGTTGATCCTTGGTATAGTCCCACTTTTATAGAGAACTCTTTAGTTTCTCCACATACATTACGAAGCTCAATCTTTGTATCCTTATACATATCCTTAATAATATCTAGAAGATTTAAAGGAACTTGTTTATAATGTAAAGGTCACCAAATTATATCCCTTAAGATTCTATTATATGCCTAATCTAAGTCTATGAAAATGATGTGGAGAACTGTTTGTTTACTTCTACAATTTTCTATCAGTTGCCTAATAAATAAATGGCCTCTATCGCAGATCTCACTGGCATAAATCCAAACTGATTTCCGGACACTATAGTACTTCTATAACTCTTTTCCACAATTCTATTGTGTGACTCATGAATTTAACTCCTCAATAGTTACCACAATTTTATGTATCCACTTTATTTTTATATATTGGGACGATAGTACTTTATTTTCTCTATTCATTAGGCATCATTCCCTGTTTTAGAATTTTATTGTTATTCAATTCCTGCGTTTCTTAAAGTTCTCCAAGCTTCTATTGGTATATTGTCAGGTCCTACTGCTTTATTATTACCCATCCTTTTAAGTGCATCCTCTATTTCTCTTTAACTAATATCTTTTGATCTATATCCTTAATGCTCTAACTTGATCCATATCTCTAGTCACCTATCTCTACTTTTTGCTAATTATAAATTTCTTTTTCACTTTCCTTTGTATTCATTTTTTCATACACTATTTAAAGCAGTTTCTTTAGCTTTTTTTACCACCTTCTTAGCTTCGCTTTTAATATTTCATATTTTTTAAAGTCCTCTCGTTTTTTGATTTTTTTGCCATTCTTTAAAACTCATTCTTTTGTTGTGTATGATTTGTTGTACTACCTCACTTCACCTCCATATTTCATTTTTGATAACTTTCTTACCTTTAGTCTCTCCTAGTGTCTCCTCTGCTGACTTCCTTATATGATCTTGCAATTTTTGACCACAAATTATTTATATTTTGATCCCAATTCCATTGCTTTTCTCGTACTATTTGCTCTCTAGATGCTATCTTTCTATCTCCTTTCAACTATTTTCATTGGCCTCTTATTGCTTTCCGACTTTTAAGTCCTTTGATTGACAAGTCTAATACTAATAGCTTATGTTGGTTTGTTAAACTTTCACCAGGGATTACCTTGTCATCTTTACATTTGTTCCACTCCCATCTTCTATACAAACAATAATCAATGTGTTTCTTATTTATACCACTTTGAAATGTTATTAATGTTCTTTTTAAAAAAAATATATATTTGCTATGGCTAAATCATATGATTTTACAAAATATAAAAGTGTTTCTCCTTCTTCATTTCTTTCCCCAAACCATATCCTCCATGAATTCATTAAGGACATGGAATTCATGCACGTTCTCTCAATTCCTACATGACTACACCTATAAATAAACTTTCATGACTTGATATACTTTGTGTTATTCTATCTTGTGATTCTCAGAATATCGTTTTTGTGTTCTCATCAGCATAGGCACGTGTGAACGGTATTGTAGTATTCAATATCCTAACAACAGAATGTGACTGGTTTCTGGATATGTGTGCATGCAAATGTATGCGGTTGGTAATTTTCACAAAAGAAATGTGACTGTTTCAGGTTGGATATATTACCTGCAAGGAGTTCAATATCCAGAACGCGATGGAGCAGGTTACGGTATATGTCTGCATAAAGATTCAGGTAAATATTATGTTCAGTTAAAACATCAATCAACTTATGTATAGTAGCAAATAGAAAGACAGGTGAACTTCTTCTCAATGCTATGGAGTAGAGGTCCCATAAAACTAGAATACATTGCAGCAAATTAAAATCTGTTCACCTCAGTGGTTTGGAAGTACGGAACAGAGCAGATGGAAACTCAAAAAAGCTGGTAAAAACATAGCCAAATTACCTTCTTCCATAGTACAAGGGAGAACAATAACTTACCTTAATGATCTGAACAGCAAGGAATGCTATCCACACGAACACCAGCAGTGTTAACTCTTTCCAGTAAATGTTGTATATCAGGGGAACCTGAATGGAGATTATGATGACTCAAACAACAAGGAGAAACTATTGTAACAAAGTTGTAAAGAGGATTTTTATGAAGAAATTGAGAAATTCATGGGCTTACCTCTTCATCTGCTGAAGCAGCTGGACCACTTGGTAGTGGTTTGTATTCCTCTCCAGAACCATCTGCAATTCCAGAGGTTAGCATTGATCTATTTAATACTCTAATTTTGACTGTGGGATAGTTTGACTTTTCCCTAATGGTCTGGAATTCTGTTTACATGGCCATCAGAAGCATGGGAAATTTTTGTAAAATGATTTGTCCTCCTCATATAATGATAACTGTATTTTGAGAACTGGAGAACTCAAAATTGATTTACGAAATGCCGTTTCTCAGAGAACTTATTGTGACACTCTGCTACCAGATGATTTGACTGGGTTCCATCCTCTGTAATTTCTAGTTCACAGGTAACGATTTGTTCGGTTCTCAATTTATGGTATGGAAACATACTATGAAATGTAAGGTACATAGTGCTTTTTTTCTTGAAGGTTAGTGAAAGAATGAAGTTCCTCCTGCCATGGAGTGGACTTGTTGTACACTACACTAAGAATTGAACAAAATTAGGTTGAAGGTGTTTAATTTCAATCCAGTGTATCTGGTTTTGGCTCTCACTGTTCTTCTGGAAAATACTGGGAACAGTTTTGCTTATAGTTCGTAGCATCATAGTCCATCGTTGTGACTTATTGTCTTTAAACTTCCATAATATCATAAATTTGAGGTCAATCTCCATGACACAAGCTTGAAAATGGTTGAATTAGGATGAGTTGAAATATGATGTAGTAAGACAAGGTCAGCATCAGTCAACTTGATAATTGGGTGAATCTTTAAAAGTAGAGCTTAAATATTGGATTTTTAATTTTTTTGTTTCAAATTGAACATCTGATTTGATAATTTGGTCTAGAACAATTGAATTTGAATTATTATTCTAGAAAATGTTGTATATGATATTTAACCCCAAGGGGTTGGCTCAAGTGGATAAAGAGCTTGACCCTAGTGCCTAGCAAGCATTAGGTCTAAGAATCAAGTCCTCTTTGGTGCAAACAATTCTTTGGGTGTGTGTGTGTGTGTGTGTGTGTTTACCAACTAGGAAAAAAAAAGTTGTATATGATATTATCTAACATTTGGACTGTTTTTAAGTTCTGACAGAAGGATTGATTTTATCTGAATTCAACTTGTTACTTGCTAGCAGACTTCAATCATTAATGGATTTCTGGAAACAGACTGGGCTTGCTTGGGTTTTAATTCGATCTATTGAGACGCCTATTTCTTTCTTAATGCTCATATGAGAGGCCAAAGTATAAGGTGATTGATTTTTCTACTCCACCATAGTCCTATAAGGAGGAGAAATGTTATTCACACAACTAAGTTCATATGTTTTGAAATATATAAGTCTATTATTGTCCATTATTTCCATTTCTCACTGTGAAATTTCTATGTAGTTAATTTAAGTATTTACAAGTAAGTTTTGCTTTGAGGGGACAATCAAAAACTCACCAACTGGTTTGGATTCTGATTCCAGCTTGGCTGCTTCCTGAAAGTGACACGAATCTCAAACTCCTTATTAACAAGTCAGCGGCAAAGGAAAAATAAATCCGTTGAGATCTGAATAAATAGTAAGTGAAACCTACCTTCTTCATCAATGTCTCTTTTTTCCATGTCTCTATGCCTTTGAATAGTGCTTTAGTTGATGTACCTATCACAATTACATTTCACCTTCTTAGTTTCTCTGATAAGAAGAAAATCTAATGAAATATTGAAACTTGTTTTATTAATTTAACAAGAAAATCTGTTAGTAACTAGAAAAGGTGGTTCTTTGTATTGTTCTATAGACTGTTCAGACACAGATTATCACACACAAAAAAGAGAAAAAGGAAAGAAAAGAAAAAAGTGACCTTCAATATTGAGAACAGAAAACGTGTGGTGCGGGGATCTATCTTTGGCATGTAGGTTTTTGGGAAGACGTGTGGTGCGAGGATCTATCTTTGGCATGTAGGTTCCCTAGGCTTTTCAGGATTGCCTCGAACAAACAAGCCTTAGTGGCCGACTGTTATCAGCCTGATAGCGGAAGACTGTATTGGGATGTGAGCTTTCGAAGGGCTTTTCATGATTGGGAGCTTACAGAGGTAGCGGAATTTCTCTCCATTTTGTATAATCGGCGATAGAGGGAGAGGGGATAGACGAGATGGAGTGGACGGGATCCAAGAGGAGAACCTTCGAGGTTCGTTCCTATTATAGACTCCTCTCGGACTCCACGAGTCTCTCTTTTCCTTGGAAGGCTATTTGGAGAACAAAAGCCCTCGTAAAGGTGGCCTTTTTTACCTGGACAGCTACCTTAGGAAAGATTCTTACCATTGATAACCTCAGGAGAAGAGGTCGCATTATGATAAATTGGTGTTGCATGTGCAAGAGGTCAGAGGAAACAGTGAACCACCTTCTTTTACATTGCACAGTAGCAAGGGACGTTTGGTGTATGTTCCTGGTAGCGTTTGGTATGGACTGGGTGTTTCCCACATCCATGAAGGATACGATCGAGGCTTGGAGAGGGTGTACAGTGGACAGCCGAGTCAGAGATGTTTGAAGGGTCACTCCTCTTTGTTTATGGTGGGGTTTGTGGCAAGAGAGGAATAGGAGGCGCTTTGAGGATGTGGAGTCTTCTATTTGGTCTCTCAAATATAAAATTTTAACTCTTTTATTTTTTTGGGTATACGGAAAAAATTGTACATCGGATGGTCAAGTAGTGGACCTTCTTGATAGCTTTAGATTTTAGTCGGCCGGTTCCTGGCTCTTTGTATATCCTCGGGTTCGCTTCCCTTCGAGCGTCTTTCTAATGGAATTTTATTTATCAAAAAAAATAAAATGTTGAGAACAGAAAAATGATCGACTCTTTAATGGGGTGTAATGTTATGTTTCAATTTTGGCTTTGACAGAATTTGAACACATGAGGTTGCCTATGTAGAGCCATAACTCTTACCATGATCACTTAGGTGATAATTTAAAATTGAAACACTCTTTTTTCAACAAAATCCAAAGAAGATCATTTAAATATGGATTTCAGGAAAAATAAAGTATAGAAATGTAATAATGTTACTTTATTGTAAAGGTTATTAACTTTTAGAGATATCTTTGTGAAGAAATTGATGAAAATTTATGCAACACTATCATTTGTATGTACCTATGAAGAGGATGATGAGCAGAACAGTGACCATCCAATCAGCAAAGATTACATTGAAGGCAACTCCGATGCTGATGCCCAACATGAGCATGGGTTGAAAGAGCAATGCCAGGTCATAATCTATTAGAGGCATATCTAATGTTGGGTGTCTTAGTCTCAAATTGTAGTATACCGTTGATCCTGCTGCACCCATGATCATACCTGTGATCCCAAAATCATTACTGTTAGAAAGAATTATAAGAATCAAGTTTGTGGATAGTTAGACAACTTCATAGAAAAAAAAAGGTAATAAAGCATCAAATATTTTATTGCATGCTTGAAGTCATGCTAGCTGGGTTTTACACTTGTATGTACGTTTATATTTGGTGATTGCTTTCATGCATACATGCATGTATATTAATATCCTGTACTTTTTACCGCAGGAAAACTGTACCTACTCATTCCTCCATCCTGCATGGTGTATGAACGTGTGTATATATATATATATCATAAACTAACATGTATATATATATATGTCATAAACTAGTTGAACCCACAATAAAGGTATATGGAGATATTAAAGTTGGTAGAATTCATATATATATATATATATTTGAGATTTTATAATTAGTTTGTAGGAGTTACAGACATTTAGAAATGGCGGTAGAAGACTTGGGGTCGAAACCAATGATCAAAGTAAGCATTGGAACGAAAATTCCACCACCTCCTACGCCTCCAACACTCCCCAAAGCTGCACCAAAGAATCCAATTATCGACCCCACAACCAGTCTCCAACCAAACTCCATCTCCTGATCAAATTAACCAAAAAAAATTAATCTGTCAATAGATAATACCCACACTGTAGATGACAAACACAAAGGAAAGGTAGTAGAGAAAGTTAGAGACGCTTAAAGTATTATATATAAACAGAAATCTAGGACATCAAAATGTCGTTAAACAGTAGAGAATTAGTATAAGGAAGAGCAAGACTCACCGGCCACACATGTTCATAAGAAGATTTCCCACTCTGCCAGAAGAAATGAAGAACTCTGACCAAAAAACCATGTCTCATTTCTTTCTCAACCACGTATCCTGGCTCGGTGGCTCTCAAGAGTCTCTCTGCATTGCCCAGATCACTTGCCGTGAAGATGCTCCAACACACCACCCACGCTGCTGTTGCTGCAACTGCCTTGGCTCTCTGGTTCACCTCCATTAGAGCCATGTCGATCGTAAGATATTCTAAGAAGGAGATCGAGCTAGGTTTTTTTGGCTTGTTTAGAGACTTACTATGTGCTGTGTATATGCCTGTTCTTCGTTTTATATATCCTTCCACAAGCATGCAGGTGGATGAAAGGTTGGTTAAATGAGGGATGCACTCGTGTGTTGCTTGCTGTCTACATTTATAAAATCTCTCTCTCATTTTCTATATTTTGCATTCTCATCTCAACTTCAGTGGTACGACAAATGACCATTCTCATTCTGTTTGTATGATAGCAACCTTTTTTTTTATATATTTTTAATAAGTTATCATGGAACTGGACCCGGTAGAACTGGTATGGGCCGGGCGTGGATCACTAAATCCAAAACTTAACCCAAATATGTATTTTAACGTATTGAACAACTTTTGCAGTGTGCAAAAATCAATTTTCTTTTTTTAAATACGCATGTACTAGTCACACTTGTGTGCATGTTAGCGTAATATCATTATTATGCACTATTTTTTAAAGGTGACATGTATTGGCTCACCTACAGTCAAACAGATGTTTCATAGCTGTTTATGTAAATTGTTCGGATCCATTTATATGTACTAGTTCAAACTTGAATTAAAGTAGTAGTAAAAGAATAGAAACAATGGGACCAACAAAGTTATAAATAAATGAATAAGCTTCAAATTTTGCAAATTTAAATTCCGTACTGCTTTGTCATGATCTAAGTTATGTCTTCATTGATGTGTACAAAGTACTCTGTATACTGTGCAAATACGTAGATGGTTCCTCTTTTAACACCAACGTTTGAGAAAATTGAAATTGCAAAAAATAGCGGGAAGCATAAGTTTGTCGGCCTCCCTTTGGCCTTTACTTTACGTCGCCTCTTGGAAACTTCGTGGAAGCTGTTAAGGTTAACTTTTCGCTGGCCTGACCGTTTGATGATTCTGCTACATAGGACATACTCTCTCTTTCTAGTTTCTAGTCGCGACACTTGGGCCCACCTCTTTGAAGTATACTTATATATATATATATATATATATATAAGGATTTTATTTTAGGCCTTGAAAATGATATTTTGTCCGCCAAAAAGAGGAGTTTGGTTGAAAGAACTATTAGATTGAAGTCCCATTAAAAAAAAAACTACAGATTGAAGTGAAATACCTACTGAGTGGAATAATTAGAGTGATCAGATTGTACGTTTCTACAATTGCTTGTTGGTCTTTTCAATCAATGTAAAAAGCAATCTACTGTGGAAAGTGTGACCTTGCTTATTTTAGAAGACTAATTTTCGGATAAATTATTACATGTTCGGGAGTGCATGATCCGAACTAGTTACAGAAAGATACATAGTCAAAAAGATACAATTTTGATTGTGTGTTTTTTTGTGATTAATCGGGACCATATGGTCTCTTTGATTGTGTGTTTTTCTGTGAAAAACAAAATTATGTAATTTTGAATTATGTAATAATTTCTCTTGATTGATTTCGTGAAAATATAACTTAGAATCATGTAATAATTTCCCTTGAACGATTTCGTGAAAGCCTACCTTGTATTGTAGGTAACACCATTGATGATAGTAATGTAGCACCTTGTCAATGGTTAGAGGATGGGGTCAAATAAGTTACTCTCATACACCTTGGATTAGTTTGTTCTTTATTTTCTCAAGATTGTGATGTCCTTACCAATACTTTACAGTTTTGGCAACAATGGAAGCTTCAGTTTAGTTGATAGTGTCTTGGCATAAACAATATTTACTACCTTGAAGTTTAAGCTAAAAGTGTTGTTTCCATTGATGGTTTAGAATTAACAAGTTTCACTAGTTGTGGGAAATGACATTTTGAATGATGACAATTTGATGTCATGAGTACCATTTCAGACCTTGTTCTTCAAACAATGGATGTTATGACTAGCCATACATGCATCATTATCATCCTTCAGTTGTCAAAAAATTATTCAACTCTGTAACATGGATCGTAATTTTTATTTATTTTTTCACAGTTTCTATTGTTGCTCAATTAATTATTATGAATTTTACAACTAATGTTATGATCATTACTGAAATTTTAGCCTAACATTGGCTCACATTCAAGGCCATTATCACCCTTCAATTGTCACAAAATTATATATATATATATATATATATATATATATATAACACGTGTTAATATATGGTGTTATTCATTGACTGTTTTTACTTCTGTTTTTTTTTGTAACCTGGTATATAAAGCTAAAACAAACAACCAAATGGAATTTCCAGGAAATTTCGGAGCCGCAGCATACAAGTTAGGAACAGTAGTACTGCACGACCCGTTTATGAATTCGAATCCTAAAGGCTATTATGAAGTGAGGGCTACCCTAGTCAGCTTATTTGGTGACTTGTAGTTGCAAAGCTATGAAACTTCATGGTTGCTTCAATGGCTCTTGGCTTCTTCTTCATTATGATATCACATACACTTCCAAACAAGAACATATGATACTCCATCCTGCGGTACTACTGTGTTCAGTCCTATGAGAATCTTTTGAAAGAGATTCAATTCTCTGCCTTGGAGATTAGGTCTGAAATGAAAATTAACCAAGTTAGATGAGACTTAGGTATAATTGTTAAGCAGAATTGTTAAATCTGCACTTTTATATCTATTGGATGCATGTGGTACGTCTTACCACATGCACTCACCACATGCATTTTTATGGATGAGAAAGTGTAGTTCTGACAATTCTGCCCAACTATCATTTTTTCATGTGATATCTATTGGATGCATGTGGTAGGTCTTATGACATGCACTCACCACATGCATTCTATGGATGAGAAAGTGTAGCTCTGACAATTTTGCCCAACTATCATTTTTTCATGTGAAATAAATAACTTGAGCATATAAATATGTTAATTTATTGAGTTAGGTTTGAACTCGGCTTGATAAACCAACAAGGCCTTCGAGAAGGAGAAAAAAAAAACACAAGTTATTTGAGTTAATTCAATCTATTGTGACGTCTCACATTGGAGGAAGAAGTTGCTAATATTTATATGGGAGGATGTCTTCTACTTGTCTAGACACGTTTTGAAAATTGTGAACGCCAAGAGGGTGAAAAACATCTAAAATTTGCACAAGGTGGGGCAGGTCTTAACATATAGTAGCTGGAATATAAGGAGAGCGTGTGCAAGCCCATGAGGGTTAGCTGATGGGTCAAGGAGGGAGTGATTGTGATGTTTCACATTGGGTCCCACATTGGGAGGAGAAGTTGCTGGTACTTATTATAATGGAGGATTTTCCTACTCATGTAAACCCGTTTTGAAAACTGTGAGTGCCAAGATGGTGTAAAGCAGACAGTATCAGTATAGGGTGGGGGTGGGGGTGGGGTGGGTCTTGACCGTTGAGTTTGACACTTAATTAGCTTAGTTTGTCTCTTGCTTAGCTCAGTCAAAGATAGGAAAATGATTAAGTTCAAGCTAATCGAATCTATGACTTTAATTTGGCTCATTATTTTCAGCTCTCGGCATATTATATTTATTGTACAGTTGCTAAAAAATAAATCAAGTTACCTAAGTTAAGCTCTTGATTAGCTCAATGAAGACTCAAGATAAGTTGTAAAATAAAGGGTAAATTACACTTACCTTTCCTCTAGATTGGGTTTATTATATTCGCTTCCCATGTGTTTTGGCATATTACACTTACCATATTTGGTTTGCACGTTTTTAACAAATATCCCTTACCATTAGTGGCACTTACAGTCAGTGATGGTCAATGCTAATGTGACCAAATTTGAAGATTTATATAACAAAAATACCATTCATATTAGATAAATTACACTTACCCCCCTCTAGATTGGGTTTATTACATTTGCCTCCCCTGTGTTTTGGCATTTTACGCTGAAGATTTAATGCTGACGTGGGCAGTATTGCTAATTGATAGTGTCATTGATGATATGGGGTATTTGTTACAAATGTGCAAATCAGAGGGGGTAAGTGTAATATGCTAAAACATAGGGGGACAAGTGTAATAAACCTAATCTAGAGGGGAGGTAAGTATAAAAGGCATAAGCATAATTTCATATTTTTCGTTAACAACCATTAACGTCTATCATTAAGAGTCGGTAAGTGTAATATGCCAAAATACAGGAGAGACGAGTGTAATAAATCCAATCTAGAGATGAGGTAAGCATAAAAGTGATATAGGACAGAATTTTCGTTCACGTCGTTTTTACTCCACGAGACTCATATTTGATCAGAAACGACCCAGTAAGCAAAACCCATTAGAATTTGCTAGTGGTCCATATCATTTTATGGCTGAAAACATTTGTTTAGGACTTGAAAATCTTATTTTTTCTTCTTATAAGAAGATAGCTGAATATTTCGAGAATTTTGTTCATGGTCCAAACGAACTCGAAATTGGCTGAAGTTTAATATTTAGTAGTTTTTAATTATTAGGTTTCTTATTTAATTTTTTAAAAATATTTGGAGAAAATTTAATTTTTAGGAGTTTCTTGTGCTGTTAGTTTTTCTTTTATTTTTTAGGTTTTCTTATTTTGTTAGGATTATGATTTTACTAGTTCGCTTTTGTTTTTAGGTTTCCTTGTACTATTAGGATTATGATTTCTCTATTATAAATATATGTACTACCATGGGACAGAAATCAATCAATTAATTTATCAATAATATATCAATTGCTTTGTAATTTTCTCTTAACTTTGTGGATGCAAAGTTGTTTATCTTGTTCATGCGCGAACGTTTATACCTTCCGCTTCGTCAGTTGGTATTAGAGCCTTGATTTACCCCTACTGATGGCAATTGGTTGTTTTCGTATCACCTACTTTATCGATGAAGATCACATAGTGAAGGCCCTTTGGGCAGCCATACATATTTAAGAACGGTGATTTGATCAACTGTGTAGACAGACTGCTGGTTTTGGGATTAGTGGCAACCAAGTTCCAAGTCTAGTTCGAGATCATGTAGGAGTTGTTCCTCGCACCCAACCGAATATGGGTTATGTTCTTATACATCAACGTAGGCCTCCAGCCTATGCAGATTATTTCGATGAAGAGGAGTTTGGATTCAGAGGACTTGCAACAAATCTGCGTGATCGAGGTAGACCGATAGAATCTGTAAGTATCCAGATAATCGTGAGTTTAAAAGAAAACTTGATCCACTCACCTTTCATGTAAGTTTTATTATTGGGGAAGTCTTGGATTGACTTAAAGAAATTGAAGAATTTTTTTGAGTATTTTGATGTACCGAAAACAAGCAAGTTCCACTTATAACCTTCAAGTTTAAAAGATGTGCTTCAACGTGGTGGGATCAGACACAAACTAACTGGATAAGACAAGAAAATGTGTGCGATCGTGGTACAAGATGAAAAGGTTGATAAAAGTTAAATTTTTATCACCAGATTATGAGCAGATGATGTATAACATATATTAAAATTGCATGAAAGAGGATATGTTTGTCAATGACTGCACGAAGGAGTTTGAAAGTGATTTTGTTGAAGTCACTAGTTATTTTAATGAGGTTGATTGTGAAATCTATTGTTTCACATTTTGTAACGAAAGATTACAAAGAAAATGATTTCGACACCAAATTAGGTGATGATCGAATCAATGAAAATATCAAATTGCATGTCCAAAAAGAGGTGAAAGAATATGTTGATTTCAATGATAACTTGGAAGAACAATTAGTTGCAAAAATTACCTATGATTCCTTATTGTTCAATGAAGTCCAAGAGGATGATAACATGGAACATGGGGACACTTACGACATGGACCCATATTCAAGGAGTTAAGGTAATGACGTGACACACAAGAGTTTGAGCACACAATCAAATATGTTGAGGATGCTTCCATGGTTTGCACCAAGAACGAGGATGATGATATTATCCATGAGACCCCAGTTGATGGTTATTCCAACATGGATGCTCATTGTGAAATTATTCCAGTATGTTCCTTATTCACCAAAAACCTTGAGTGGCCACTTAAAGGTGGATAAAAAATAAACTTTATAGTTATCAGAATGATACAACCAAGCATTAAAATTTGGAATCTTGGCATTAAAAGTGAAGTTCAGCCATATGAAGTAGCAAGTGGTGTCGTTGAGAAGTTGAAAAAAATGAAAGAAAAATAACAAAAAATATTGAGGCAAGTTTATGAAGCTTTGAGATCAGGTATTAGGTGGTATAAAATTATGTTCATATTTATATATGATGAGTCGCTTTACTTGCAGCAAAACTCAAGGACGAGTTCTTTTAAAGTGGAGGGGATTGATGTAGGACAACTTTTGTTCACGTCATTTTCACTTCACGAGACCCGTATTTAATAAAAAACAACCCAGTAACCAAAACTCACTAACATTAGCTAGTGGCTCATGTCGTCTTATGGCTAAAACATTCGTTTATGACTCGAAAATAATGTTTTTTGTCCTATAAGAAAAGAGATATTTCAGGAATTTTGTTCTTGGACTAAACGAATCCGGAATTGGCTGAAATTTAATATTTAGTAATTTTTAATTATTAGGTTTCTTATTTAATTTTTTCATAATGTTTGAAGAAAATTTAATTTTTAGCAGTTTCTTGTACTGCTAGTTTTTCTTTTATTTTTAGGTTTCATTGTTATGTTAGGATTATGATTTCTAGAAGTTTCCTTTTGATTTTAGGTTTTATTGTACTGTTAGGATTATGATTTCTCTATTATAAATATATATGTACTCTCATAGGATAGAAATCAATCAATCAATTTATCAATAATATATCAATTGCTTTGCAATTTTCTCTTAACATTGTGGATTTAAAGTTGTTTATCTTGTTCGTACGTGAACATTCATAACTTCCGCTTCGTCAAAAAGGCATAAGCGTAATTTCATCTTTTTTTTGTTGGAAACCATTAATGTTTGATAGCGGAGTAAGTGTAATATGCCAAAACACATGGGAGACTAGTGTAATAAACCCAATCTAGAGGGGAAGTAAGTGTAATTTACCCTAAAGTAAATAAGTCAAATTTAATTATGTTTTTTTTCCTAGGTAACTTAATTATGTTTGGAAACTTGCTAATTTATTGGGGGTAGTTTAAGGCTAAAGTCTAAGCTAATTTATTGGGGGTAGTTTAAGGCTAAAGTCTAAACTTGGTAAGCTGAATAGTATAGATATGGTAGGATTATATATATATATATATAGAGAGAGAGAGAGAGAGAGAAAGAGAGAGAGAGAATGCTGAGTACATTTGTGACGATGCGAGATCAACTATTGATTATGTGGGCTCTCCATGGTTTAACGATTGAACTTACACAAGGTCGTGACTATGCTTAGTACAACTCATATATGTATATATAATAAGTTATTTGATCTTAACTCACAATAGGCTTGATATATAAACAAATATGTTTATAAGTTCATTAATTTTTCAAATTTGATTAATCAAATAAACTTTTCTTAATTTGTTAAGACACTTTCACGCTCACATAATATATTATAAAGTCTGTTTATCTTTTGAGGGATAGATCTCATTTAATTTTTTATTTTTTATTTACTAAAAGAGTGTTAATACGGGTTAATGATCATACAGATTTCTATAGGGTGTTTTAAGTTTAGATTGATCCACATTAGATCTGTACTCTTAAAAATAAAAAATAAAAAAATTGTGGCCTAGATTCAATCTTGATCAAGGGTTGGGAACATTTGGATCATTTGAATTTGCACTCCTAAATTCCCTTCTTTGTTACTCTTTTGAGAGTAGTACACAAATCATTTTATGAAATTTATAGTATTTTGATAACAAAGAGGAAAATAGAAGGAAAAAAAAAATACATTAGTTAAGAGAGAAACTACATAATAGTGTTAACTTTTTATCATCTTCGCACAACAAAGAAGGGCCAAAAAAAAAAAAAAAAAGAATTGGTGATGGTAACTCTCTCTCTCTCAATGGTGTAAAAAATAAAGTTACATTTTATATAAACAAGAGAAAAACATGTATCACCATTGGTAATAGAGCAGAAGTTATCAATGTTCGCGTATGAATAAGATAAACAAGTTTGAATCCACAAAGTTAAAGAAAATTGAAAAACAATTGATATTATTGATAAATTGTTTGATTAATTTTTGTCATATGGTAGTACATATATTTATAATAGAGAAATCTTAATCCTAATAGCATTAGGAAACCTAAAAATAAAAATAAACTTGTAGAAATCCTAATCCTAATAGGAAAATAAAATCTATTTCCAAAAGTATACTAAAATAAAAAAAATTTAGTACCCAAAATTAAACTTCTCTAAAAAAATATTAAATATGTATGATACATATATAATATGAAACTTACTAAAACTGTCTTATATCAGTATCCCCCACTTCAAAAGAACTTGTCCTCGAGTTCAGCTGTAGATACTCATCATATACGAGTATGAATAATATTTCAATCCATTGAGGAATTAACCTTGATACTTTGTAAACTTCTTCAGTCATGATAAGGAAAAATTCACACTTTAAAAATAACATGGTCTGCTTTTGTTTTGCCTCCCTAATTAGCAAAATTAAAAGGTTATCCAAATCTATAGACATTGAATTGTCCAAGATAACTATCATATTTTGAATATATGAGAAGTTGGAACCCATTTGATCACCCATAGGCCAATTATATTTATCACCTAATGAAAGTTACTGGTGTATAAAAATTGAGGTGGAACATGTAATTTTGAAAGAAACCCAAGCACTTGATTTGGAATTGTTGATGGGGTCCATTGTGATGAGACTACCGATAACATAAGGTTCAGTAAAATTCTTAACCTTAATATTGTTCGTAACAATTGTATTATCTCCATCCACCGTGTCACCAAACTGAGGATCGAATTCTTTCATGCCGTCTTGGACTTTTAATTTAGAATTTTTATTGAATTCATTTTCTACCTCATGATCCTCTATATCACAACATTCGGTGTCTAGATTTCTCAAATCATCAGTGATACTTTCAAAGTGGGTCTCTGAAATTGTATTGTTGAAATCCCTTTCAAATATATCATTTACCGCAAAAGCATAGGCAATTTCATTCTCTTCAATTACAAGAGGTGAAACAACAAAATTTTGCTTTTGATCCATCTTAATAAAATCACTCGTTGCTTGAATAAAATTACCATCAAACTCCTTCATGCACTCGTTGATAGATCAACTTTCTTTCTTGCAATTATGATATTTGTTGTACATTATCTGCTCATAATCTGGGAGTAGGAATTTAGTTTTTATCAACCTTTTTATCTTGTACTACGATCGCACACGTTATTTTCTTTGCCTCATTCGATTAGTTTGTGTCTAGTCCCACCAAACTGAAGCACATCCTTTAAACTTGAAGACTACAAGCGGAACTTATTTGTTTTCGGGTACATCAAAATACTTAAAAAATTCTTCAATTTTTTCAAGCCAATCCAAGACTTCCTCAATAATAAAACTTCCACGAAAAGTGAGTAGATAAAGTTTTCTTTGAAACTCACGATTGTATGGATATCTACAAACTTTGTCACGTTTACCTCGATCACATTGATTCTCCGCAACCCCTCTAAATTCAAACTCCTTATCATCGAAATAATCCTCATAGGCTGGAGGCCTACAGGAATATACAGGAACATAACCCATGTTCGGTTATCCACGAGGAACATCGTCGGTGCGAACCCGAACTAATTCACGAGCCTGGTTGCCACCAATCCCAAGTACAACGATAACTTGTTAGAGATCCTACAACATGCGTTCCATTCGTCTAAACTGTTGTTCCCAAGCTTGCATGGCTGCCCAAGGGGCCTTCACTTTGCGATCATTGTCAACAAAGTGGGTGTTACCAAAACAACCAATTGTCATCAGACCAGGGTAAATCAAGGCTCTGATACCAATTAACGGAGCAAAAACTATGAACGTTCGCACACGAAGAAGATAAACAACTTTGAATCCACAAAGTTAAAGAAAATTGCAAATCAATTAATATATTATTGATAAGTTGATTGATTGATTTCTATTCTATGGCATTATATATATTTATAATAGAGAAATCATAATCCTAACAACACTAGGAAACTAAAAAGAAAAGAAAATTAGTACCCAAAATTAAACTTCTCTAAAAAAATATTATATATATATATAATATGAAACCTACTAAAATTGTCTTATGTCAATTAACTTAGGTGTTATGATAACCTCTCATTTTCAAGAGAAAAGGTATATTGGAAGCTTCCTCTCTCATTGGAGAACATCTACAATACACCTTAGTGTAAATACATCGGATGAATCTCATTCGTATGTGTTTAATACGTACCACTCTAACTGCTAATAGTCAAAAAGCTATGGAAAATAGCTATTTTGCCCTTCAAGAGCTTCATTTCTCTTTGCTAATTACGACCTCGCATGGTCAAGCACAAATTTATGACTATGTTATGTATATATGTGTATGTGTGTGTGCGCACGCGCGTATCTTGTGTATATATACATGTATATAGTACTCCCTTCATTTATAATGCAACTGAGACTAAGGTCTTGACAACAAGAAAAAAATGTTTGTATCAACTGGATTTAGCATTCCAATAGTTGAATAATAACCTATGCTTGAGTCGGTAATGCATTGAAAGATTTGGTCGATTTTAAGTCTCTTTTCATTTTATTTAGGGAAAAAAAAAGAAGTCTCATATCTTGTTCGATTGCTAGCATTCTATCAGTATGTGGCCGGACAAAGCATTTGGGTTGGTGATGGTGGTGGAAGTGGTGGTTGTGGTGGAGAAAAGAGAGAGAACAAAGGAAAGAACAGAGAGGAGGAGGAAGAGAGATGGTTGTGTCGGTGGCTATGGTGTGCTTTGGTTAGGGGTAAATGCTTAGGTGACGAGGAGAGGGAGAAACAAGAAAGGAAAGAAATGGGATAATTATTATCTTTTGAGGGCAAATTCGTCTATTTAGAGTATCATATTTTTTAACTTATTATTATTAAAATAGTGGACAAATTGTTTTAACACTTCCGTAATTGGGCTTTAATTGTGCACGAAGAATAGTTGTTATAAAATAAGGGGTTAATTTTTTAGATTTGGTTGACTTGCTCGAGATTTCATCTTGTTAGTTGATTGTGAACTCAGTTAAAAAATAAATTAAAATACCAATAATACCCTTGTAATAAAATGACAAAATTTTCATTTGTCATATAATAATAGTTTAGAGGTTGGCGGGTTGGTTTAATGAATTAACTCTCTCTCTGTGTTGTGTATATATATATATATAGATTTATATACCCAAAATAGTTGCCCATCCCACTTCACAATGGCGGTGGCAGCGAAAACAGAGTAACCAAAATCAACGGCAGTTAAAGAGAAATCACCGACCATGACCCCCAGCACCACTGTTCAATTCCGGCCACCACCAACTCCATTCCCGAGCCATCATCGAAAAGTTTAATAGACTCTAGAACCTCGCCGGAGGCGGTCTCACGCCCCTCGCGCGCCGCCCCAGCGCATGGGGTTACAACACTGTTCATCTTCATTATCAAACAAAACCATAAAATCACCTCTGCAACCTTTGTTCGTGACTACTCCTTCGGCCATTGTTCCGGTCTTCTTTCAACCACCAAACACCGCCTAATCCACCCAAAATCAACAACCAAAAATCTCTCATGTATCTCTCTAAAACTCAATGCGTGTATATATATATATATCTGCATATGCAATCACCTCCAAAAACTGAAAACCCCAATCACAAAATCACCAATTGCCCCTTTTGCAATACCGGACAAACCAACACCCGCAATAGATCTACAATGTTTATATGTGTATATATATATATATTCAGTGTTCAAATCATACGAAACCACATTTATAGATTTACAGTATTCCACCAATCCATGACACAAAACCAGATCCAATTCATGTGATTCGGAATCCCTCCCTCGATCTTCATACTCAATTAAAACTCCAAACAACAAACAATCGGTGGAATGAATCTAAGACTTTGGTGTAATAATCAAGTTGATTGGAGAGAAAAAATCAATTTGGGAACAATGTTGTCGCTAGTTGGTGGTGGCTTT
The DNA here is from genome assembly GCA_026545225.1 of Cornus controversa. Taxonomy (NCBI): domain Eukaryota; kingdom Viridiplantae; phylum Streptophyta; class Magnoliopsida; order Cornales; family Cornaceae; genus Cornus; species Cornus controversa. The sequence continues at coordinate 116,640,971 of CM048845.1, read as the reverse complement.
GGCGTTCGGTGGTGGCGGTGGTTGTGGCTTTGGCGCATGTTGGCAGGGGCTGGCTGTGACGCGCTGTGGTGATGGTGGTTGAGGTTTTGGTCCACGGTGGCTGGCTGGCTGTGGCACACTGTGGTGGTGGTGGTTGAGGTTTTGGTGCACAGTGGATGTGGCGCAATGTGGTGGCAGTGGAACTCAGCGGTGGTGAGATTATGGAAAGGGTTCTAATTTCATTTGAGAGAGAGAGAAATATTTAATTTTGAATTTGTTACATCAGCATGATGCATGCAATAGGAGGGATATAATGGTAAACCATTTAATACAAACGTCTCTCAACTCTGACAGGGTGTCGTGCACAATTAAGCAAACTTGGCATTTAATACAAACGTCTCTCAACTCTCACAGGGATGTCGTGCACAATTAAGCAACTTGGAGAGTGTCGGAACAATTTGTCAGGTATAGAAGTAAATTCACCCTAACTTTTAACGTGAGTAATTAGGCAAACATCAGGTCATCGTATTTAACCCTAAAAACTTTCAGGTAAATTTTGGTCATCAAAACTCTCGCATCTTCATTTCCACTATGTTAAATCCATTCACGAACTTCAGCATGCAACCCTTTTTCCTAAAATCCAGAACGCAGAACAATCAGCCAAGCTTCTTTTATATGCCAACCAAATAACAAGATTGAAGGTATAAAATGGGGCCCAAAATTACTTCACAAACAAAAGAAGTCATAGGATTACTAATAGTAGCATGAAATTCCTTCTGTTTATTTCAAACATCAGAAACAGAAGTACAGAACATAACAAGATATCCTTGCACAGCCCAAAGTAGAGTATTCTAATAACATAAACATAGGCTTTAATAAGAACAGCAAAATAATAAATTGCAGAAAAAACACCCCACAGAATCCTGGAGCTCCGAGCCACTTCTGTTTGAGCTTGATCAAACCACCATAGAATCGCTTAGTACTCGTACTCGTGAGAATGTGATCTCTCTGAGTGCCGGTATTCACGATCCGAATCTCGAGTTCTCTCTCTTTCACGTGGTTCAGATGTTGCTCGATCATAATGATAATTATCCTCATTTTGATCGTATTGATCATCATGATCAGAATTATCATAGCGGTCTTCATCACCCTGGACATCCAAATTATCATACTTGTGATGTCTGTGGCCGCGTTCAGCTTCTGCATGCCTATGCCTATGTTCAGGCTCATCATACCATCCAGGATCCTTCTCTGGCTCAGCGTGTTCATAAGGCTGTTTGTCATGCTCATGATTTGACTCCACCTGGTCATAGTCATTATTTCTATCACGGGAATGTCCACGTTCACGGTCCGGGTCCCCGACTTCAAAATCCCTATCCCTCTCCTTCTCTCGATGGCGATCACGATTACGGTCACGGTCTTTGTCTCGATCACGCTCAGAGTCCCGACCACGGTCTCGAGCTCTGTCGCGGTCTCGTGCTCGGTCACGACCTCGGTCTTTCTCCTTGTCCCTGTCTCTGTTTCTGTCCCGATCTCTGTGATGCCTATCATCTCTATGATCACGATCTCTTGGTCTGTCATGAGAGCGTTCACGAGACCTTTCCTGTTCCCTCTCTCTGTCCCTTCCCCTTTCTCGGGATTTTTCCCTATCCCTGAAACATTGTAATTCAACAGCAACCACATTTATCATATGCTGACATAAGTAAGACATATAGATGCTCTTGTAAAACCTCCATATTATAATCTAAATTCCATGGAGAAGAGTTACCTAGGTATTTGCTTCAATCTATCAAATTTTCTCAGTATAGCATTGTTTAACATGCAGACAGTGTGCAGTGAACAAATTATAATTCCTGTCAACTGTAATGAAGCAGTTCCTGGACTGAGGAACTCATCCCCTCTATAGTCCAACCAGTTTGTGTAACCAATTTTTTTTTTTTGACAAGTCAGTTTATGTAATAATTTATATCCTTAAAAAAGCTTTTATATTTAACCATAGACAATAACATCTTAACTATGCGAAAGATGAGCGAAACAATCAATGGAAATATTACCTGTCTACATGCCGGTCTTCTCGTGCCCTTGGCTCCTCGGACCGAGGTGGCCCTCCTGATTGTTGTTGCTCTCTGAGCATTTAAAAAGGGGCCAAAACATATTACAATGCTTTACAAGATCATAAGACTCTCAAAATTAATAACACAGTGGTGCCAGGCCTTTTAAGGCACCCCATAGTCCACCATCGATTGAGCACATGCAGTCTCCCGCCGCACACGCACTTAACCATGTGATGTGAGAGCCGGCCATAGTATTATTATCAAGTGAACAACAATCCCAATGGAGGAGAAATGACAAAAAGAAAGTTGATCAACTACACAGTTGATTTTCATCATAATTGGTGCTTTCAGGTTGCAGTTGTTTTGAACCATTTTGCATCCAGATGAGCAAAGATGGAGCAAGCAGTGTTTATGTCGATTATTTAATGCAAATGGCCTTTTCTTAGTCAAGGTGATTGTTTAATCAAAGGATGATTCCTTGCCAAAAAAAAAAACCAGGCAAGCTGATAAGATTCTGGCTTTTCGTAACCAATTGACTCCGAGGAAAAACATGACATGACATGCAATAAAGGCCACAAACACACTTCAGAACAATGCACAATTCACTAAAGCTGATGGTTTCATTGAGCACTCATAAGCCAGAATATATACAAATTTCTTAGTGGTCGAGGGATAGATAGAACACAAGCAAAAAGATTACAAACTTGTGCCCAAAGACTCCATGCGCAATTTTGGTGTCTATAGAAGATATAGTTTCTTTTTGATGGTTTGAAGTTCAAGCAGGTCATGAGGTAGACCACATCAGTCTCATTGGTAACCCAAGTTTCTCCGCCCTTATCTAATTTTAAAGCCATAGATGATTCTCCCACAGATGCAACAAATACAATTTTGAAGTGATGAATTATATTTTCACAAATCGTCTTTTGCCCAGTTTATAATCGTATTTTGCATCATCGTTCCACAGATCACTTGAGAGCTTTATCGTCTATAAGTTACTCAGTGGTTGAGTAATCAAAATTAGCAAGAGCGAAAGACCATTAGAAACTGTGCAATAAAAAATATAGTAGCCTTTTGATATATTTCAGACTTTCAAACAGGTCATGTGGTATAACTTGTCGAGGTCAAACAGTGAGGTGAAAATAATACCAGAGCAGGTCCAAAAGAATCTTGAACTCTTAGTCAGAATACAGGTCCAAGATCTGCAGGTTAACTTGTGAAAGTTTAGGCAATTTAGCACCTATATTTGGAGTGCAACGCAGGCGCACAGGTTTAGAGGTCAACTGGAACCCAACCCAGGCATTATTTTTCAGCTCAGGTTAGGCTCAGTTGATTGTGTTAGATTCGGGTTGATTAGGTCATTCGCTAGAGTTGGGCTGGTCGGGTCACACTCAGGCTGCCCCAACACCTCTGCCCAAGCCCACCCATATTGGTGTAGGCCTGAAAATTTTAAACACAAGCCCAACTTGAGCATCAAAAAGAGCTGCCAAGCCTGTTTAAAGACCGGTTTGGGATTGGGTTGGCGCCTGCAGTCCCCAAGTTGCATCTCTAACTTCAAAAGGGTTAGATATGCCAAAGTGCCATTAACTAAACTCAATACAAAATTTCATTTCATTTATTTGATGGATGTATCACAAGGGAAAGCCAATAAACCAAGATCTAAGCCACAGGCTACTGACACAATCACACGCACATTACTTTAGAGAATATAATACAAATACAGTAACCTGGATAAATCCTTTTTTACTATTACTGAATTAGTATAAAGGGAAAAGGCTACAAAACCTCAATCCAAACAAGCCTTAATCACAACTAGGGTGTCAATATGTACCCAATCTGCCCGATTACTGGATTTGGTTTTGGGTCCAACATTACACATTGGACTTTTTTAGCATAAGTCAGGATAATTTAAGGAAGCCTCAAGAAACGGGTTATTGATGCTACAAGAACTACTTTCTTCTATTGCATTAAATTAGCAATGTTCCTCAAAGCTAAAGAAGAAAAATAGGTTACGCAAGATATAAAAGAAAACCAACCGGATATTTAACATCAGGAGGTATCTATCATCGTCTCTTTATATATCCTACTATAATTTAGATTTTTCAATGGCTTCTTTGTAACTCAAACCAATATATTGGATGTATAAAAAATTACCACATTTGCATAAAGAAGAGGGAATCTGAACTAATATGTAAGTTGTTTCATTTAATAAATAATCGTACTGAATATACAGACACTACACTAGGAAGTTTGAGTAGACAACACGTTTTTGATGCTTTACACTAAATTTTGGTGTTTGAAATAACAAATTTAAAAAAACATGTTTTGGTGGATACCCAACAACAGTATCCCACAGGTAATGAGATTGTTGGGGTCGTTGAAGGTTACACAAGTACTAGAACTGGAACCAAAACCATAGTTGTCAAAGGCGCGCCTCGGGCTCAAGGCTCAGTAGTTGCGCCTGGACCAAGGTCAGGCCAGGCCTCTTCAATCAGGCGCGCGCCTTTGCATCTGAGGCCCCAGGCGCAAGTTGCGCCTCAGGTGCGCCTAACATAAAACACTTATTTTTTTTCCCTACTTGTTAGCATGTGATGTATTTTTGTGTTATGGTGGACTCTAACTATATAATACAATCTCTAACGGTAAAAGAAATAAAAATGGTCGATCGATAGATTAGATACAATCAGTCAATTTAAGGCCTTTTGGAAGTTTCATAGTGGTACGAGTTCTCCTGCAACTTCTTCTTCTCTATTTTGTGTTTCTTTTTTTTCATCCTTATTGCTCTATTTTTTTATTCTCTATTCACTTTTTTTTTCTTTTTATGGTCTTTCTGTTCTTTTCTCTCTCTTTCTTTTTTTTTTTTAAATATTTTTATGAACTCTTAATTTGTTTATGTTTTGTAGTTTATTTCTCTAATGTGTATAAGAGTTGCTAAAGCATATCATGACAAAACACACTGAAAATCCTGAAATTGGAATATTACGTATTCTTATTTTGTGGTTTGATGTTCTCATTCTTTTGACTAAAGAGTAGTTTGAGACTGTTGAGTAACTGTTGCTGCTAGCTTTGTATTATTGGCTATAAATTTTATTTTATTTTGAACTTACGCCTCGCTTCAGTCAGGCCTACGCCTCGCCTCGCGCCTCGCGCCTCAGGCTCCAGGAGGCCTTAGCGCCTTTTTGCGCCTTGAGCCTTTAACAACTATGACCAAAACGGAAAGGAACCAAAACCAAATATTAAAATAGAGTCTAGTTCTAGGTACATATGGAGCTGAACTGAAACCACCAAGCAACTAATACCTTTAATGCCAAAAACTGGGAAGAGAAGAAAAGGAAAGGAAGAAAAGTGTTAAAAAATCGAGGGAATGAAAGGGAAAGAGGAAAGACATATCAGAGAAGGAAGTCATTCCCAGAATGAAGACTCTACTACAACCACCCCAAGATCACAGGGCCAAATATGATTTGATCCATTACTAGTTGAGTCCAGCACCACCGGAGAAGAAAGCACTACACAAATTGACAAAATGGACAGGGGGAAACAGGTTCTGAAGTAAACGAAAGGATAGAAGAATGATAAGTTTATTTAAAAAATGAAACTACTACAGTTATCTACCCCCTAATTTGAAGGGCCTACTGAGGTATGCCTCATCACTGGTCGACTCTTGCACCAAGAACAAAATGTACTGAAATTCCATATCTCGGTCTCTCGAGTTGTATGCAAAATTGTTTTTAGCCTTCATATGGAAATAAAATTCCAAAGGTTTGCATACTTTCTCAAAGTTACTCAGTTACAGTTATTTTCTATTTAAATTATCATTCTCTAACATCCATATCAATAAATTTCTTACTGCATGCAAGAGAATTCACGAGTCTCTTCCATCATGTATAGAGGCTAGGGTAAATGTAGCAAGCAGACCAATTACCTCCCGGAGTATTTCTGGTTTACTTCTTCGCCTCCAACCCTCGTTGTGCCAAGTCCCCCACCAAGTCTGCGAGGTCGCCAGTTTGGCACAGTTCTACCACGTTCAACATCCACAAGAACCCTTCTATTATCAAGCTTTTTCCCATCAGCTTGTTTATATGCAGCTGCAAGACATACACATGCACTCAAAGACCAAATACAAAATATGTCGGATAGAAGATCAATACATTAAATAGATTATAAGAAACCTTTCATATCCCGTGTATGCATATACTCAATGAAACCATAGCCTCTCGGTTTATTTGCAACTTTGTCAGTAATCAATCGAATCTGAGAAAAAGATAATAAGCAACAGTTACAGAAGAAGAATCAAATCTGAAGAAAAGAAACAGAGTGTCACTACAGATGCTAATTAGCTTTACCAAGTGAGAATTCTATTTCAAAATTTAGAAATGATAAATCCTAATGGCACGGCAGACAGGCACTATGCCTCATTAGCCGTGCTCACCTTAAATCAAACAGCTTCCCCAGGCGAGATGCATCACCACCACTGCTAGAGTTGCAGAAAAATTGATGTAGTGGCCAATTTACAAGTTTTTGAACATACAAACCTCCCCTTACCAGGGAAATGTACTCTAATAATAAAGTAATTATAAATAATATATGAAATACCAGGGATATCTTCTCAACTGCTGATATGTTTTTGACACCCTTTAAAGCCAAAAGTACAATTTTAGTAGCAGGAACAGCACGTACTACAAATCAAAATAGAAGAGAAAGAGATGCTAATACTCCCGATATATTTTACCCAATGAAGGAAAAAGTTGGCAGTCCCCTTTTGTCGCTTGCAAATAATGGCCAAAAAGGCACAATGCATCACTGCTCTGCTTAACTTAAAAGTTCCCAGCTTTGTTTGCCGTGCAGGATGAAGGACCATATTTAAAGTTGGATTGGTAGAAAATCTATGAACCGAGAGTATCATTTGTGGTACAAAAGAACCACCCCTTACCAGGAATGTTGCTTATATGATGAATCTAATACTAGAACAGCACCTAGAACTTAATACAATACCCAAGCCCAAAGAAGATGTTCAATCCAACTGTATCAGAGAGAGTTACCATGGGATAAAAGAAACAAATCCATAGACTACCAGAGGCATAGAGGCAGTGATACCTGTGCAATTATTACCAGCTCAATTGACCCTCCACCAGTTATGTTTCAGATCAAAAATAAGATCATCTTCCTTTTAAACTTGTTACAATTGCCGAATAAAGAACATGGACTATGCATCATTAGTTGTGCTTACCATCTAAGTACAACATTTGACAACTTCAACAAATAATTGCAATGAAGTTTGCCAAAATGGAGAACATATAAACAAGTATTTGCCAAACAAATCACCAAAATATCAGGGGTCTGACTGGATGAACAAGACAAATCTCAAAAAAAGTTTAGCGGCCAAATATTTCTCTTTAACTGTACTTTATATTTCAGATAACAAATATAAATGAACTTGACCAAAGGAATTTTATATTTCAGATAACAAATATTAATGAACTTGACCACAGGAATATTTTTATTTGTAAGACTCCCGAGGAAAAGGGTTTTGTTTCAATCAAGATAAAAGCCTAAAACAATATGTTGACATCTTTAAGAAACCTAAGTCATTGTTTCATAGCTATTCAGGTTCAATTTTTTTCTCTATATATAAAAAATTGAAGTTACTACTGTGACAAAAAAATGAAATAAGAACAATGAAACTAATATAATATTTCTAAGAAGAACAAATTGTGATATATAACAACTCAACAAAGTTTTTTCAAAAAATTTGGGAAAAAGCAAAATGTAAATATATAATACTAAAAAAAAAATTAGAGATAAAAATATAAAAAACAAAAGCTTGAAAATAGAGCCAAAAATATAAAACTTCTGGAAAAAAAAAAAGAGAGGGAAGAATAATGCCACCACATAAGTGAACTCTTACCAAATCAAAAGACAATAACCTGAGCCCCACTCGGGATGCTCTATAATACCTACCCGCTTGATAGGCCCATATGCGTCAAACTCCCTTTTGATCCTGCTCTCAGTGGTTTCATAATTCTGAAAGCAGAAAATTTGTTAAATAATTAATATTTAATACCAAGCAATATCTATATATATATATAAATACATATTGGATAGAAACTAGAAAATTGATAAATAATGGGACAATATCACTCACAAGCCTAGCTACAAACAATGTCTTGTATGGATCTCCAGAAATATTTGGATCATTATTATGAGGATCATCTGCAAAGAAGAGATATAAGAACAAAAACAATTAAACTGTTAACTCCATGATATCAATTTCACTAGTGTATAATTAGAAAAAGGGTGATATGCTTAGTCACATTTCTCAAGCTCCTCAGTAGCCTTTTTTGCCCCTTCCTCTAGCCGTAACTTGTGGATTCTAGCCCTTCTTTGTGCCTGGATCCACCAAAAGGAATCAACAAAGATGTATAGAGTGCAGAATTAAGTTATCCCCCAAGTAAAGAATGCTTGAGAGACCCAGACAATCATGAATCATCCACTCACTCCTAGTTGCAGTTTTGATCCCATACAATATATATATGTGTGTGTGTGTAATCCATACAACATATTGCAGAACATCCTCTAATGGTGTGTAAACATAATGAAGGCCAATCAAGTTAACTGATAGAAAATACTGATTCAAAATGCAGAAATCAATTAAAGTTCTGTCATAAGTTATCTGATAGAAAATGCTGATTCAAAAGGCAGAAATCAATTCACATTCCGCAACTTCTATGGAAGAGTGTGATTTTGGTGCATCGGGATGTCAATTGTTGTATCGTGTATCTTGCAACTTATTTTCTAAATTCACCAAAAGCAAATATGCTTGAAGTAAAAATACAATTATTACATATCCTTTACCACACTTCATGGTTGCCCATTGCCGACCAAGGTCTAGGTTATACTTCTTAATTATTACAAATTCTCTGGAATGAAGGCAGTGCTCTTGTAAACTATGGAATGAGGGTCTCATAAGATCATTAGAAGCATAAAAAAAATTCAAGGTAGAAAATCTAGTGAATTTTGCGTGATAAGTGCCACCGCTGTTACAAAGATGTGTCCAATTTAAGAGTTAAAACTTAAAAGGGTTAAAAACTATTTAATAAAAAAATTAAATCTTCTTATAATGGTATGCATAGTGCCAGTAATTTCCAATGGGGAAGTACAAGAATACATATAATTCATGTTAATTATAGGTCAGACAACATCCATAAGACATCTTCCTTGACATGGTTTGCAAAAGCCATTAGCATTAGGAAATAAAAATTAAATATGAAAATTACACCATATAAAAAATGCTCCCATGAACGATCACATATATGTTACTCTCAATCAAAAAGAAAACAGATCAATATCTGATTCAAATCACTAAGTATGCTTGATGCAGAAGTCAGGATCTTACAGAAGTTTCAGCCTCTTGGACTGGTGGAGCATATTCAGGATCTCCTGGCTCAGCGAAGTTACTGACAAATTGTGCCATTCCTTTGAAATAAAAGAGGGGAAAAAAGAAAATAATTTTAGAGCTATATGGAAAAGCTTAATGTCGGGTTGATAGTGACAATTCAACTCCTGAAGACTCACCTGTATATGGTGGGCATTTTCTCTTCTCTGGAGGTGGTTTATACTCCAATGGAGGTCGAGGTTCAAAAAGCTTCAGAAGATTGGCTGTCAAACCAGTGGGATGACTTTGCCCAATCTGCATTTTGGAAAAAGAAAGAAAAGAAAAGAACAAATTATATTGAAATAACCATTCGGAAAGAGCCAAAAAACTACATAAGATATAAGTAATGTTTAGTAACCTAGTCCAGTAACTCCAGTCATCCTTTATATTTAATCATCCCACAAGACTATACAGGTTCCCGTATGTGTATTTGGTTGTCTACAATCAGAATGGGGTTTTTCAAACTTGCAAAATCTGCAATCTACAAGTCTTAAAGGAAAGACACTCAAAATAAAAAATGCTTTATGTCCATCTTAGATATTGTAAAATCAGAGAAAAACACCAAGGGCTGTAGCCTAGTGGTACTTCCTCACCTTCTAAATCTGGTCAAGGGTTCAAGTCCCACAGGGGCAAAGTGAGGGTGTGAGTTTCTTACCAATATTTTAAAAAAATAAAAAAATCAGAAGAAAAAAAAAAGTTAAACAATACCAAAACATTACATCATTACCCTGTTCGATTCTGGGAAAATATAATTCAACTCAGTAAATTGAAGAACAACTATGTGGCTAAAATGAGAAGAGCTTGTGGCATTCATATGCAACAAATAACACGATACACATGACATCAAATCATTCGCCTTTCTCAGTAACCAAACGGACCTTCATCAAATGCTTAATCGCATAAATTCCTTGCATCAACAATCAAATTTTAATCCACAACAACCCAAAACGAAATCCAGTATCAGAGATGCCAAAGCCATATCACCAACACCCGTATCAAATTCAAGATAAAACAAAACCTAGGGTTTACGAGAAGATTAATAGAACTTAAAACAAAACCTAGGGTTTACGAGAAGATTATCACCTAACTCCAAAATTAACGAAGAAAACCCTAGAATTAATATAAACATCGATTCATTGGATCAGAGTAGTACCAGTTTCAGTTGCATGACATTCGCACGGTTCTGTGGTTTCGTGCGGGCCTGTACGGCGCTGTTGTTGTTTCGCATGAAGGCATCGTTGTAATCCCCCATATATGCAGAGATTGAAACTGCTTAGGGTTTTAGGAGAAGGCTGAGTCGTACAATAGTGATCAGACGGTGGAAATTTCATGCATTTGATGACTGTTGCTGGATTCCGATAGCAAAGGCGAGTGAAAGCTGTAGGTAAGAGAGAGGGGTTTTATATATGCTCGCCGGTTTATAGAGGCCCTAGTAGTGGGGTAGATGCATGATTGACTCGATCGTAACTCGTTGCTGAGTTAGTCCCGAGTTTGGACTCTGGAGAGGAGTTATGGTAATTGGTAAATATCACAACTCCCAATTTTTATTTTTATTTTCATCTGGTGGTATGGGACCTCTAGCACCCAATAATCCACCACACATGCAATTATAACTCCTATTTTTTTTCTTTATTTATATATATAAAAAAGTAAATTACACTTATAACTCGGAAGTTTGTCCTTATTACAAGTAGATTAACTTTTGTCGCGTGATACCCACTACCTGGACGTTTATTCCGTCTTGCACCAATACTAACACTACGATTAGTTAGCTAAGGTGTCAAAGAGCTGCATCTTGCAAAATTACATACATGCCCCTTTAACTAATGAAAATACATTTTTGATGCATTAAATTTACTCCAAATGATAAAATACTTTTTTAAAAGGGAGTTGATATTGACACTCTATCAATATTCTTTGGCACTCCACTCCCATTTTTTTGTAAAGTAAAATTACAAAAGTGGTCATATGTTATACATAGATTCTTATATTTTTAGTACCGTAATTGTCCTTCCAAATCAAGACTCAATTGTAATTCTATTTTTTTTTTCTTTAAAAAAAAGTTTTTTCAATTGCATCATTGTTATCTCAAGTAATTTGTGATTGATTTTGTTTTTGTTTTATGTTTACAGTATAACAATTCATTTATTACCACCAATATATTATAGTTTAGACATTTTTTAATTGAAACTTGTGTTCGTATTTCTATCTTATATAACTCAAAGAATCCAAATTTTGAAATATTGTCTTTTTACTCACCAAACGTGTAATTTATTTTTCATATGTTTTATTTATAAAATAACATAAATTAAAAAGGGGACTGATATTGACACTTCACCAATATTCTCTGGCACTTCCCTCCCTTTTTTTTGTAAAGTAAAATTACAAAAGTGATCCTATATTATACCATCATAGATTCTTATATTTTTAGTACCCTAATTGCTCTTCAAAATCAAGACTTAATTGCAATTCTATTTTATTTTTTTAAAAAAAAAGTTTTTTCAACTGCATCCTTGTTGTTCATGTTCCTATCCTATATAACTCAAAGAATTCAAAATTTGAAATATTATTTTTTTATTCACCAAACATATAATTTATTTTCCATGTGTCTTATTTATAAAATAACATAAATTAAAAAAGAGAAACATACCATAAATTTGTGAACAAACAAAACAGAAAGAGGGGGGGGGGGGGGGGGGGGGGAATAAAAAGCAAAGGAAGAAAAACATGATATTAAATTTTTTATTTTTTTTGAAATTTTGGTGGAAAGGCTTCTTAGCTAAATTAAGATAGCTACAATTAGAAAATGATTTCATAGAGTCATGTTTTTCTCTTTTCATCTTTTAATTTATAAAAGTTCTCTATTAAAATAAAAAAGCTTTCCTTAGATTTCTTAAAGAACTATATATCATAATTTTTATTTAAGTGAAATTAAACTTTATTTTGATTTTAAATATAATTATTTTTTTTCCAAATAGGTTTTATTCATTGATATAATTTTTGTTTCCAACTCAAATACATTTTTAATATTTCTCTAGGTAATCTATTATTAACAACTTCTTCCCAACTTGAATCCTAAACTTTTCTACTTCTAAAATAAGTATTGATAAATTGATTCAACAAGAAGAAATAATATTTTTAAAATTAACAAAGAAGTATTTTCACTCCAAAAAAGAGAGGAAACGTGAGAGAAAAGTTGTAATTTGGAGCCAATAATTCTAAACTTATCAAATAAGGGCAATCAGGGTATTAAAAATATAAGAATCAAAGATTGTATAGTAGAGGAATACCTTTGTAATTTTACTTTACAAAAAGATGGGAGTGAAGTGCCAGAGGATATTGGTGAAGTGCCAATATCAATTCCCTTTTAAAATATTAGCAATATTGTATATAGGGTAGAGTACAAGAAACCTCTTATTATATATAGAATGTGCAAGAAATTTCCTCTTGTTTAGTATGAGTATATAAGCTCTCAATATTTTAAAAAAACTGTGTAATTCTCTCCTCCATGTAATGATCGTTATAAAGAATATGTTAATTGTTATGTCTGACCAAAAAGTTTATGAAAATTCCAAAATTTTCCTTTTAAATGATCACGATGTCCCTCATAAACATTTTTATATTTTTGGGTAAAGTGCAAATTTTTTTCTTCTAAAGTTTAATTAACTCGCTACATTTTTAAAATTGTGCAAATAAATACACTCCGCGAATTTGGGTCTCTTTGTCTAGCTATTGTTCAAAACCCTCGTAAATTAATGTGTACAAGTGTGTGACTGTACAGAGAGTTCTTGCTGTGATGGTGAACAATACAAACGATTGAGAGAGAAAATATGGTGTTGGTGCCTTGCCCCCCAACACAGAATGCGTAGTGCAACCATCGTTGCCGGTGCATTTGCTTTCTTATGCTAGATAGACATGTTGTGCAATGCTGAGGGATGAAATTAGGGCTTTGGGATTAGTCATGTAGAGAGAGAGAGAGAGAGGGGATGGTCAGCGGTGGTGGGTTGGAGAGACGAGGGAGGCTGGAAGTGGGTTAAGGAGGTAAAATGGTCGTTTGGAGAGAGGTGGGTTATCAAAAATCAAAATAATCATTAGGGGTATTCAGGTCACTTGCTAAATCATATTTTTTATTAATTTTATTTAAAAAAATGTGAGCATTTTTGACATTTCACTTTATTTTGGATAAATTACTCTGACCTTCTATGAAGTTTGTCTTTATTATCACCCTAGTGAAATAATTTGATCAATTTGTTCTGAAATTTAGTTAACGTTACTTTAACCACTTTTGTTATTGTTAGTTGACCTGAAATTTAGATGACGTTACTTTAACCACTTCTGTTATTGTTAGTTGGCTGACGTTAGTTTAACCACTTCTGTTATTGTTAGTTGGCCGTTAATCAAAATAAAACATTGTTAAAAAAATAAATTGAAATACCAAAATGTTTTTTATATGATGCAAAATGGCAAAAGTGACATTATTGATCTTAGAAATGACCCCTTTGACCATGATATTTTGGACAAAAAGTACCCCTACATTTTACTGTAATCACTTTACTACAAATGGCTAATAATTAATACAATTAATACTGAATATGTTTAATTTATCAAATTATGTAAAATATAAGTTTTATTACAAACATAATTTGAAATTATATATATAATTTATTAATAAATTAGTACATCATATAAATGAATAATAAAAGAATAGTTTGTTAATATATTAGTATAAATGAATCTCAAAAGAATAGTTTGTTAATATATTAGTATACATATAATTAATTATTACTAATTTTATATTATATATATATATTACATATAAAGATATATATATTATTACACCCTCTCTTTTATCTCTTTCCATAGCCGTCACCCACCCCACTCTATCTTTTCACTGCCCTTCTCTCTCTCTCTCTCTCTCTCTCTCTGAATGTGTGTGTGTATATATATCAAAGAATACAACACCAATATAACTCCACTTCAACTTAAGAAGCATGAATACATATACGAAACACGGGTACGATACGATACGATACGGGTACGATAATGTAACAAATCTTAAAAAAATAAAATATAGATACAGGCAAAATACGACAATATAAAGATAATAAATTATATTTTTATATATGCAAATAATGAATTACTAACATTTCTTTATAAAATATTATCATTAACATATAAAATAAGAGTTAAGAGTCATTGTATAATTAGCATAGATAAATTTTTTACTAAATCATAATATGTATCTCAACACTTCTGTTTTAAATGAATTTTAAACTTTTCTTAACAATTATAATATGATACTATTGTTAGAAAAACTATATTTTCATGTTCAAAACTTGTTAAAAATGTGTTTTGAAGTATCTGAGAAATATCAAATACATGTTAGAAATAAAAAATATATTTTTTAAAATTATAAATACTTTTAGGAAGTATCGAATAAACATCTGGGAATATCCAAGGAGTATCGGTATCGAATACAGATACATTACTCTTGTGAAAGTATCTGTGCTTCCTACGCTCCAACCAAGAACTTCTCTATCCATAGAATTAAGCTTGCGATGTTCCTCAGTCTCATACACATCGTTATGTACAATGGCTTGAGTTCGAGATCAGTGATGAGTTGGAGTTGGGATTAGGATTGTGTGGAGATGACAACTTGATTTGCAAAGTGAAATCTAGAGTTCTCTTGGGGAAGATGTGGATGATTTGGGGGTTGGGATGTGGGGAGATGAAAAGCCCTCATGTATAGTACAATCTCCTCTCCCCTCTCTCTCTCTACTTGGCCTTTGATCAATAATGCACTTCAAAACTTCGAAAGAGTCTTCAATCCACCACCTCAATGACTCACCACCAGTAAAATTTTTGATTAACACAAACATCGCCATGGTCAACATTATCATTCAACAATCTAAAGTCCAAGTCATCATTCACTCAAACTCATTTGACAGTGCTACCAATCTTTTTATAAAACTACATGTATATATAATGCAAGTGTGTGTGCGCATGTATATTGACGGGTGTAGAATTGTGGATGGATGTCACTACTTCTCTACTTTTCGTACAAAAATAAAACCTGCAAAAATTTTACTTAAAATTAGATAGTAATAAGTAGGGTCGAACCACTCTCAAGTGAGAATTAGTAATAAGTCTCAAATTCAAAACCTCATTTTTTGGATTGAAAAGTGAATATTTAAAATAAAATTTTTATTTTTTAATAATAAAAACTACTACCTTTTATTTACCTTTGATCAAATAATGAAAAAAATCTCAAGGAAAGAGAATTCACCACCACAGATCCATATAAATAAAATTTCTAATATTCTTATATAATTTTTCTTCCAAAAACAATACACTTCACTCATCCAATTAGAATTTCGAAAGATAAAGGAAAATATGACATAAAAAAAATTGATTATATCTAAGAGAGCATGTTTTACTTAATTTGTTACACATTTGCTAGGTTAGAGGTAGGCATTTTTGAATTACCATTATTTGACAAACACGAAGAATCCTCTTTCTAATTTTTGAAAATAAAAACTCATAATAAAATAATAAAAGAATGCTCTTGGAAGAAAAAATTATACAAGAAAATAAAATAACTTACTTATATTTTAGCCATGGTAGCTTCATCACTCTCTTGAGAAGAATGCTTACGTTTGCATATCAACATAAAAGAAACATATAAAAATAGAACTACTATTATTCATTGAATAAAGAAAATAAATAAACTATTTTTTCTACAATTTTCTAACTCCTTCACCAACCCCTAGAACCCCCTATTTATAGAATTATAGGGGAATGGTTTAGGTGGGAAAAAAAATTTTAAATACAAAATTTAAAAATAAAATTCAAAGTTTTGAACTTGATACCTCTTGTGGAATAGTTTGTGCAACATACTATCTCTTCTACAATTCTTTTTATGTTCATTTTTGGCTATATATATCATTTTTAGCCCTTTTTTGGTGCTTTTCTTCTTATTTGGAAATCAACCCATATAAAACATAAAATGCAAAGATAAGAACATTTAAATAAAATAAAAGAGTAATTAAAAACTTATTTTGGGATATAAAATAGCAAGTTTTGTGCACTTATCATATATGTCAAAGGCCCAATCTAGAACTATTCAATTACCACCTTAATATATTGGGAAATTAGATTTTGGTGACCAAATTTTAAAAAAATTGATTTACAGTGACCTTAAACTCAATAAAATGTAAATAGTGACCAATCTTGAAAAGTAATTGCCAATGAGTGACTATTTAATTTTAATGTCCAATTTACACTCCTTTTTATTTAGAAATTCTCAATTCCTTATTCGTCTTCTCTAATCTCAATTCTAAATATCAAATCTTCAAAAGACATACAAAGATTCTAGAAAAGAAAGTACATATAGAGAGAGAATCTCTCTCTCTCTATATATATATATTTAGACATATATGTTCATCTTACAATTAATGCATGTGCATATATGAATTTTTTTTTCTTTGGTAGATTTTAGGGTTCCAAAGATACAACAAGAGTTATAACTTGAAATGAATTAACTATGGGATAGCTGATATAAAAAAAAGAAAGATATGAGGCAGTAGATAATATGAATAAATCTATTTATATCCTCCAATATTCCTTATTAATAATTAATTGCACCCAAATTAAGTTTTTTTTTTGTTTTTCTGTTAATGAGATATTAATATACAAGAATATATATATATATATAAATTATATATTCTTTAGAATGTATATATGTTCATATATTGTATACAAGTCATTGGATTCTTTAAATTTTTGATATTTGGGTTTGAAAAAAATGAAGAAAAGATGGAGATTTATGGACAGAATGAAGGGTATTTTGGGCTTTAAGATTAAATGGTCACTTATTAGCAATTATTTTTAAAGTTTGGTCACTATTTACCTTTTATTGAGTTTAAAGTCACTAAATAGCAATATTTTTTCAATTTTGGTCACTGAAATCTAATTTTCCTTAATATATTTCAACGCAATAGTGAGATTTTATGGTTAATCGATAGATTGAGAGAGAAATGTGGAGATAGGATGGGGAGTTGTGGTGGTGGTTAGGTGTGGAAAGATGATAATGACAATTTTGTCTTTTGAAAATTTGGGTTGCTTATGTCAGCATGATGTGTACAATTTGTTTATTAATGATCCGGATAGTTTGGTAATTGTACAATTATTATTAGCTAACTCAACGAATCTTAACTATGACAGGGGAGTCATGGTTATTTTTTAAAATGATTAATTCAAAGGTAATAAAGGTAAACCTCAAGAGAGGTCAGTGTATTTTACCTTATTTTTTAGGAAAGTTGGCACTTGATAGAGTGTTACTTTTTTACAAATATTGCATCTTGTATAAGGACAAAGGTCAATATTATATGCTAAATAAAAATAACATAACAAATGTGGTGAGGTCTCTACTTTTATAAAAGGGTAAATTACACTATATATATATATAATACTGCTTGGATAATGAATGAAAAGATGAATTAAAAAATAAAATATCTATAAAGAAAAAGGAAAGAAATAAATAATATTGTTAATCCTTTCAATGTTCGAAAAAAAGGATAAAAAGACAATAATAAGAAATGATAGATAAAATTAAAAAAATTTATTATTAAGTAAATTATCATTTTCAAATGAAAGATTTTTTTTCCCTCATAACTTACTCGCACACCAAAAGATGATACAAGAGTTTATATTGTCAAACACTCTAGATAAAATTGTATTATTTGTCAATTATACATATCATAACTTCTAAAACATACTTCTATTTTTGCTTGCAACAAAACAAAAGAAATTATTATTTTTATTTTTATTCTCTATTATTTTTATTTTTTTTGACAGAAGTACATTAAACACCCCTCAACTATTGAGTTGTTCCAAAATTCACCCCTCAACTATCAAATGTCTCAAATGAGCACTCCAACTTTGAAAAGGACTCATATTGCACCTTTGAGACTAACATAGAGCCATAAAACAACATAAAAGCTCTTAACAATTAAAAAAATGTGAAAAAAATAAAAAAGAATGGAAAATTACTTTTTAAACCTTAATTGAAGTTGAACCCTGGACCACTCTATAGGCAGACCTCGGGAATTATTTTGCCATTTTTGAGCTTGACATCGACTGGAAAATCCCAATCCAATAAGAAAAGCAAATTGTGATTACTAATGACGGATGGAGGTTGAGGATAGAACATATTCGATGCCTCGCCCTTGTCTCATTCGCCGGAGATTGCAAATGATGGGAATCCTATCGATAAAGAAGAGGCATAGGCATCGCCTCTCAATCCAATTTGTTTTGGCACCTATAGTGGTTAGAGGTGCACACGGTTCGGTTCCTTATAGTTCTTAGGGGAACTAAAACTGATTCCAACGGTTCCTTAATTTTGGAACCGAAACCGTTGAGTTCGGTTCAGTTCCAGTTCTTTGTGCACCCCTATCTATATCTATACTTCTATACTAT